>CM022883.1:6504752-6560872 GCA_012654025.1 Pachypsylla venusta
TATATTATTATTCAAAAGTAAACTGAGGAGTGAAAAAGTTCTTTGCAGAAAAAGACACATTTTACTCCTCACTTTGCAATCATAAAAGTTTCATGGAACAGAAAGTAAACAAATCAATGAAATTTACTTTGCATTACAACTCCACTTTTCACTCCAACTTTGCACTTCTCAAAAACGAATTTGAGAAGTTGGAGTGCAAAGTTGCTTTGTGGAATAGGCCACTGAAAATCCGGGAATAATTTTAGAATATTCTTGCTCCATAATATCGCAAACTTAATGCAATAACGTCACAACTCAAAATGTGATTATCAACTCGACCATATTCCTGCGTTTTAAAGCGCGCATCTACTGTAAAGACCTTATGGCTGTAGCTCCACTCCTTCCCCCTTAGATGACATAACGTGTCACTATTCAAATTCAAATGAAGAAAGAACAACTGAAATTATGACTATTTTAATGGGAATTTTTAAGAAATATTTTGTAACTATCTCAAAATGTAGGCATTTATTCGTTCAGTTGTTGCTAATGGTCCGTTTTAACTGAAAATATAAAGATGGCGCGTATGTTTTGCGCTGTGGAATCACAAAATTATTACTAAGGAGACCGTTGGTGTTGTGATGATGGACTTGACTTTTGGTTTGGGGGTAAGTTTATAGATTTCACAACACAATCTAAACAGAAAACGATAGAGTGTTCAATAAATGTTTCTTTGCAGTGCTCTATATTCATCATGGCACAGTG
This sequence comes from Pachypsylla venusta, assembly GCA_012654025.1. Lineage (NCBI taxonomy): Eukaryota > Metazoa > Arthropoda > Insecta > Hemiptera > Aphalaridae > Pachypsylla > Pachypsylla venusta. Next base: position 6,505,494 of record CM022883.1, read on the forward strand.
GCACACGCCTCCCTCAGAGCCTCCTTAGCATCTTGGAATGTAAAGATGTAGATAGAGGATTCATTCCTAGCTCATGGTTATGGACCTCATTTCAAAAACCACGTGACCCAAAATTGATTCAAGGAAATGGCGGAACTTGGTGTTGGAGCGTGGTCTCTGTATTCAGATTTTTATAATTGTGATTTCAGTTGAATGCAAAAATTTAATGTTCTTTGCTTCACATCGTGTTATTTGAAAATAATTATGTTTTCAAGAAGGAATTTGAATATTTTTAATTTTGTTGTAGGAATTGTTCATTAAAACATTTTTAAAAATCTTACTAAGAAAATGTTGACTTCATTATAAGTAACGTTTGGAGATTACAGGCATATTTATAGATTTTAAACAATTTGGGCCATCTTATCACCATTGGTGATCACACACTGAATTGGAACTAAATTGTAAAACCAATATTAATTAATGAAGGTTAAAAATGATTCACTAGACTTAAAATTATCTTCCCCTCCTGAGAACATCAAACTTTTGCCCACTTAGCGTTGACCGATTTGGATGAAATTTGGTACATAGGTCCCATCTGGGCTCTAATTGTGCACCGAAACTTTTGGGTGCAATCGAATACGCCCTTAGCGATTTTTGCCGCTTTTTAGCTGTTTTCAGTATTGCTGTCTAAAAGGAGAATAGTAAGAGCTAGAGATTTGAAATTTGGTATGTATGTCTAAGTTGCGGTCTCAGAAAATTCCGAAACGTTTGGGTGCAATAAAATATACCGCTGGCGGTTTTTACCGTTTTAAAGCGGTTTTCACTAATCCTGTCTAAAAATTTAGTAGGTATGAAATGATAAAATTTAAGGTCTAATTACGCCCCAGATTTGGAATCGTCACGAGAACCCGCCCCTTCAATTTTTTTTGGGGGTGCCAAAAAGGTTTATTATTTTTTGCCAGAAAAATAATAAACCCATGTGTCACATTGGCAGAGTTTTTAGTCAAGTGAAGATATAGTAATTTTTCACCTTCACTGTGGTTGACATAGTATCCTAATGTAATCAACTTGAAATAATCAATTTTATTATTGGAAATACTTAACAGAAGTTGAAGTTGTGGCAGAAGTTCAGAACTACGTTAATATCTTGATATAGGTATCTTATCTGACTAGTGTACTCACAGTGTTAAAATCAACCATTCATGGTGTTGGGATCAATCGTCTCTAACAAGAGATCTCTTATAGTCTGGTCGAATGCCTTGAGGCTTACTGAGTCCGCTAGTATTTGCGATCGCGATGCAATGGATGGATGGATCATCATCATCATCAAGATTTATAATGTCGGACCAGATGGAACAATAATGACACCAGGTCACTATAACAGGATTCATAGCACTTGTTAACATGTCTGGTCTGTCATAGTCAATAGAGGCACCGCATATAAAATATAATAGAGATAGCACTTACGGGGCGGCTGCCTCGGGCGCGAGATTTGTGGGGCACCAAAACGAGCTACTTGGGGCGCCAGAATTATAATCTGACAGTTCAAGAGGCAGACGAGCTCGGCGAGTGACGGCCGCTGGTGGAGGAGGAGTCTTTTTCAGATGATTTGCTGGATACCTCCTTCGTCGTTTCCACGTGGTCCTTGTACCTAATAATCACCTGTCTAGTCATAGTCTCGGTCTTACATTTAGGTTAAGATTGATATAAGAGTTATGGTGAGGAAGCTATTCTGGCAGCTATGTTGTCAACTACTATTTTCTCTGTCTGTTTCAGATGGTTTGCTGAATGCCTCATTCGTCGTTTCCACGTGGTCCTTGTACCTAATAATCACCTGTCTAGTCATAGTCTCGGTCTTAACATTTAGGTTAAGATTGATATAAGAGTTATGGTGAGAAAGCTATTCTGGCAGCTATGTTTTCAACTACCATTTTCTCTGTCTGTTTCAGATGGTTTGCTGAAGGCCTCCTTCGTCGTATCCACTTGGTCCTTGTACCTAATAATCACCTGTCTAGTCATAGTCTCGGTCTTCCTGTTTGGTTGTCTTTGTTGTAACAAAAGAAAATCGCCCAGTTTTAGAGTAAGTTTTAGTTACCACTTATCCGAACTTCTATTCTTTGGCACTGGAAATTGTTGTACTGGAACAATGGGTCAGACAAACAAAAGTCACATTTAATGTTTTAAATGGGAAGGCCACTCATAGATATGTTCGGGACATTTTTCAATTTTTTTTACGACAAAGAAAATCGTGTTGAAAATTCCCAAACATAATAGTAGACTTATTATACTGTCTTACTAAGTCCCTTAAGGGTGCCTCCCCGACAGCCGCATACTTACATATCTTATAGCATATCACACGTTTTATTTATAATCAGGGAAAGAACAAATACAGTGGCTCATATGTGTGCTAATTGCTCGATGTGCGGACTTCCATAAGAACATGTGTAATTGTTTTTTTTTCCTTGCTTATAAATATGTAAAATGTGTGATATGTTATAAGATAAATGAGTAAGCACCCTAAGGGACTGAGAGCATCCTAAGGGACTGAGAGCACTCTAAGGGATTGAGAGCACCCTAAGGGATTGAGAGCATCCTAAGGGACTGAGAGCATCCTAAGGGACTGAGAGCACCCTAAGAGACTGAGAGCACCCTAAGGGATTGAGAGCATCCTAAGAGACTTGTTCTGCTAGAAGTAAACCCAAGTCATATTATTATATTTGCTCAAAGTCTCATATAGGTGATACCATACCATGTCCCTGCTTGATTTTGAACCCGCGATCCCTGGGTTACGAGGCGAACCCCTTGACCTCTGAGCTACCGGTTCAGAGTCTTCACCGGAGAGAGAGTACTGGGGAGCTTAGAAAAAGTCGCACTCAGATAGACCACTCAGATATATTTACTAGATTTTGCCATTTTTTTTTTCTACGATGCTTAAATTTGATCAGTTATGACGTCACATAAGAGAGTGCTGAGATAGTTGCAAATAAAATAATAATGTCGATATTTCACAAAACTCCGAGGTTAGATCGCTCTCAGTTTGTGGCAGGCTTGGATGTCAGCAAAACATAATATTAACACGGACACGATCACTGACTGGTGACGTCATAACTGACTCATATCCTCACAAGGACTACTGTGCTCGCACTTATCACGTGACTTGACGTATGTATATTGTTTGAAACCTTGACACTGTTATTTGGAGTTAAACCAAGCCACGCTAGCTGAAATAATATAAATATCATTGCGCGCACGCCAATATTAAGGGTACCCAGCGTCTAATGTATGTTGAATATACCAGTTCCCGTTAGATCACAGAAGTAAAGCAACGTCCAGCGAGTTTTACCATGTGGGTGACTACATAGGTTCGCGCCCTCACTTGACACTGACATTACTTTTCCTTCTGGAAGGAACATTAAACCTGTCTTCAAGTGACATATTTTATTTACTACAACAACACTTGCGCGTTGACACTGACATTACTTTTCCTTCTGGAAGGAACATTGAACCTGTCTTCCAATGACATATTTTATTTACTATACAACAACAAGGAATCAACTCTTGCTCGTTGAATACCAACCCAGTGGTTCTCAAACTGGCGCCACATCTTGCGGACTGTGATAAATTTGAACGGTGGTCTAAACTTTGGCAAGTAGCGAAAACCATGAAAACAAAAGTTAACCAACATAGCAATACAAAAATCAACACAAAACTATTTTTTTTTTTACTATCGTCTCTGTAATATCTATGGCAATCAGGGACGGAGGTTTTACCCTATACTCTCGAGGCGAAACTTACAAACCAACTACTCACATTGACCCCACCCAACATGGGTGGGCTCGGGAATTGCCAGTATCGGGAGGGATTAAACCTACGTGGACACCCATTTAGTTAGTAGGTAAAATCTGGCTGGACTTTGCTTAACTTCAGTGATCTTATACGGCCTGTGGCCTATTCCACAAGCAACTTTGCACTCCAACTTCTCAAATTCTGTTTCATGAACGTTTTTGAGAAGTGCAAAGTTGGAGTGAAAAGTGGAGTTGTAATGCAAAGTAAATTTCATTGATTTGTTTACTTTCTGTTCCATGAAACTTTTATGATTGCAAAGTGAGGAGTAAAATGTGTCTTTTTCTGCAAAGAACTTTTTATTCCTCAGTTTATTTTTGAATAATAATATATTAATATTTTAATATTAAATATTAAACTTTTGAATATTGGAACTAAACTCAACTGAACACTCTAGAAATAAATCAAATTAGAAGAAAAATAAAATCGGTACCTAGATAATTCAGTAAATTTTGAGAATGAAATCGAGATGAAAAAAATGTAAACAACTTCCCATTAGGCCAGTGTAATAATTGTAATGCGAAAGATTTTGAAAAGCTTCGTGGAACGCAAATATTTCTCACTCGATTTTTTTTTTTGAAAGTGCGAAGTGAGAATTTGCTTTGTGGAATAGGCCTCTGGTGTATTGAACGTGTCGTAGATGCTAACTACACAAAAATTAACTGATGATGAGCTTTATCTTACGAAACCACTTTTGCCACAAAGCTTTAAACGATTTTAATCAAATTGGGTATGTGTATATTTGCTAATATTTTTTGCTACACATTACAAAGATAAAGAAAATGAATCCTCAATAATCTTAACCAAGAATTTGATGAGGAAGTCCCTGATAGGTGGTCTCTAGTTATTCCCATAATGACAGAATATCTAAAAAAGCATTCACACTAAGCAGTGACGTGACCGGCAAGTATTCCGCCCGACAGAAGTAAAAACATGTTCATACTAGACCGACACGTGACTGTGACAGTGCATGACTGTGAGTTCACGATCAGCGGGAACAACTTGCTTTTGAAGGAACATGTTCATACTAGACCGACACGTGACTGTGACAGTGCATGACTGTGAGTTCACGATCAGCGGAAACAACTTGCTTTTGAAGGAACATGTTCATACTAGACTGACACGTGACTGTGACAGTGCATGACTGTGAGTTCACGATCAGCGGAAACAACTTGCTTTTGAAGGAACATGTTCATACTAGACCGACACGTGACTGTGACAGTGCATGACTGTGAGCTCACGATCAGCGGGAATAACTTGCCGGCTTGTCAGTCCCCTTTGTGGTCCAAATATGTATTCGGGGCCGATTTCAATGGTTCTTCTCAGGAAAAAAGTTGCTCTCACTTGTCATCATAGATTGTTAGTGCCCAACTTTTTACGTACCAATGACATACACGTGAGACACCAAACTGCCCTCCCGTCACACATTGGGAAGCACTCTGCTTGATGAGAGGTTCATAGCAGATGAGCCACCAAACTGGAACTGATTTTAATTCGCCACGCCTTATTGTGTTTCGGAGAGTGGCACAATGACTGACTGGTGCACCAACACCAACAACCAACCATCCAAAATTGTAATCCAAATAATCTCTCTTCCTTCACTTGCACAGAGAGTTAGTTGCACAATCGATTGAAATTAGTTTTGGTTGAACCAAAGTTTCATACCAAATCAGGGGAAACATTAAGGTTACATGTTTTCGCTTTCTCCCTCAAGGTTATTTCTACTTTTCTACAAGTTTATTTTATAAAGGTACAAATCTTCTTCTTCTTTAACTCCACCCTTTCCCAATTCTATTTGCAACCAAATTTTCATACCAAATCAGGGGAAACATTAAGGTCACATGTCTTCGCTTTCCCCCTCAAGGTTATTTCTACTTTTCCACAAGTTATTTTATAAATGTAAAATTCTTCTTCTTCTTTAACTCCACCCTTTCCCCAATTTTTGCTGTTGCCTTCCTAAAATCTACTGTTCCACAACTTTCTTTTCAATGCTTACTTACCTTAGCTGTAACCCTTTCCTGGCATGACATCCATAGAATCTGCGTAAAAAGACGTATTTCGCTGATGACCAGGATGTCCTTTCTAAAACCAAAACTTAGTAACGTCACCCAGTGCCACTGAGAGAAAATCCGGGCCTGGAACTAATAAATTACGGGCTCCTTTCCTAAATTCAACTAATACATAAGGGCCCTCCAAAAGACCGGGCCTGGGGTTATTAACCCAGTCAGCCCCCCTTCTCGGTGGCCCTTTAATGAAACTGGCTTGTTCCCTGGGTGACTACATTATAGAGGTACAATTAATATTTAATATCTAACACATTGTGGTGTTGATCAATTAGCTGGACATGTTACACAAGTAAAATGTTCATATTTAATTCGCAAGTAGTTTCTTTTGTCAGGTCCAAATCTTTCTCCCAGCAATTGTAGAAATCCACTCCTTGGACCGAAAGACTGTTAGCTCTAGACAGACAATACACATAGGGGTCTGGGGGCGATACGCGGAGCAGATTGAAAAAAGGAAAAGATTATCAACATTCGATTTTTCAAGGATTTGGTTATGGTTGGGAGGGGGNGGGGGGGGGGGGGGGGGGGGGGTATGATACCTCTCAACATTTGGGTTGCATAATTATAATTATGTACCGCCAGTATACTTGCCATCCTTTTGCACGCAAGGCGTCGTGCGTGGCTATATATATTATTATATTGCCTCACTAAGTCCCTTAAGGGTTTTGTTATGGCAGCACTAAAATCAAGTCGTATTCTTGTGTGGACAAAATCTCATATAGAGGATAACATACCATGCCCCGGCTGGATTTCTAACCCGCGCCCCCTAGATTATAAGACAGACGCTGTGACCACTGAGCTACCGGGGTTGGTGAAGATGTTGTTGTATGTTTGTGTACACGTCGTTTGTGCCTTATAATGATCACATCAGTCGTAGAGCTTTTGACACAATACAGCCCATGCGCACTTACATTTTTATGTTTTTTGGTACTTATAAAGCGCAAATCCCAGTTAACACAGTGAGGAAGTGCAAACATAAAAATGTAAGTAGGCATGGGCTGTATTGTGTCAAAAGCTCTACGGCTGATGTGATAGCCGTAGAGCTTTTGACACAATACAGCCCATGCGCACTTACATTTTTATGTTTGCACTTCCTCTTGGGTACTTATAAAGCGCAAATCCTAGTTAACACAGTGACTAACTTTATTCACTCTAATCATCACATCAGCCGTAGAGCTTTTGACACAATACAGCCCATGCGCACTTACATTTTTATGTTTGCACTTCCTCTTGGGTACTTATAAAGCGCAAATCCTAGTTAACACAGTGACTAACTTTATTCACTCTAATCATCACATCAGCCGTAGAGCTTTTGACACAATACAGCCCATGCGCACTTACATTTTTATGTTTGCACTTCCTCTTGGGTACTTATAAAGCGCAAATCCTAGTTAACACAGTGACTAACTTTATTCACTCTAATCATCACATCAGCCGTAGAGCTTTTGACACAATACAGCCCATGCGCACTTACATTTTTATGTTTGCACTTCCTCTTGGGTACTTATAAAGCGCAAATCCTAGTTAACACAGTGACTAACTTTATTCACTCTAATCATCACATCAGCCGTAGAGCTTTTGACACAATACAGCCCATGCGCACTTACATTTTTATGTTTGCACTTCCTCTTGGGTACTTATAAAGCGCAAATCCTAGTTAACACAGTGACTAACTTTATTCACTCTAATCATCACATCAGCCGTAGAGCTTTTGACACAATACAGCCCATGCGCACTTACATTTTTATGTTTGCACTTCCTCTTGGGTACTTATAAAGCGCAAATCCTAGTTAACACAGTGACTAACTTTATTCACTCTAATCATCACATCAGCCGTAGAGCTTTTGACACAATACAGCCCATGCGCACTTACATTTTTATGTTTGCACTTCCTCTTGGGTACTTATAAAGCGCAAATCCTAGTTAACACAGTGACTAACTTTATTCACTCTAATCATCACATCAGCCGTAGAGCTTTTGACACAATACAGCCCATGCGCACTTACATTTTTATGTTTGCACTTCCTCTTGGGTACTTATAAAGCGCAAATCCTAGTTAACACAGTGACTAACTTTATTCACTCTAATCATCACATCAGCCGTAGAGCTTTTGACACAATACAGCCCATGCGCACTTACATTTTTATGTTTGCACTTCCTCTTGGGTACTTATAAAGCGCAAATCCTAGTTAACACAGTGACTAACTTTATTCACTCTAATCATCACATCAGCCGTAGAGCTTTTGACACAATACAGCCCATGCGCACTTACATTTTTATGTTTGCACTTCCTCTTGGGTACTTATAAAGCGCAAATCCTAGTTAACACAGTGACTAACTTTATTCACTCTAATCATCACATCAGCCGTAGAGCTTTTGACACAATACAGCCCATGCGCACTTACATTTTTATGTTTGCACTTCCTCTTGGGTACTTATAAAGCGCAAATCCTAGTTAACACAGTGACTAACTTTATTCACTCTAATCATCACATCAGCCGTAGAGCTTTTGACACAATACAGCCCATGCGCACTTACATTTTTATGTTTGCACTTCCTCTTGGGTACTTATAAAGCGCAAATCCTAGTTAACACAGTGACTAACTTTATTCACTCTAATCATCACATCAGCCGTAGAGCTTTTGACACAATACAGCCCATGCGCACTTACATTTTTATGTTTGCACTTCCTCTTGGGTACTTATAAAGCGCAAATCCTAGTTAACACAGTGACTAACTTTATTCACTCTAATCATCACATCAGCCGTAGAGCTTTTGACACAATACAGCCCATGCGCACTTACATTTTTATGTTTGCACTTCCTCTTGGGTACTTATAAAGCGCAAATCCTAGTTAACACAGTGACTAACTTTATTCACTCTAATCATCACATCAGCCGTAGAGCTTTTGACACAATACAGCCCATGCGCACTTACATTTTTATGTTTGCACTTCCTCTTGGGTACTTATAAAGCGCAAATCCTAGTTAACACAGTGACTAACTTTATTCACTCTAATCATCACATCAGCCGTAGAGCTTTTGACACAATACAGCCCATGCGCACTTACATTTTTATGTTTGCACTTCCTCTTGGGTACTTATAAAGCGCAAATCCTAGTTAACACAGTGACTAACTTTATTCACTCTAATCATCACATCAGCCGTAGAGCTTTTGACACAATACAGCCCATGCGCACTTACATTTTTATGTTTGCACTTCCTCTTGGGTACTTATAAAGCGCAAATCCTAGTTAACACAGTGACTAACTTTATTCACTCTAATCATCACATCAGCCGTAGAGCTTTTGACACAATACAGCCCATGCGCACTTACATTTTTATGTTTGCACTTCCTCTTGGGTACTTATAAAGCGCAAATCCTAGTTAACACAGTGACTAACTTTATTCACTCTAATCATCACATCAGCCGTAGAGCTTTTGACACAATACAGCCCATGCGCACTTACATTTTTATGTTTGCACTTCCTCTTGGGTACTTATAAAGCGCAAATCCTAGTTAACACAGTGACTAACTTTATTCACTCTAATCATCACATCAGCCGTAGAGCTTTTGACACAATACAGCCCATGCGCACTTACATTTTTATGTTTGCACTTCCTCTTGGGTACTTATAAAGCGCAAATCCTAGTTAACACAGTGACTAACTTTATTCACTCTAATCATCACATCAGCCGTAGAGCTTTTGACACAATACAGCCCATGCGCACTTACATTTTTATGTTTGCACTTCCTCTTGGGTACTTATAAAGCGCAAATCCTAGTTAACACAGTGACTAACTTTATTCACTCTAATCATCACATCAGCCGTAGAGCTTTTGACACAATACAGCCCATGCGCACTTACATTTTTATGTTTGCACTTCCTCTTGGGTACTTATAAAGCGCAAATCCTAGTTAACACAGTGACTAACTTTATTCACTCTAATCATCACATCAGCCGTAGAGCTTTTGACACAATACAGCCCATGCGCACTTACATTTTTATGTTTGCACTTCCTCTTGGGTACTTATAAAGCGCAAATCCTAGTTAACACAGTGACTAACTTTATTCACTCTAATCATCACATCAGCCGTAGAGCTTTTGACACAATACAGCCCATGCGCACTTACATTTTTATGTTTGCACTTCCTCTTGGGTACTTATAAAGCGCAAATCCTAGTTAACACAGTGACTAACTTTATTCACTCTAATCATCACATCAGCCGTAGAGCTTTTGACACAATACAGCCCATGCGCACTTACATTTTTATGTTTGCACTTCCTCTTGGGTACTTATAAAGCGCAAATCCTAGTTAACACAGTGACTAACTTTATTCACTCTAATCATCACATCAGCCGTAGAGCTTTTGACACAATACAGCCCATGCGCACTTACATTTTTATGTTTGCACTTCCTCTTGGGTACTTATAAAGCGCAAATCCTAGTTAACACAGTGACTAACTTTATTCACTCTAATCATCACATCAGCCGTAGAGCTTTTGACACAATACAGCCCATGCGCACTTACATTTTTATGTTTGCACTTCCTCTTGGGTACTTATAAAGCGCAAATCCTAGTTAACACAGTGACTAACTTTATTCACTCTAATCATCACATCAGCCGTAGAGCTTTTGACACAATACAGCCCATGCGCACTTACATTTTTATGTTTGCACTTCCTCTTGGGTACTTATAAAGCGCAAATCCTAGTTAACACAGTGACTAACTTTATTCACTCTAATCATCACATCAGCCGTAGAGCTTTTGACACAATACAGCCCATGCGCACTTACATTTTTATGTTTGCACTTCCTCTTGGGTACTTATAAAGCGCAAATCCTAGTTAACACAGTGACTAACTTTATTCACTCTAATCATCACATCAGCCGTAGAGCTTTTGACACAATACAGCCCATGCGCACTTACATTTTTATGTTTGCACTTCCTCTTGGGTACTTATAAAGCGCAAATCCTAGTTAACACAGTGACTAACTTTATTCACTCTAATCATCACATCAGCCGTAGAGCTTTTGACACAATACAGCCCATGCGCACTTACATTTTTATGTTTGCACTTCCTCTTGGGTACTTATAAAGCGCAAATCCTAGTTAACACAGTGACTAACTTTATTCACTCTAATCATCACATCAGCCGTAGAGCTTTTGACACAATACAGCCCATGCGCACTTACATTTTTATGTTTGCACTTCCTCTTGGGTACTTATAAAGCGCAAATCCTAGTTAACACAGTGACTAACTTTATTCACTCTAATCATCACATCAGCCGTAGAGCTTTTGACACAATACAGCCCATGCGCACTTACATTTTTATGTTTGCACTTCCTCTTGGGTACTTATAAAGCGCAAATCCTAGTTAACACAGTGACTAACTTTATTCACTCTAATCATCACATCAGCCGTAGAGCTTTTGACACAATACAGCCCATGCGCACTTACATTTTTATGTTTGCACTTCCTCTTGNAAAATAAGTTCGTAGGGTCCTTTACCATGAAATATTCCCCCATAAAGATGAGGCTGTACAAAATAAGTTCGTAGGGTCCTTTACCATGAAATATTCCCCCATAAAGATGAGGCTGTACAAAATAAGTTCGTAGGGTCCTTTACCATGAAATATTCGCCCATGAAGATGAAAAATAAGTTTGCCAACTTTTCTGCCTTGGAGACACGTATTTCTTTATACAGCGTGTCTCAGAAAGACACGGCGAGAATTTTTCAAATTCTTTAATATTCCAGGGATAGAAAAGAGACCAAGACAGTCATGTCATGGTGAGATCCAAGTTCGACCCTCAGAAGTACAAAATAAATTTAAGAGTTTAAATAAAATGAGGATTAACTTTCCTTATTATTTAATAAGTAAAGGTCTAAAATTTGACTTTGTTACAGCCTCTATATTTCTTCTGTGTCTCCTCAACTCTCGTAATTTGAAATATAAACAGATTTTTGTGTACCTATTTTTGTTGAACTCAAGCCATTTTTATGCTAGGGCACAAATATTTATTTTGTACAGCATTTTGCATTGGATTAGTTGTATTCCAAACAAATCACTAAATTCCCTTTTAGGGCACTGAAAAGCAACTGCACTAGGCATATGGTATTTTTTTTTATATTTGGAAAGTAGCTTGTATGGATATCAAGTCTGGTATGTATCTACCCCATGCTTAGTCTCCACGTAAGGAGGGAGTATTTTTTTAACCCCCCCCCCAAAAAAAACGTTTCTTGTGCGAAAAAAAACGCCAAGAAAATGTTCCTTAACAAACATAAATTCATGTGGTTTGTCTCTCCCTCAAATAATCTCCTGAAAATTGTAGGCACAAAGGAAGTGATATCATATAAGTTCCAAGTTTATGTCATCTCTAAACAAATTCCCCATAAAGGAGTGTCATGCTGTCCAATATGAGCGCCAAGTTCTTGTCAACTGAAAATTATTTACCTCCTTAGGATATGCGAGAGCTAAAAACAAAAACTACAATCATTTTTTTTTAAATAGGTACTCGTGTTAGCTGGCGCGAGAGGTTCTTAATCGCCACTTAATCCTATTTTCAAAAGAATCATTTCAAATTCCTAAACAATACTGAGTTCACATTTGTGTCGAGTGTTTTCATCTCGCCTTATTGTTTGTTTGAATTTGTTTTTCAGGAATTTCGTAACAGTACTCACTCATTACATCAAGTAGGATTTGCCAATCCCTTGTCTACATCACCCGAACTGTCAATATTTCCACCGGTGGGTGCGGTGTCTGTTGAAACTTCTCAACAACCTCATTCTATCATCTCATTTGTGTTGAGTGTTTTCATCTCGCCTTATTGTTTGTTTGAATTTATTTTTCAGGAATTTCGTAACAGTACTCACTCATTACATCAAGTAGGATTTGCCAATCCCTTGTCTACATCACCCGAACTGTCAATATTTCCACCGGTGGGTGCAGTGTCTGGTGAAACTTCTCAACAGCCTCATTCTATCATCTCATTTGAACCGTTACCAACGCTTGTCCCTCCACATAACCATGTTAAGAGACCTCCAGCATACAATGAGCAACTCATTCAACAGTTGTCAATGCAGAATTGGTTTGGTAAGTAATGAATTGGTTTAGGACAAGGCACAGTTTGAGATGATATGTCAAGAAAATTTGGGGGTCAAGTAATTTTTGCAGTGCTACGGAGCACGTTAATCGTTTTTTCCAAATCCATGTTGCTGAGAGAGAAAAAAAAATCCTCCAATTTGTCAACACAAGTGACATAACGTGATTTTTGGAATCACAAATTTGATTCCAAAAATCAATCCTACCCGTGCCATATGGAATTTTTAAATAATAATGGTTTTATTGGGGTGCAAAAAATAAACTGATTTATAAAAAAAATTAATGTTTAAAAATTAATGTTTTTTTTTTTTTTTTTTTTGTGAAAAAAAAGAGACTGATTCGTTTACAAATTTAAAGAATTAATTATTTAAATAATTATAAGCTTTCAATATCACTCCTTCGCAGTTAGAGCACACTGAGTGCTGGATGATGTACTATTTAACTATTTAATTTAAATCAATAATTTTAAAGTAATCGAATTGATATTGTCTTTGATTTTTTTTATGTGTATATACGTATAAGTATAAAATATATTTTATATTTCAAATCCTGCTTAATTTTTCTTTAAAAAAATCAATTTTTATACCCCTCTTATATTTTGTGCCTAGCCTATACTTATAGAGAAACATACGAGTACATGGATTGATTTATTTCTCTTGCAAGATTGTGGCTGTATTGATCGGTTGTTGCATCCGAAATTTACCCTACCAAAGAACTGGTCTTTTTCTCAAACGTATTTTTTTTTTAAATGTCAATTTTGTCTTTTTCAGATGAGTCTGAATTTCATTTTCCCCGACAACAACTTCATTATGTTAAAGAAATCGGCAGAGGATGGTTTGGCAAGGTTAGTATGATGGCATCTTTGTATCATAAGACTCGTCTGATAGTGGGCGACTTTCTTTGTCAAACAAAACAAATGTCTGATGCATATTTTGTAACACAAAGTACAAGAAACGCTTTGTATATAAGCAGCCATGACCTATGATGTGAACGTTTATTAAAAATCTAAATTACTGAACAACAAAAAACGCAATTATTTAAACCTTGTTTGAATGTTTGTGGTGATTTATTTGACAAAAGTTGTAACGAAAAACGACGAGTCTCCTGCCTCGATAGCTCAGTGGTTAAGCGCTCGCCTGGTAAACAGGAGAGCGTGGGTTCAATCGTCAGCAAGGGCAGGATTTTTTTGTCATTAATTTGAGTACTTGACCACATAAAAATATAGCTCTAAGGGTTACGTGGTAAAAAAATGCCTCAAACATTAACCTCGCCCAGTGGTAACGTTCTACTCAAGACTCAATTTTGTTTAGTCTCATTGTTAGCTGGCTGCCAACGTAACGTTAGGGTGGTGTTTACACAGCTTTAAAATCACGATTGTTCTTTTGTTTGTCTTTTGGTACCTTGATAAGAGATAACTCTCAAACGCCTAATCCGATTTTTATGAAATTTGGTATCGACATTTATCTTATTCATAGAATTAGATGATTAGTTTTTCGGTCCCATTGGGCCATTCTGGGCCAAATTGTGTCCATTGTAAAACTAGTGAGGTCTTTGGATTCAGAAATACTAGTGTAAAATTGGTACATGTCCGTTTAAGGCTATTGTTACTATTTATTGACTCAAAAATATGTAACAAGTTTTTTTCTTGTTTGTTTCTACCAGGGAGCGACTGGTCGTGGTCCGGGGGTTAAGTGTTCAAATCCCACTGGGAGCAATTTTTTCTGATCGAATTTTCTCGTTTCCGAAAAACGTGGGTCTAAAAGGGAGTGCCCTGAAGTGATACGAAGGCAATTTCGTGGTATCATTTTTTTTTAAAAAAAAACAGTAAAAAAATGTAATTTGGCTACATTGTAACGACTTTAGTAAAAATTGGACCATTACATACTAGAATGTGTAAACAGCACAGTTATCTCCCATAAATCGTAACAATGAATCATTGTCATACACTAGTTACCGCTAGATCACTGATGTTAAGCAACATCCCGCGAGGTTTACCACGTAGGTTCGTGCCTCGTGATTCTAGCTATTCCCGCTGGGTGTGTTTTATGTGCGTATCTGGTTTGTAAGTTTTGAGGGATGGTGAGTAAAACCCTCGTCTCGAATGATCTTTAGATGTTAAAGATTAACGCCTCACCAAAAAAAAAAAAGTTTTTCCCCACTTCTCCTCATCGTAACGTGTTAACGAAGAGATCTTTAATTTTTTTTCATCCTCACTATTTCTTTTCCTTCCATCCTCTACACACATTCCTCCTGGAATTACATTACATGAATGGAGTTCATTTTGGTGACAGTATGAGTGAGTGAGTATATGTTAACATTTCTGCCACACCCAGATCTAATCAACTTACACATAGGTAGCTCGTACCTTATCTACTCGGTATGTTTCCTCGCTACATTGTTTGTTCACACAAAAGTTTTTGTGTTAACGTGGGTGCGTGCTGAAAGTTTGTATTATTTATTAGAAATGTTCAAGGTGGTGTTTGTTCACACAAAAGTTTTTGTGTGAACGTGGGTGCGTGCTGAAAGTTTGTATTCTTTATTAGAAATGTTTAGGGTGGTGTTTATTCACACAAAAGTTTTTGTGTGAACGTGGCGTGGGACGTGCTGACAGAGTTACGATAATTGTGTATGTAAATGTGAAGTTTCTTTGTAATAAAGCACAACGGTCTCTTCACAATTTTTGTGGGTATCACAGCACTACTAAGAGTATCATGTACTTATAATCTTCTATTAATCACAGCACTACTAAGAGTATCATGTACTTATAATCTTCTATTAAACCAAATATTTTACTGTTTTAATCCCGCCACTGGTCGATACTCACATTTAAGTAGCCACACAATCATCTAATGAGGCTGAGTGCATCCCGAAATCACAAGCACAAAGTCGAACAAATTGCGACCCGGCCAGTAATTGAACTCCAAGTGCAATGTCAGTGTTTTTCCCACTAGATAAGGAGGAATACTACGTTAATCAATAAAGGCTGCAGAGTCAAAGATTATACTCACGATTTCGCCCGCGTGACGTCGCGTCGGCCTAATGTTCATCGATCTTTTAGTCCAATGTCCATAATCCTCACATTTAATTCCAAGTTGTTGAAGGGGACGCCTGAGGTTTAGAAGATTCGCCCGCATGACGTCGCGTCGGCCTAATGTCCATCGATCTTTTAGTCCAATGTCCATAATCCTCACATTTAATTCCAAGTTGTTGAAGGTGACGCCTGAGGTTTAGAAGATTCGCCCGCATGACGTCGCGTCGGCCTAATGTCCATCGATCTTTTAGTCCAATATCCATAATCCTCACATTTGATTCCAGGTTGTTGAAGGTGACGCCTGAGGTTTAGAAGATTCGCCCGCATGACGTCGCGTCGGCCTAATGTCCATCGATCTTTTAGTCCAATGTCTATAATCCTCACATTTGATTCCAGGTTGTTGAAGGAGACGCCCGAGGTTTGGAAGATCCAAATAAAACGAGCAAAGTATTTGTGCGTCTCCTGAAAGAAGACGCGACTCATGCTGAGAAATTGTTCTTTCTTCATGAAGCAAAACCTTACAAAGACTTGCGTCACACAAATATACTTCGACTTTTAGCGACATGCATCGAAGCAGATCCTTTCTTACTTGTTTTTGAATCTTGCGCTCGGGTAAGTTGATGTACTTACGATGTCTGATTCTACGCACCAGTACGACCTGGAACGCGTGCCTGATCACAGTTCCAGCCAAGGGCCATCAATTTTTTTTTTTTTTTTTGATAACCTCCTCCAAACCTGAATCTAGAAATGGGAAGAGCCGTTTATTTCAAGAGGAACGTCGCTACAACAAAAGTGTAAAGTTAAAAAAGACGATTTTCTCAAAAATGAACTACCATTGTTTTCCACGTGGGCTCTTCACATTGGAATATACCCGAAACTCCTTCTTGAAAAAAAAAACGGTTTTGAACCCATCTAGACCCCAAACGTGACCTACATATAGGGATTACGATCCCGGGATACCCGGATCCCGCCCGAAAATGGCCAATCCCGGGATTTTCGGGATTGACATTGATATAATAAAAACGAACAAAAACCATACTTTTTTATTGAATTTGAAAATGAGGCCCCAATACATCAACCTTGAACGTTACATGACAGTCGATGTGCTGCCATCTGCCATGCAATAAAAAAATGCAAGACCTTTTTAAATCCTTTTCTTCTTTGTGTAGACCGAATGAACGGATGACCGATGTGTTGTTTGTATGACTCATGCGAATTATCTAAAAATAGGTACCTAGCCCTTTGGTAAATACAAAGCAGTCGGTATTTCAGTTGTTTCAGTTTCTTTTATAGTCAAAAGACTTGTAAAAGTGTGCAATGGCTTAATTTTTAATGTTCTAATATATTCTAACATCTTTTTTGAACGCAACTGCTTTTGTGCTCGGTTGGACTTAAAAATAGACAGTTTCATATCGCACAAAAAAGATTCAGATCCTTCATCCGTTTGGAGTCATTTTTTAGTGTCCAAAGACGGTAAAAATGCAATGTGTAAAAAATGTGATGAATTCTGAAAACTCTTGGTTGATCCACAAAAGTACTCCACACACATCTCTCAAGTTAAAAACTCGATTTTTTATTTTTATTTTATCTACTTATTACAGTAACTACCTACTTTTACTTGAAATTTTGAAGATTCCCAATTTTTTTCTAATCCCGGGATCAGTCCCGGGATTGTGACCGTTCCAGTCCCGAAACTTCGGGATTGTCAGGAAGGTTCGGAATCATAATCTCTACCTACATACCAAATATAAATAAAATTGATTTACATTATAAATAAACCAATTATAAATAAATTTGGTTTACATTAAGTTACATATCAAATATAAATAAAATTGGTTTACATTAAGTTACATACCAAATATAAATAAAATTGATTTACATTAAGTGACTAAAGAACGATTGTTTTTCTTAGAGTATCCTCATTATTTAACAAATTTATATTAGACATCCCATTGTATTGGTAACTTTAAAAAACACTAACGTTATTTATGACGAGGATTCACTTACTTTTCACTTCCGACTCGAGTTTCGTCTACTTCATTGACATTTTCAAGGAAACTGACTGTTTGGTGTTCTTAATAATAATTATAATGAAGGTATGTCTTTGATGACTATAGGTTTTTTTGTTTGAGGAAAGATTTTAAATATTTTTCAATTTTCGTCGTATCGACTTTTTCAAATGTAGAATGAAATGGTTTGTTTGGTGTTGTTATTGTTGGGTGTCCATTGGTAACGCAGGACCCATGTGATCAGTCAGCTGATTTCTGTGATGCATAAAGTTTGGTACAGTGTCGACGATCGCCTTCAGGCATTTACCTTTACTCATTAGCTCACCTCGTGGGTCCTCAATAATAACAGATCAACCAGTCAGTTTCCTTGAAAATGTTTACGAAGTAGATGAAACTAGAGACGGAAGTGAAAAGTAAGTGAGTCTTCGTCATAAATAACATTCGTGTTTTCTAAAGTATTCTTCATATTTTGAAACGTAAAATATTAAATTTTGGAAGGGAGTTTTTCGTGGTCCATACCCATAATTTATTATATCAAAAATTTATTTTAAACGTCTTTTTGACGTTTAAAATAAATTCGTTTAGTTGTCTATTTCATCTGATCCGGCCTTAAATATTTTTTTTTCGAATTTTCTTCTTGGTGTGGTATGCGTATGTTCCTAAATTTCAATCATCTTGGTTTAGCTATCGTGGAGCTGTGTTCTGTGAACTGAAGATATCACAAAGTTTTCAATGATAAATTGATCTCACGATTGTTATCTTCTTCTACAGGGTGACTTGAAAGATTTTCTTCTTCAAAATAAATCTAGCAAAGATGTTCTCATTGAGCAAGGTATTACAATTAAAATGGCAATCGATGTAGCTACGGGACTGAGTCACATGATTGATCATGAGTTCATTCATACGTAAGTATATTCTTTTTAAAAAAATGATTAAGATTGAAAATGTTAGGGTAGCCACTAAAAAATGAATGAGATTGCGGGGAAATTCAAAATACGATGCCTACATGATAAGAGGAAGCAACTGTTAGGACAAATAACACATTCGTGCAGTGCCGAGACAGTTTGTTATCATATAGCTGACAGTTGGAGGGTGGGTTTAGTTGTTAAGCAGTCGGTGAGGCTTCAATACTACCCTTAGTTACAGATTGAGCCAAACATAGCCTCCACACTTCTCGACTGAGTATTTTGTTTTGCTGCGACTGGATAAAAATTTTCTGGTTGAGAAGTGGGGGTGTATCTTTTGAAGATTTCCATCCTCTCCTATCCCTGTTGTCAGCAAATTCGGTGATTGTGACAATAGAAGATGAATTTCTCGCTTTCTTAAGGTAAACTTGAGGTTTTGTGACGTTACTTGGGGGTGATATCCTCAAGAGCTTTTTCTTTGAGTTATTATGTCACAACTTTGGTGCTCACTGCAGCATTGTAGGATTTTCCCAATATCAATCACTATTTAATTACTTTGAATTTTTCTATTTTACCAACACTGCTGGCACTGGATCGCTATGCGCATTCATCTCCATAGCTACTCATTGTCCTCACGAGGCTGAGTGGGCCCCAAAAACATCCAAACCACAGTGACAAATTTTTGCCCTTGCCAATATTACTTAGGGATAATTGTGTAGTCAAGGAAAAACTAACAATAAGTGGAAGGGTTGTAGTGAAAAAATAATGCATGAGATGATTAAAGTAAAAATTAATATCTGTAACGCTGTATTGAACTCTTACAAATTGTGAAACGCTCATGAGAATGTATAAAAAAACATCATATCAAAGACAAAACTCAAAGTATGGACGTATCATCAAAAATTGAGTTAAAGTATTTATCGTTCAACTTTGCAGAGATGTAGCCGCCAGAAATTGTCTTGTCAGTTCGGACTTGCGAGTGAAAATAGGCGATTATGGTATCAGTATAGATAAATACAAGCAAGACTATTATGTCAATGGAGACGTGGCGTTGCCTATTCGATGGTGCGCACCCGAGTCGTTGCAATGTACAGATACTGCCATACATACATGTCCTGTAAGTATTAGATGTAATGTATATTGTAAAATTATCCTTCTTCTTGGACAGAGAAAGTGTTTTGAAAGATAGGCATATTTTTGGGTAATACAAGAGATTTTCTCCGACTCTTCTTTAAAGAGAAAACACCTATACAAGATATTACTCGAAGATATTGTTCTTTAACATCATCAGAGCTGATGGTGTTAAAATATAATGTAAGCTTCGTTCTCATTATTTCTACATTTCATTTTGTGCTTTAGGATGAAAAGTATTTATGTCAGGGAAAATGGTGAAGGCAACAGGAAACCACCCTATACATCAGTTCATTTCTGAGACAAAGTAGTCTAGCTGAAATACCTGAAATGGAGGACTGCTGCAAACCAGTTGTTTAACTGTTGACTTAATGATGAGGGATATCGGCGAGCGTGTATTTTTTTTTAATGTTTATTTATTTAAATTTTTCATTACAATACATACAAGGAAAGGTTATTACAGTTTTAGTCTATTAAAAAATAGACTTAACAACACTTTTAATATAAATTTCGAAAAAGGTCCCGGTATCAGCTATCAATGAAGTTACGGCCCGCGACCGGTCTCGACAGAAAAAACATCTCCAAAGCTTTTACGTCCCGGAGGTGCAACAAGGCGAGAAAGGCCGCTAACCGTATGATTAATTTGGGTAAAGGAAACAACTTTTGGAGAAAAGGAAAAACTAAATGATCTGACAAAAAAATTATGCAATTTCATTTTTTGGGAACAAAAAGGAATCCCAGGACTGAAGCAAGCACACTATAAAATAAATGTAGTCAAATGAGCTACCCGTTTAATATCAACATCTCCTTCCTTATCCTCGTAAAAAATGTATACAATTGTTAACTTTACCTTTCACCTGTTTGTGGCGTGAAAATATGCGTTTTTACCCTAATTGAAAATTGATAATTTTGTTACGCGCTTATGTGAAGTCTGCGGGGGAATAGATGTGTAGTAGAAGAAAAAATCAGACGATAGAAATCGGTGGGTTAGTATTTTTTTTTTTTTTTTTTTTTTTTTAGTACTGGACTCTGAAACCCCAAATAAATTTTCTTCTTGATCGAGAACCTGTGTCGTGCAAAACTTCCTGTATCTAACTCTCTTTTTTAACCTTATAACAGTTAGTTCTCTAATTGTGTTGTATGTTTTGTTTTAGATCACGGAAAAATGCAATGTTTGGAGTTTTGGTGTTCTGTTATGGGAAATATTTGAGTTCGGAAAATTGCCTTACCAGAACTTATCGGATGATCAAGTTATCACGCAAGTTTTTGGTGACCAAGCTTTAAAATTGTCTCCCCCTTCCAGTACAAATTCTCAAATGTGAGTTACTAGTAGATTATCCAGTAAAATGTGTCACTTTGTGGATTCGGAAGCCACAATGTAATCAACAACTAAAAACTGGTGTACAATAGTCCTGACTAGTGTAATCAACAACTAAATACTGGTGTTCAATAGTCCTAACTAGTGTAATCAACAACTAAAAACTGGTGTTCAATAGTCCTAACTAGTGTAATCAACAACTAAAAACTGGTGTACAATAGTCCTAACTAGTGTAATCAACAACTAAAAACTGGTGTACAATAGTCCTAACTAGTGTAATCAACAACTAAAAACTGGTGTACAACAGTCCTAACTAGTGGACGCAGAAGTTGGAATCCCGAAAGGAAATAATAATGAAAAATACGTGAATATAACAAATGTCAGACTTGTCCATGGTAGAGTGTGTATCATAGGGTTCACACTAAAATGGCTGTAGGAAAGTGTCGGTTTCGAATTCTGATTGGGTCGAAAACCTGTGAAAGTTTTTTTCTTCTGAAATTAGACCAAAGGTTAAAATTAAAATTCATAATGTGAACGCACCATAAGGCACTGTCACGGTGGCTCTATCTAGTGTTTATTTTTGTCATGTTGAGATTTTTGGTTACCTGAAAAACACAGCAATAGTTGATACGCGTAGTGATATAGATGTATCACAATACTTCCTCCAAATGAATTCTTATTGTTATTGGCAAAATTGTGCCTCTTATTTATTTATTTCAAAATACAATATAATATTATCAATAAAATAAATAGTGCGGAAAGTAATAACATGGTGTGCTAACTCTACTATTATAGAGAAGTGGTCGAGAGATCAAAATGAAAATTGAAATATTGATTATTATTGTTACCCCACAGTAGCAAGTTAGCAAGTCAAAATATAGCACATTAGTACAAAACACAAATAAAAAGCAACCCGCTGTATTGCAGTATCTTTAGAGCTTAAACAGTTAGAAGGGGATGGAGCATTTATTAATAATTTTACAAATACCCAACATGAATTAAATTTGATTAGTTCTCGCAGTTTGATACCTGTAATGGTACGTCCTCACTGAGGACTCTGGCTTATCTTGTCAGAATAAAAGCTCTGAGTGCGATCGACTATTAGGGTAACACTAATGTACCAGCCAACTTTCCTTTATATTAACAACGTGACATGATCAATTCATTATCATCGAATTTAATATTTTTGACAGATGTTCGATCATGGACCATTGCTGGCGTCCGCACCCCGTTCGACTTACCATGAAGCAAGTCCTCTCTGAACTTACTTATATTTTAATGTCACCACAAGACAATGATGATTTCAATAGAAAGTGGGGTCTCTTCAAACCCAATCGAACTTTGAGCGATGATAGAGATTCTGGAATGGGATCCGCTTCGGACAATAGAAAGAGTATGGAAAGTTTTCTTGACTCGGAATGTTCAAATGATACGTCCAATTTAGCCAAATCTACCCCATATATTGCAAAAAGTCCAAGTTTAGAAAATTTTACAGGTAAGTCACAGTTGAATGTGTGTTCTGGATGGTTTGATTACTCATTAGTTTTACATGTAAGAAACGCCCTAACGATGGCCAGTTCTACACACTAGGACGATCTGCAACACGTACCATCAAAACTCCGGTCAAGGGCCATCAAATTTTTTTTAGTAATCTCAAAGTGAAACCCCACCACAGCAACCATATATAAGACACTATTTATACGTTGTACAGCTCTACTTTACCTGTACGACCTGATTTGAGAGTGCCGTAGAGGTATTGATGACCATTTGCTCAATCGATTCGAAAAATACAAGGAGATATTTTCCAAACGAAAAATAGACCTGCATTGGCTAGGATTTTTTTTCCAAATGGATTTGGCATCAAACTGCCTTATGATGCTATCACATTCTCGCGATTACACCCGGACAAACTGGAACATATAAACTCATATATTTATAGGATAAGAGAAAGAAAGATATAATATTACTAAGTTTGCTCCTTACGATTGGTGCAAGCTCTAATGCTCCGGATGATAGAGGTTTAATACTGCTTCGTGGTGAAAATTTTCACCACTAGAAGGAAATGACGTCTTTCTGTCGAACGTCGCGTTTGAAAGCTGTTGTTCTTATGTACCGCGGCGTTATAAAGGGCTCTGTTTCTTTAGTTCAGTTCTCTGGATTCAAATCCAGCACAACGTTTTCAATTCAATATTTCTTGTTTTTTTTTACCTAGATGTGGATTTTATTATTACATATCACTCACACTGCATTTGTTTTCCCCCATAGGCTCACTTGAAAATCTCAACGAACCATCTTGGTTACAAAACAAAATGGAAGATGAGCAATTTATTCATGGCGTATCAAAAATAATAAAAGATTTGGACGATGTATTAGCATTAGAAAAAACATCCTCATCAGACGAGTCAAAAGATAGCAGTCCAACCAAAGAATCGTCTTCACGACAACCAACTTTACGTCCAATAGACTTTCAATTAGGTCCACAATCGTCAAATAAACAAAATTTAGAAACAAAACAAACAATAGATTTTAAATTAGGACCAATAACAGCTCACACGAGAAACTATACGCAAATAGGAAGTCTAAACAAAAGTTATGTAGACAATGAAGTGGATAGTCTGAGTATACCTTTTATATTGAAAAATTCAAACAGACCTGGTTCAAGTATAACAGATGACAATAGTTTACTGTTCAGAACGTCAGACACGGATACTGAAGATGAGATTTGGCGAAGAAGAATAGAAAAATGTGAATTTAGCGAAAAAGTTAAAGAAAAATCCAAGAGCGTTGCAGATTTAATGGTTTTAACACATATAGAACAATCAAGTAGTGATAGTGAAAATTCAATAGATGTAACGATTAATCGCTTAACACAAAATAATCGTAATCAATCGAATAGACGAATTCAAAGAAAAGGATCTATACGACGTTTTTCTAGTGATTCAAATATATTAGATAGTTTGAGCTCGGAACAACAGACATCTCCGAATGAATTAAAACAAATTGAAGATCGATTCAAAATGAATTTGACGGCTGCAGTGCCGCAACCACAATCTTTACCATATGAGAAATTGAAATCAATAGAAATGTCTTACGATGAAAATGTAAAGAGTCCGATCGAAAAAAATCGTTTGCAACAGTCAAATCAACCAATGGATTTTGATACCAACGAACGGTTGAACTTAAATCCTTTTCTTGAAAATCGTTTCGAACAGAAAATTCAACCAATAGAGTTATCTTCAAATGGGGAAAATTTGACGAAACAATTTCAAAATAGTCATTTCCAAACAGACATTGTTGAAAGTGATCAAGTCAATACTATTATTGAACCTAGCAATACAACTCTAGAATCAAAATTGAGTTTTGAAAATGATACACCAAGCCAAAGTGAAATGAAATTTGAAGATAATAATTTCAGCACAACGAGTGAAGATCAAACTATTTGTGCAACACCCTGCTTCAACAGAATTGTAAGCGATGGTGACACATCTCCAAGTAATTTGTTGTCTAAAACAAACACTTCCAACTTACCTGTAAGCGTTGTTGACACTTCTCCAAGTAACTCATCTATTGAGCCTTCTTCCAAAACATCGTCAAACATAGTTGACATATCTCTAAATGATTCTGGGAATCATTTTTTAGATGATAGTGCCTCGGAAAAAAAACTAATCTGCAATGAAATTGTATCAAATATCTCCGCCGCTGCTGCTGTTCCAGAAATAATAATTTCAGAAAGTGAACCTTTGCAGTCAAGTGATGAAGATGAGATTATTCCCTTAACAACGTATGACAGTAAACGTTTGAATAAAATTAAAATTGTTAATTTTGCATCATCAAGTGAGAATGAAGACCCAGACGATGACGAATATAATGATGCGTTTGATGATATTTCAACAGAAAAGTTTATATTGATGTCATCTCATTCGGAAACAGGTCATTTGGATGATTCGTCTCAAGTTATCATAGGATCGTGTGACGATTTCACTTTGGATTTTAAAAATCCACTTAAAACTTCAAATTATTTTTCTTCCTCGGATGAAAATTTAAAAGATGATAATGACAATGCGTGTATAAGAATTTTCACAAATTTAAATGAGAATATTAATGAAAGTGATAGGGATCAAAATAAAACAATAACGACAACGGACGATGAACGTAGTTATAGAACCGATGATGAACAAAGTAAAACGACAGACGACGATCGTAACGAAGATGACCGAAGTTGTAAAACTGATGATGGTGATGATATTAAAAGTAATAATTTTGATTCTAAATCAATTGTTACGCCCGATGAAGATCGAAGTTGTGATTCTGGATTTCGTGATAACAAAGGTAGTCTAAGTGCTGGTAATGATTTGATTGAAAAAATAAATTGTAAAGATATTCCGATTGTATTTAATGTAGATGAGGATGAAAATCCTGACGAAACAATCTATTTGAATTCGGATGATGAAACTGAAATCATGTGGAGAGATGACAACACGTCACAAGATGTGTTGAATTCTGATGCTGTTACAGAAGGAGATATAACGTATGAAGATTTTCCAAACGCCTCTCTTTATCAGAGCCCCCCTGAAAAAGTAGAAGACAATTCATCAAGGTCGACAATTATTAATAAAATAGACAATAATTCAAGTAAAACAACAAATGACGAACGTAATTTTAAAACCGATGTCGGTAGAATTCTTAATGGTGGATTTCCTGATTCAGATAGTGCTACGGATGAGGATATAAAGTTTTTAATTGACAAAATTTTGGAGACTGGAGGTACTCCTGATGAGGCTGATTGGAAGCTATTAGGTGAAAAGTTATCAAAGGAGGGAAGTAATATTAGTGAAACGTACTTAAACATATATGCAATCTGTATGAACCGTTTCTTTAGAAACCAGAATAGTAAGGTTCCTGATTTACGATACAAAGGAAAACTCGTTAGTTACGAAGATGTTGGAGCTGCCACCGAACAACACTGTAGAGAAGGAAATAAAGTCGTTATTGACAATGTAGAAAGATGGATGAATAAAAATAAATCTCAATTTGATGTCGGATCATCTTTGATTAACAAAGATAATCTTCAGGGTGATGAAATCTATCAAGAAACTAATTATGATGAAGATTTAGAAATGTGGCACGATGATAGGAAACATTTACTAAGTTCAGATATAACAGATGCGCTTCGAAAAGAATTTCTTGAAAAATTACCAAATTTATGTTTTAAAAACACATCTGAAAGTGATATGGAAAAATCATCCAGTTCAACATCGACAAGTATGAATAAAACAGACGATAATCTTAGTAGAACAACAAATAATGACGAAGGAAGTAGTTGTAAAACCGATGATCACCGAAGCTGTGATTCTGGATTTCCAGATAAAAGTAGTCCAAGTGATGATGAACGAACAAATTCGAGTGTTGACGAACATCATATAAAAAAGATTCAAATGATTGGCAAAGAAGGGAATGAAAATAATTTTAGTTTTGTTAATAATTCCAATGAGGAGGAAGATGGAGAAGAAAATCCTGATGAATTAAATGAAACCTATAACTTGAATGACATAGAAGATGGACTCTTCCAAGATTTACTCACGTCAAACACAACGGGTGGTGCTAAAAAATCAGGAGGATGGTACCTCCATGAACCACCGTCGGGTCGGGTTGAATCTGGAGAACCTTCATGTTCAGCTTCCCGACGAACAATGATTGATAATGATCATTTTGAATTTGATGAAGGTGGTTCAATGTTGATAAACAAAGACAATCTCCATGCTGATGATGAAAACTGTCAAGAATCGAGTGACGATGATGGGGAAGATATGGAAATGTGGCGTGATGACAGAAAACATTTGTTAAGTTTAGATATAGCTGATGCACTTCGGAAAGAATTAATTGAAAAATTACCAAATTCAAGTTTTAAAAATCCTTTTGAAAGATATGGAGAAAATCTAGAAACAGAAGAAGAAGAATATAATCCAATAATGTTAAATGAAATAAAATCTGAAAAGTCAATGAAAAAATGTAATAGGAACAGATTTGATAACGACGTCGATCAAGATGAAGAAGAAGACGAACATGGATTGGATACGAGACCTGTATATTTACAATATCCAAAAAGTTTAAGTCCGATACTTGAAGAAAGTGAAAACGATGGAAGTGAATTTGACGAGGAAGAATTAGATCAGTCAAGTTTAGTATTGAATTTAGTACCATTTGATAAAAGAAATGATTTTGAATCTGATACTGATTCAGATACAGACGACTATGCAACGGATGAAGATATTCTCATTGTTGACACACATTCAAACGAAGCTGTTATGGTGAATCCAAGAAGTCCATCGAATAATAAAGACATTTATAAACTTACAAAATCGTTTGCTAATAATAATATTTGTGGAGAAAGTTCAAAGTTTCAACAAAGCTATGAAGATGCAACACGTTTTGATTCACATTATTTAGAAAGTAAAAAAGAAAAAGTGTATGACAACACAAGTTTCAATGAAATGAGTTCGGACAAACAAGGTGCTTCTATACTCATGCATAAGTCTGCTGATATCCACAAGAAAGTATCATCTTCCGATGTTGACGGCTTTACATCTGATGGTTCATTATCTCCTGATAGTTTATCTTCATCTCCTTCGGCATCTCATTATACAATATCTTTTACTGCATCAGCATCTGAACAAGCATCACTTCGATCTTATGATGAAAAATCAGCAGATGTACCAACGTTACCAAATTTTGAAATTTATGATTTAAGTCAAAATTCTTTAACACTTCAAGATGAATCGTCAACAGATCAATTTGATTTTGAGTCTAATTGTTCAACACCAAAAATGTCGTCCAATTCTCAATTGAAAAGTCAATCCTGTTCGAGTGAAACTTTGTATAATATTAATTTTGATGAAAATATTTCACCACAACATATTAAAAAGGACGGAATAGGACAAACGTTGTCGAGTCCGTCAAAAGAAGCGAACAAACTAGTAAACATAGAATTAAATACAACATCTCAAGAAATAAGTTCTAATGGATTAGAAAATATCAATCAAGAAGAAGAGGTAAAAGATTCAACTCATTTACTTAATAAATCAAATCACAAAAATCTTCCACAAAATCTAGAAAACATGCCACATGATGAAGAAATTCTTCCGAAAATTCAGATTAATAATCCTTCAAAATCATATCCTAGTCTTCCAAATTTAGAGCCTTTAACAAACATTAATGTACATCACAATGAAAGACATTGTAAAATACCTGGAACACCCCCACCAACTCCGTCTGATTATATAGAGGTAACTATACATAACGATAAGGATTGTAAAGGATATGAAGTACCTGGAACACCTCCACCAACACCTTCTGATCCTATAGAAGGAAATTTACGATACGATAAAAAGGATTATAAAGAATCTCTCATACCTTTTGAGTACCAAACTTTATCGTCAGAAAATTTTAGACATAAGTCTACTTACCACCAACCAGAGTTACCATCAAATTTAAAATCATTTGATCACATCTTAGATTTTGTTCTACATGAAAAAGATTCACAAAATACATTTGGTTTGAATACAAATGATGATAATCATGAGTTAGAACATTCAATAATAAATAGAAATTTAAGAAATTTTACTGTTGAAAATAATTCCGTCCAAATTTCTTTTCCCATTGAACCTTTAGGATCAAACGAAATATCCAACAATAATTGTGGAAATATTAATAATGAATCTTGTATAAGAATATTTACAAACCTAAATGAAACAAATGATGATGTAAGAGAAGATACAAACATTTCACCTGAACAAATAAAAACGCTCAACGACATCTCTCAAATATCAGTGGGATTTCTTAACAAAACAAATGATACCATCAACAAAACGGACATTAGTAGTGAAACCAGTTTAGAAAAAACACCAACTCCAAATGATCTAAAAGAAGATACAAACCTTTCAACTGAACAAATAAAAACGCTCAACGAAACCTATGAAACATCAATTGAATTTCTCAACAACACAAGTAATACCATCAGCGATATACCCACTAGTAAAATAATTTCAGAAAACACAGTAATGACTAAAAACAACAGTCAAACCTCAGCTGTGGATGATGAACCTATTATTAGCAATTATGAATCAAATCTAGAACTAACTGGAAAAATCAATAAAGATACAATTCCAAATAAAAACAATACAGAATTTGAAGATCAAAGTCAACTCTTTTTAAATGAATTTGACGAAACACATGAACTTTATTATAATCCTTTAGCGGATGAAATGAAAGTTCTTGGAAACTCTGATTTAGAAACACCATTGGATGATATATTAAAAAGAAATGAAATATTGTATGATGAAACTATATCAAGTCCATTGAATATAAAATGTTTTCATAATGAACAAATATTTAATGATGATAGTTTACCAAATGAAAAAGAAGAAAATGACGATGAAATGAAGAATATAAACGTCAGTGACCAACCTAGTATTGATTGTATAAGTGAACAAACAACAGATGACATCTTGAAAAAGCAAATAAATATCAGTTTCATTGATATTTTAAAAGCGGGTATAAGAAATGAAAATCTTAATGATGAAATTATGAAAACTTGTTCAGATGATCAAACGAAAATTGAGCAAGGTTCAAATAGTCAGTTGATGACAAATGAAACAAAAACCTTTGATGAAAGTTTAGAAAAGTTAGAGATGCAAAAAGTAAATCCTTTCACTTTATTTGAAATTTGCAACAATAAAATAGTCAGTGACAGTATCAATAGTAGTAATCCTTTCTTAGAATTTGATGAAGACAAAGGTTTTATTGATGATACCAATTCCTCCTCTGACTCACTTGGAGATACGAATATTAGTGACCCATCTAGCAACTCTCCGAATCGTTCTAGTTTAAATCCATTCAATGCAAATGAAACTGTGAGTAATTTTGTAGTAAATACAAATCCATTTCTATCCGAATGGAATAATTTGATTATAAAGAAAAATATTGAAAATTTTACAAATGAATTATCAACCTCAAATATGAATGGTGCTAAGAAGAACGAGACAAGTGGTGACATTGTGATTGCGCTTGATAATGAACAGAAAAGTGAAGAAATTAAGAATGAAGCTGCTGAAGTTAATATAGATAATTTAATAAACTTAGCTATTAACAAAACAGCGGTTCTACTAGATGTCAAGAAAACTGGAAACGAGGATTATTTGATAAAAAATTATAGCACAGGAGATAATGGGCTTTTGAAATCTTTATTAGAATTCAATAATAGTAATATAGTATTAGAAAATACAAATTGGCCAAGTTCGAACGAATTAGATTCCAGTGGCAATAGAATGAAGGTAAACGAAATCATAAATGAACCCTATAACGAGTTAGACCTAAAGAACAAGATTATAGACGAGAAAAATGAAGATTTTAGTACTTTTGACAAAATGAAACAAAATGAACTAGACTCTAGTGAAAATAGAATCAACAATGAACCCTACAAAGAGTCAAAACAAACCAGTGAAAACAAGCATATAGACGAGAGTAATGAAGAATTTAGGCAATCAACATTCAGTGGAAATGATCTTATTGGTGCATTTGACCTAAAACAAAACTCAATTGATATGAAAGCAAAACTTTTTGATGATTTGGAAAATGATGAAATTAGTACAAATGATATCTTAAATGCAAATGGAACTGATTTAGTAACCAAAAATGATCCTATAGTAAAACCGGTTGTATCAGTCTTGGATGATTTGGATATAATGGAACAATCTACAACAAAATCATTGAAACATTCAACGATCGCAAGTAACAGTTGGCCAACTTTAAGTATATTCGATTCTCCAATTGATTCGACTTGTTTGAATATTGATAGTAAATATTCATCTGTAGATTCAATTAGTTCACCAGTTAAAGGAAGATTTAGAAATTTCATTGTGACTAAAGTGGATGATCATCAGGGCGAGAGGCGATTCAATGATTTACAGTGGGATGAGAAGGTATCTTCAGATTCTACGACATCGTCTTCATCTGAGCAATCTTCACCGGATATTGTATTCCAGGTAATACATAGTTTTTTTTTTTTTTTTTTTTTTTTTTTTTTTTTTTTTTTTTNTTTTTTTTTTTTTTTTTTGAGATTGAGTAGCGGCCTGTGACGGCATTAGCAGAGTAAAAAGATTTGGTTTGGTAGAAGATTTAAGAGATTGCTAGTATATAAGGCTCTTAGTAATGCTGTGATACCCACAAAAATTGTGAAGTTGGGGCTTACTACAAAGAAACTATAAATTTACTTTTTTCACCGCTTATGAGTACAATTTGCCCACCTTACAACGTCTTGATATGGAGAATTGTAACGTAAGACATGTTGTCACAATGATAGAAAAATCAAATTTCAATTAAGAAAATAATCATCATTACTGTAGGCTTAACTTCCCAACCCTCAGGACGAAACCCTAATGCTTAATCAACTGAGCCATAGTGGTCCTCGACTTTGTCATTCTTTGTCCAAATTAAAATCTAGTTTAATCAAAATCTGATTTCTAAAATACCTTTTCACAGACTGAAAATAACACAAGATCAAATATTAGACTTACTAAAGTTGCCTATGAACGATCTCCGATAGAATTGACTTCTGATAGATCTTCTCCAATCAAAAGTGATGTTGAAAGTGACGACAGTGGCAGTGGAAGTGATGAATTTGTACCTTCTTCATGGAATAGTGATGCAGTACCTTCCAAGTCGTTGCTGAAAATTGGAAAATCTAATGTGAGTTGTGTGTGGTAGAGGGTGCAACATCATTTGAAATCAAATTGATATACGATTCGTTCAACTTCACAATTGTTCATACCCACTAATCTCATAATAAATGCGAAAGGCCATCTGCCTGTGTTTGTTTTCAGGGTAAAACCACTTAACAATTTGGAGTGTCATTTAATTTATTAACATTCTCCAAATTTTTAACAATTCGGACTGCCATTTATTTATTAACATTCTTCAAATTTTTAACAATTTGGACTGCCACTTAATTTATTAACATTCTCCAAATTTTTAACAATTTGGACTGCCATTTATTTTATGAACATTCTCCAAATGCTTAATAATTTGGACTGCCATTTAATTTATTAAAATTCTCCAAATTTTTAACAATTTGGACTGCCATTTCATTTATTAACATTCTCCAATTTTTTTCACTTACGGAATGTCTCGAAAAAAGAGCGGAGCTCCATATCTCGAGATTGTTTCTTTATTCCATAAGGGAACTTATTTCTAGTAATCTAGTAGTTTACAAATGTTGGGCTCTTTCAGGAGTGGTCCCTGGGGGGGGGGGGTCAACTTTGAAATCCTATGTATCGTGGGATTTTAAAAGTGTTGCGGTGCTTTTTAGTTTCGAAAGTATTCTTGGGAATTCGCCCGTGACTCATCTTTTTTCAGGAACCTAAGAAAAGTGTTTGTTTCAAAAAACAGCGTTATCATTGTGTGTACGAATATCCGCGCGAAGAAACTGGCCACACCCATCACGAGGATCATCCTTATTCAGCTTGGGACACTTCCTCTTTCACCGATTGGGATATGGAATCCACCAAAATGGACGATGGACTTGCTTTCAATTTAGACTTCACGCCAACTTTTGTCACTGATGATGGTGAATTTTATATTAGCTCTTCATTAAGACCGTTTCATAATGACAATAAAAATAGTGGAGCGACTACTTCCTCCTCAGAGTTCTACGTTGGTGATTTTGGATGTACCTCCAGTAGTGGCGGCAGTGTCGGTTGTACTAAAAATAATGAGGCGTTCTTTTTTGGAGAGGACTCTAATGGAAGTAAGTACTATCCAGATAACTGAATTGCGTTATCTTATACAGGATGGGGTCATTTTAATTAATTTTCTCAAATAACTCGAAAACTAATAAAGATTCTTAAAACATATTAATACCATAGATTGATTCTTAAAGTTTTGGGTTAAAAAAAAATAGAAGCCTATGTTTTTGATTGCATTGAACTAGCCGTATAAAAAAGTGCAAATTCTTAAAAACTGACGATATTTTTTAATAAAGATGTTTATATTTCTAATAGGCACCCTCTTCTAAAGGTTCTATTTCCAATCTTGTGTCGAAGAGGGGGATGAAGTTGGATTCGAACCAGCAGCCTCCTGGTTACGAATCCACCGCCTTTACTCATTGAGCTAATAAAATCAAGAAAAGAGTCGTGGTATTACTATTGTGAAGGTTAGTCCTAATTTTGAACGTCCGCCATTTTTTTTATACAAATGTTTGTTTACATTTGAGATTCAAATGTAAACGATGGTGATGAGACAGCCTGGAAATGTTGTCTGAAACTAAAGAGTGAATTTCAATAAAATGAAAGACAGTTATTTTCAAATATAACACGATGGGAAGCCAAGAAAATTGTTGTTTTTAATAAAGTATCCCAAAGTTCAAAGCTTGCTCCAGCACTGAATTCCGCAATTTTTTAGCAATTTAAAATCAGAAAAATCCTTTGTCATATTGTTACTTCCTCTACATCTTTCTTCTTTGCTTATTTAAATTTGTTTGTTGTTTTCACAGAACCCGATTATGATAGAACGGAACACGAGTCTGTAACAAGTTTTTGTAATTCAGAAGATTCAGACACCACTCCTTCACCTTCCCCATCCCCCATTATATCAACATTAGGCGAACTTCGTCACACGAAACAAAAATTAAAATTAGATCTCGTGTCACCCCTAACAAGAAATAACGACAAAGAACCTTCGTCTCCAATGAATGGCGTTAAAAACAATACTAAAAGCGAATTCAACTTTCTTAAATCAACAATTAATTTAGATTTTTTGAAATCCAATTCGGATAAGTTTGATTCATGTGTTAATGATAAGAGTAGAAGATATAGAAATGATCAAGATGAAATTGGTGGCGATGACGTCACATATGTACAGTCTATATGTTCTGTCAACCTTCCATATGTCAAAGATAGTCAAATATTCAAAGATAATTCAGACAGTAGCAAGAGTTCAAGAAAAAATAAAAACAGGATCCCATCAAGTTTGGATATATTTTCTAAACCATTATTTCTAAATAGTCCTTCAACATCTTCTTCTTCTGAAACTGATGTTCCAGATGAAGACTTAATTAGCAACAATGAAAATCTTGAAGATCAAAATCAGAAGGAATTAGAAGATAATGAAAATTTTACTGAGAAGTTAGAATCTAGTCCTCCAATTATTATTAATAGTTTAAAAAAATCTAATAATGAAAATGAAACTATTCCAGGATTTGATGATTTGAATAAAATATTAGATTCTTCTACAAATAAAGACAAAAACAACGAAAAATTTAGTGATGATTTGAATGAAATTAATAACCTTTTTCTAGACAATACTAATATGAAATATGTACAAAATAGTGTAGTAAATAGTAATCTGTTAATAGAAAACAGAAGTGAAAGTGGTGAAGATGTACATAAGCTAAGAACATCAATAATAGAATCGGATAATTCTTTTAGTGAAAATAATATGGCTGTGAAAAATGATGGTAATGCAAGTGTACAAAATAATTTAAACAAAGTAGAACAATATGATGATGCTAGTAAAGGGATTGTGAAAGATGAACTATTAAGAGAAATAGAAAATAATATATCCTCCGTCCATAAAGATCAACTTGGTGAAATGTGTAAAGATTTAAATAATGGTTGTATTATTGAAATGATAAATATAGATTTAGAAGATGGTATTGAAAATAATCAAACGAATACGGCCGTCCAATCTAATCATGAAAACATAATTTTGGATGATAAAAATAAAACTGTCTCTCCATTGTGTAATGGAGAACAAATTGAAGCAAATATTAATGATAAAAATAAAATTTCTATTAATAGTGAGAATTTGAACACCAAAGATAGTAAATTAAATTTAACAAATAAAAAAATGAATAGCCTAAATGAAAGTATTGTCAATGACAGTGTGCAAAGCATGAATTATGATAGCTCTCAAAGTAGTAGAGGATCGTTTAGCTCTCAAAGTAGTAGAGGATCGTTTACTAGCAAGAAACAAAATACAAATAATAGTGAGAATTTAATTAAAAACAGTGATATAGAAGGTACGTTAGGTAAGCAACAGAAAGATTTTTGTATTTTCATAAAAGATCCGCATGAAATTTTGAGTTCGCCAGAAGGCAATTCAGGAGAGATTATTGTCGAAGATGAAGATGATGATAGTCTTTCTAAAAGAAATAATAAATTAAATTATGCAACTGATAGTTTGGAATTGAGGAGGCATTGTGTGGCGGAATCTAGTACTGTTTAGTCAAGTTACTTTTGACTAGATCTAGTAATTGTTTGGAATTAAGGAGTCATTGTGTGGCGGAATCTAGTACTGGTTAGTCAAGATACTTTTGACTAGATCAAGTAATTGTTTGAAATTGAGGAGGCATTGTAAGGAGGAATCTAGTACTGTTTAGTCAAGTTATTCTTGACTAGATCTAGTAATTGTTTGAAATTGAGGAGGCATTGTGAGGAGGAATCTAGTACTGTTTAGTCAAGTTACTCTTGACTAGATCTAGTAATTGTTTGAAATTGAGGAGGCATTGTGAGGAGGAATCTAGTACTGTTTTGTCAAGATACTTTTGACTAGGCCCAGCATAATTAGCTTATTCTAGGACTTCTTACCCCATGTATATGATCTTTTCCCTCCGTACAACCCGTTATTATTAGTAATTGTGGTTGCGATCGCTCAATCATTATCTGCGTACGATGTCATAGTGACATTTTTGTGTTGTCATCATTCGATACTAAGCATCATAATTATCACTCATCTCGCAGTATATCATCGGTGGAAAATTTTTATGAATTATTTCTGAAAAAGGAACAGTTTTTGTTTTATGTACATTTCTTCATTACGAACATGTGTATTGTATTTGATATGTTCTGTAGAAATGCATTCTATGCACATACCGTCCAAATTCTTGTCATGTTGATGACGACAAAGATGTGTTTTTAAATGTTAATATTATACAGACAAATTCATGTGGTATTGATTCCCTTTCAAACTGTCTCATTTTTCATATTCAGTTTGTACAAAGTAGGTACAAATTTGTCACTAATGATGGCAGTTGTTTTAATTTATTTATTTTTTCATGGGCAATTTTTTTGATTAATATAATAATATATTAAAAAATGATTGAAAATTTGTTAAATATCAAAAATAATCATAAATTGACAATGTCTACTCAGAGTTTAATTGGTATTTTTTTTTTAAAAAAAAATAGTTCTAGTAATTCTGGATCGACATATTTTTAAATAATGAAATCACCAAAGTGACCCCTTTATATATTTATATCAATCTTCCTTATTTTTTAAGGAGCTTAACTTTATTAAACTATTTTTGTATGTATTTAAATCTTTCGTCAGATCAATGAATTTAAACAACGTTTGTTAAACCTCGTATTTTGTTGGATTTTAGCGGTTATATGGAAGACTTTCTCTATAGCCATATTATTGTACTTAAATTGAATATAGTCGCTCAAGACATTTGTTTAAATATGTTCTAAACAAAATGGGGCTTCTTTAATTAATCCCCCTGAAAAAATTTAAGATATATATATCTTACTTTTCCAAAGCTCTATTAGGCTACTCTAGTCAAATTTGTTGTCGGTCAACCGATTGTCATCATTTTACACTGTTTACAGAATGACTAGTATTTTAATCTTTTATTATAATAATAATAATATTTAAACATACGTCCCAATTGTGGAGCCCTCTGTGTTGTTTTCATATTGGCCCCCTTGTTTCTCCCTCTTAATGGTTAATTTCCTCTATAAAATTTGTAGAGGAAAATATACTTGAAAGTTGCAATGGTGAAAGGTTAAGAATTCGTAATCTTATGGTCGGTGGTTCAAAAAAAATTTTAATGTACCTTAATGTTTATTTCTTTATTATTTTAGATTTA
Source organism: Pachypsylla venusta (assembly GCA_012654025.1). NCBI lineage: Eukaryota > Metazoa > Arthropoda > Insecta > Hemiptera > Aphalaridae > Pachypsylla > Pachypsylla venusta. The sequence continues at coordinate 6,542,798 of CM022883.1, forward strand.
TAAAATTTTAAAATAAATAATTATTTACAGGATAATTACTGTGGAAATTTATATTTGTTTAGTCAATTTTGTAGATTTTTTTTTAAATTGAATGAATATTAAATAAGAAATATATTATATAAGTACAATTATTATACAGGGTGTCACACAATGTCTGCATCAAATGTTTACGGCATGTACCTGAAACTAAATCAGGATGGGTTCACCATATAAAATAATCTCGAAAAGTGTTTCCCCTAATTTCTTACAGCTGTTGTAGTTGCACACGGAAAAAATGCAATAACTCTTAAACTTCTTGAGCTAATGTAATGAAAATTATTTTTTGTAATGTTTGCTTTCTTTCTATATGGAAGGCATTTCTGTTCAGGGACGTCCATATGGTGTTCACCTGCATGCAAAGTGCTATTAACTTTTTTGATAACACAGATAGGTAAATTTTTGTTCTATGGCTCTGTATAAAGTAAAAGCTTAGAATACATTTTCTGGGAAATGAACGAACTTCTTGCACTGGACATGTATTTAATTTTACTAGAGCACATAATATTGAGAAGCTCTATTGTGAATTTTTAATATTTACATGAACTTTTTGATTGGATATTAATACCTATTGTGCTCAACGGTGCTGGGTTCAATTCCTATTTATTCTCTTTCGTTTTTTACCGATTAAAAAGAATATAACACCTTCTAGAAAGGAAAGGAGATGAAGCATTTTCAAGATTTTCTTATAGATTGAACTCGCGCTAATTTAATCTCAGGAACATATCCCATTGTCCCATATATTTGATACAGACATTTTGTAACGTCCCCAGATTCATTAAATTTTATGTTTAGTTATTTCAAAGGATGAATCGTGGAAGGCGTGGAAAAGATCAAAAATATTTCCAAGTTGTATAAAAAAAATATATTCTTTTATCAATTTTAACATTTTGTTTCTTACTTTTGGTGGATTTGACCGAACTTGATTAAATTTAAACTATTTCTTGTTGTTGTTCTATTGTGCAGGATGTATAGCGTAGTTGCCAAAGAAGAAAAAAAACGTTAAAATGACAATACGTCCTTCGATGTATGAAAAAAGTTCAACGTTATCTCTCCTTCTCAAATTTGTAAACAAAACGTATTTCTCTCGGTTTTCAACTCTCGTAATTCGAACCAAGTATAGTTTATTTTAAATGCGTGTTTTATTTTCTTCTTCCGTCTCTTCTTTGGGGAAATATTCGTACGTTTGTGTGTGTGTTCATAAGTAGTAGAAATAAGAGATTGTTTTTTGTTTGTTTGTTTTACAAAAATTGTAATTATTTCGTCCATTATTCATTTTGTTTAATTATTTTTAAATTTATTATATTTAATTTTATAATTACTTATTCTTTTGGGGATCATAAGAAGCTAGTAACTATACCCTATCTCACACGGTGTATTAAAATGTCTGTATCTATTGTATAGGACTTGTTCATGAGACTAAATTGGAGTTGGTTCAATAAAAAAAATCCCGTGCTTACTCTCCTTTCTGCTAGCTAATATTCCCTTTGGTACGTAAAAACGGAGGACTAATGGACTCGTGAAATTTGCAGCAAAAACTTTTTTTTTTTTTTTTTTTTTTTTTTTGTAAAACAAATTGCGGGAGCTACTATGACGGGGCTCTTTCTGTATAATACAAAACGCCTTGTCGTCGCTGCTGAATTACGTCGGAAAACTATTGTTTTATTAAAAAAAAAAAAAAAATACATTGAATTCAATATTCGTTGACAGTGTAGCGAAACTATAAAGGTCCTTGTTTCGATTTCTCTGTTTTTATTTTTACTAACGTAAGAGAATAAATGAAACAACTCTCAGAAAGGAGTGGATGCACTTTTCGGGATAAAAAATCTCTTGAAATTAATGTTATCTAGGTAGTTTGAAGAAGAAGGGCTTTAAATATGATGCGAACACATAACTGTGTTGATGCACAAGGTATAGTGTGTGTAGCAGTTGACCTCGATCTATATCTTTCATTATTTTATTGTTTGTATAGATAATTGATTTTTTATTTAGATAGAGAGAAAATAAATTAAAGAAATATTTATTGATTCTAAAAGTTTGCTTTGTCAATTCAGAGAGGTGCGTTATACATAGATATAATGAAAATGAAACAAAGAGTAAAATGTTTTCAACGAAATCGAACATAAGTATTATGATCGTTATATATACAGTGTGTCCCAGAATGACAGAATGAAAATGAAACAAAGAGTAAAATGTTTTCAACGAAATCGAACATAAGTATTATGATCGTTATATATACAATGTGTCCCAGAATGACAGAATGAAAGTTAAACAAAGAGTAAAATGTTTTCAACGAAATCGAGCATAAGTATTATGATCGTTATATATACAGTGTGTCCCAGAATGACAGAATGAAAGTTAAACAAAGAGTAAAATGTTTTCAACGAAATCGAACATGAGTATTATGATCGTTATATATACAGTGTGTCCCAGAATGAACTGTGGAAGTCTGTAAAGTTCTTGTGATAGAGAGGGGCCAAACTATTGGTTATGGTGAGATGCAGATTCGAATCCTGAATGTGACTTTTTTGACAAAAACTGTCGATTTCTCGAGAACTTTAAATGGAATAGTACACCTATTTTTTATTTAAATAAAAGGAATATCTTTCATCATCATAGTTGCTTCTCTGATCCCGAAGGTTACTATTATACACTGTATTTTCTTTATTCCTTATCCAACGCCATTTTTTTAATCGTTCCATATGTCTCCACATGCAACAACTCTTTGACGTCATCAAATAACTTTCTGTGCTGTCTGCGTCGATCTCTTTATTCATCAACTCGACAAGCAGTATTCCGTTAGCTCGCGCATGATCTTCATAATCTCTAATTTTTTTCGAAAAAAAAAATATGGGCAGAGCTAGAGAGGTATACAGGTATATAGTTTAATTTTTCTGCATTCTATGTAACGGGGATCGATTTGAAATTTGTGATCAAAATTATACAATTAAAACTTACCATCAAAATTTTCATTACAATAATTTACTTTTTTTAAGGCACGGATAAGAAACACGGCCCTATAAAATACACCAGTGAAAAATTATATTGTTTGATAATATTAAGCGTGGTGGTAGACGACCGCACGTCACGAGACTATATGAACACAAAGCAAAGTTTGTAAATATGAAGATACTCCATATTTGCTTGAGCACGACACTTTTTGAAAGTTGATTAAATAGATGTTAAAAGAGCTAACTAGTTTCGTCCTCTCCTGAGAACATCATCGGAGCAAGTCACAGTGATTAAAAAGGGGAAAATATTAAAGATTAAAAGTTGTGGGATTTTTCTTTCAATGATTCTCTGTGATATGAGCACTCACATTTGGGGGGGGGGTATGACTCCGGGGAGAACCGTAGGGTCCTATAGCGTGCGGCGTGACACATCGCGGGTAAAATCCCACCAACCATATTTTTATTTTTTCCACTTCTCTTTTGTTTTTTTAAATTTTTATGTTTACTTGTTAGCTTTATTGACATATTTTGACCCCCCACGACAGGTTAGGAAACGTTTTTACGGCCATGCCTTTATTGCTTGAGCAAATTGTTTCCCTTGTTCGAGGACCCTACGGTTCTCCCCTAAGTCGGACCCCCCCCACTATGACAACCATTTTGTCGTTTTTGTTTTGAGGCTGCAATAATATTTGATGATTTAACCACGAACATCGAAATGTAAATATTCTATGAACGGATTTTTTTAAAACCGCTAAAATTTCAAACAAATTTCTTATCAAATTGTTTTTAACCTGTTGGAGTAAATCGTAACCTGGTGTAGGTGCTGAGGTGTCGAAATTGGTGATTCGTGCAATTTACTCATGTCTCATGTATTAAACTAAAATCGATTTGGTCGATTGCTCTTATTTCATTTTTCCTTTTTTATTGTAACCATACGAACCAGAAAAACAAAATTCCAGGTTGTGAAGTTCATTTCAGTGAAAGTGTATGAATTCGAAGTAACGTTTGTAGGTTCCAGAAGGAAATACGAATTATAAATAATGCGGACTTTTTATAACTTTTTATTTTTAATATGCATTCTTTTTTCTTTAAATGATGCTGTAAAAACTGATCTTGAAATCGTTAATGATGATGAATTGTTAAATTTAATAAGGAATGAAAATTATGTTGTAGTTTTATTCAGTGAGTACAAATCAAGATATTCCTAGATACACCTGATAAGATAATGCCAATCATGCTAATGAATATGGTATTTGTTCTCTAATATGTGCTTTAAAATGTTTGAACTCTGTCATTTTAAAAATGATTTAAATTATTATTTATGAAGAAAAATTGTAGCTCTCTAATACTTGAATGAGTTTAAATGATACAAGGAACATTTAAAACAAACCCTAGGATTCATTCTTCAATTTTTTTATCGGAACTTTTGGTTAAATGCAACTGCCTATTGGACTTCTTGTAAAATATATTCTGGTACTTAACCATTTAAATCGGCGATAGAAGTACGGGGATTTAAGGTTAATCGATTTGATTAAGGGGTTTGGGAAAAGATTATGAATTTTAAACCAATTTAAAACAAAAATTAATTCCTATCAAACATGTCGATACATAAAAAAGAAGGTTTAATCACTTTTTCAAAAGAATAAAGTCTCCCGCTTCTTATCAAAACAAAGAAAAGTATCATCAGACATTGTATCCACCCCTCCTTGACTCTCATCTCTCCCTCAATAAAAGAAGAAGAAAAAATAGGATGGCTCAACCATATCCAATAATATCCGCATAATCTGTGCAGGCACAATTTCAGTCATCTCAATATACATCCTGATATCTCTTCATTTTTCTTGGATTCATTTTTTTGTCAACTTGTTTCATGCTCTGTTTATTTTTCAGCAAAAAAGAAGTGTGATCTTCAAGAATGTGAAAAATATGAGACTGAGTTAATAAATGTGCGAGAAGACTTGGTCGACACACTCAATGCTTGGGTTGTCAAAGCAGTCAACAGTCCACTTTATAGATTGTATAGTACGAGTGAGCCGTGTATTGTTTTCTTTAGAATGGGGGTTGCTCTGTTATATGATGGTAAGTTTTTTTAAAAACTAAAAACAATAGTGTCTCCAGAAATTGGGCAGACAGGGTTGCATTCTAGGGTGTGGGGAACATGGAAGACCGAAATTTAGTGCAGCTTCCCTCAATATCATATTGAGGTAGTGCACACTTCTGGATCGCAAATTAAATAGATTTGATGATTTTTGTAGCAGGTTGAAGAAGCACCTTATTTATACATCTCTATGTTATTGCCTCTCCTCCCGTTTCGATGCATTCTATAACAGTTGTTCATCCCCCCCCCTTCCACGAGACTGGGAGCACACCGAAAAAGATAACAACACGTGGTGTCCACGAGCGGTCTTCCATCAGAGTACATAACAAGCCCGACGTTAATTACCATCATTGATCTCGCGGAAACTGTTGTATTAAACGTGGTAAACTTTTTATTAGTCCGAATTACGAGACTTGAGATTGCACAGTTGCCAGAAAATATTTGTAAATAAATATGATGCAATTCATTCTGCCAAATATCTTGTAATTCAAACTTTCCGTTTAAAATATAAAAGAAAAATGTTTCAGGTAAAATCAATGATGAACACATCCTTCATAAATTCAGTGAAAACAAGGAACCAGTGGTTAAAGAATTATCCGACGATAATTTTGAACATTTGACCCAAGCCTCGTCAGGCGCAACAACTGGAGACTGGTTCGTAATGTTCTACTCCACCGATTGTGTTGAATGCCAGAGATTACAAGCTAGATGGGAAGCTGTTGGTGCTGAACTTAAAACAAGATTAAATGTTGCTCGAATCAATCGCCAAACTCAAGGTCGAGTCACAGCAAGACGTTTTGGTATTCATGAAATACCAACATTCATTCTATTTAAACTTGGTAAAATGTATCATTACAGTATACCAAGTTATGATGTTAAATCATTTATAGCATTTGCAAGGGAACAATATAAAAATGCAAAAAGTGAAAAAGTACCTTTAGCAAAAGCACCATTTGATGATTTCACTCAAATGATAGCTGATTATTTACGAGATAATCCGTGGGTGTTTAAAATATTTTCCATACTATTTGCCATTTGTTTGATAGCCGCTATGATTACCAAATTGAAGTCGAAAGAAAAAGTCATTCAAAAATCAAAAGAGAAAAAGACTGTCAAAAAAGATAAAACAAAAGTTTCTTCTAAAGACGAATAAAAAATAGGTACCCCAACGAAGGATGGCGAATCTTTTAATTGGGACCTGTTGGGATACACAGTACTATTGAGGCGGAATTCACAGGCGATTCAGTCATCATATCAAGTTCAGTCCGATATCCTATTTCTACTACTATTCCGTCTCATCACTGTCGATTGAACCTCAGATGTATTCAAAATGTGTAAATAAACATTCCAAAAAGGACAAAATCAATCCTATGATATTTCTTATTTTAAGAAAATTAATATCATTGTGATTGCTCGTTCCTGTATCTCTTTTTTCCAAGCGCTCAATATTTTAAACAAAATACCAAAAGATATTTCCCAGTAGGTACTATGTCCCAGCATCTCTTTATATATTTGTAAAAAACGAAATAATATCAGTGAAGGAGATCGCCAGGACAGTCAACATCACGCTGTCGATGCCAGAGGCGCGCGCAGTCAATTACGGAGGCTGTGTTTCAAATACCAGAAATGTACAATGCATGTTTGTGATAAATTATAATTAAATAAATAAAGGCGCACCTTTTTTAATCCTGCAATCTCTGACTGTTTCATCAATAGCGGTATTTTTTCTTTGTTTCATGAGATATGAGCGGGATATAATTTTCAAGCGTTTTTTGCAGAATTGATTGTTAATAAGAGTGCAATGGCTTTTTACTATACCCTGATTTTTTTTAAAACAGATGTAAATGTATTTTGGACCTAGATATCATGATTATGTAATACTGCCGAGTCACCTTATTTTATAGCATACCGCCGAGTGAATGTCGCTTTTCGGAGAAGTACCTTAAAATAAAAATTTGACAAAGGCTTATTCTACCTGGCTATACCTACTGGCTACGAAAACCTTTTATTTTTTAAAAAGATCGCGGGGTTTGTTTATAGTGTTCCCAAGAATGACTGAAAATTAATATTAATACCGATTTTTCTGTGTGGGTCTGACCGGTCTGACGTTAGGTGCGAAAATCGTTTCGACTAATTTTTATTTCAGAAGGACGATACAGAAGTACCGTCCTTCCAAAATGGCTTTGCTATGATGTACTCTGTGAGTCTGTATGCAAGAAATTCTTTATGTGTAGCTCTTCTCTTTTTCTTAAGAATATGTCATTATAGCATCTAAAAAAACAACAACGACAAATTGAATTTTTGAAAATGTATTATAAAAAATTCATATATTTAATTTTTAAATTAACAAAACAATCAAATAGTAAATTCTGGGCTTCGTCGTAGCACCAGTCCGAAGTCACCACCAGCAGAACAATAAGTAAAAAAATAGAAAATACTGGAATAATATCGGCGGAAACACACTCGGAACTCACACATTACAAAATAATATACGTATGAATGAAACAAAGATTTGAAACAAGTGTTTGTTATTTGAAGAGCAACTGACTGCTCTTTACTTTCTGTGTAATTCATCATTACACTCAAGTAGGTTTTCTCTTTCTAATGCTGTATATTTTGCTTCATTTTGTCTTCCATCAGATTTGTATGTACCTGTCTCCTTTCCTTGATTCTTTTTCTCTTCTGTCTCCTGCTCTAATTTCTCATTACTTATTTTACTTTCTGTGTAATTCATCATTACTCTCAAGTAGGTTTTCTCTTTCTAATGCTGTATATTTCGTTCCATCTTGTCTTCCATCAGATTTGTATGTACCTGTCTCCTTTCCTTGATTCTTTTTCTCTTCTGCCTCCTGCTCTAATTTCTCATTACTTATTTTACTTTCTGTGTAATTCATCATTACTCTCAAGTAGGTTTTCTCTTTCTAATGCTGTATATTTCGCTCCATCTTGTCTTCCATCAGATTTGTATGTACCTGTCTCCTTTCCTTGATTCTTTTTCTCTTCTATCTCCTGTCCTAATTTCTCATTACCTATTTTATTGCTGCCCACAATTGTGGGAACTTGGTTTGGTTTGGTTTGTCCGTCCTCATTATCTTTTACGTGTGAATCTATTTGTTGTTTGATTGTCTGCTGTTGGTTCTGTCCATGTTTAATATTAGTCTGATCATTAAAATGATTATATTTATTGAAATTGAAATCATTTGGGATTGTATCTTCATTGTTTCTAATTGGTACAAGAACAGCGATTGAATCTAAATGTTGATTAGGCAAACTTTGTTTTTGATTTGTTTGAGGTAGTTGTGAATTAATCTGTTCTAATTCCTCGGGACTTGCCAATCGATAATGGTCTGTATCGACTAATTTATTTGGATCGATCATTGATTGTGGAGGATGATTTAAATTCGTTTCTGCCAGAAGTTCTAGATTTTTTCTAATTTCAATATCTCGTAAAGCTGCGTCATTATTTTCTCTAAAGTATGGGATATTGATTTGGTATAGTGGTTCATTTTCAATTTCGTTTGAAAATCTGGGTAATCCAAACGAGCTCATTGGTTGAGAATTAATCATTTGTATATTGTTCATACCCATTGGATTTCCTAACATATTGTTTGGTACATTTGTCATTTCAGGTAATTCTCTGAATTGTTGATGTCTTACCATGTCTACTGGTACACTTCTCATCTCATCTAATTCCATATTGTTTGAAATTCTAGCAATTCCCATTGTATCGAACATTTGTTTTTGTTGAATGAGATGACTCAGGGTTTCTATTTGATCAGTTTCATCCTCATCGACATCATTACTTTTATATAAACTAGAATATCCACTTTTTGTTCCTAAAACAGGAATTAATTTACAATCCCAATGATATGGAGAAGCACTTTGATGATTGTTAGACAGGATTGGTTTATTATTTATGAATGAAGCTATAAAATTATTTTGTCCAATTGATGAACCTGTTAGGGAGAAAGGTAATATTCTAGATGATATTGGATTTGTAAATGGTAATGTATTTGCAGAGGCTCCTGAGTAGGGAAGAACATTTGAAGGATAAGCATAGCTTGATGTTGATGGAAATCTTCCAAAATTTGATCCAAATGAAGACGGATATTTAGAATCATACAAATATTGATTTTTCAAATTTTCAATAGTTCCTGAAATTGCGTCGGGTAACGCATAAACACCCGAAGTTATGCCTGATGAAATCCCTGTTGAAAGCCCATTTGATATACTGTCCGAAATTTTATCAATTAAACCTAAAGTTCTACCCTGTGTAGGTCCATTCATTCTGATTGGATGATTAAAATTTCTCATTTGCTGTATCATTTGAGGGTTTTGTCTTACAACGCGTTCTTTATGGAATATTACTTTAGGAGTTTCTAAAGGCAAGGGTTGATTGTTTTCATTTGTTTTTGCACTGTTAATATGAATTTCTTTTAATTCATTGTCTTCAATTTTTGAACTTTTCGTTGGGTTGTTCGTATTTTTAACATTTTCTTTTGTTGGTATTGACCTTACTTGACAAGTTATTAAACACAAAATTAAAACGAAAAAATTAAACTTTAACATAGTTGAACTTTTTTCTCCAAAATTCAACTTAAACCAATCAGTTATTTATTTTTTAATGAAAAAAAAATTCCACTTCAATTTTTTTTTTTACTGATAATGTTTTCTCTTTTAAAATTAATTTCGCTATCTCTCATCCCCGAGATAATTTTAATAAGAGATTAATTGTGTCATTTTTGTTTAGGAAAATTTCTAACGTCAGAAATATACTGGCGAAAGGTGTTCATGATGTAATACAGGGTGTGACGGTAAAGAAGTGAGTTTCTTTAAACCAAATTTCCTATGGATTAAATGAGAGGGAAATATACGACATCATTTTTTTTTTCGAGGTATTTGATTTTTTACAAAAGTCCTAAATTCTGACTTTTGGTGCATACAAGTCGTCTCCTGACACTACAAAGAATTACGCCCGGGAAGATCCTTCACAATGAGGTTAACGCCTACTGAGTTGTCCTCGCAAAGACAATAAAACGTGGTGTTCCCAACGTTGTGATGTAACGGGAACTGGTATAGTAAAAGCACCGTTTCAAAGTCGCGAAAGACCACAAATTAAATTTGTTAGTGTTACCTTTGCAATTTTGGTTTATTATTTTCAATAATAACTTCCTCGGCAGCTCAGTGATTAAGCGCAGGCCTGGTAAACAGGAGTACGTGGGTTCAATCCCCAGCAGAGGCAGTATTTTTTTACTCATTAATTTGAGTATTTGACCACATAAAAATAGAGCTCTAAGGGTTAGGTGGTAGAAAATGCCTCAGGCATTGACCTCGCCCAGTGGTAACCTTCCACTCAAGAGTCTATTTTTTTCTTTTTTTTTAATAACTTCGGTAAGCCGACCTAATTAGTTCAGTTGATTAAGCATGGGTGGTTTTCGAGGGTCAGCGGTTCGAGATCAAAATAATGGCGCGTAAATATTCAAACCCTCGAAGTTTGATAATTTGAACATTTTACGTTTTTACGGTACTCAGAATTTGGCTTCAATGAACACTTTTCTGTATTAGTTGTTGTAGCAGTTCTTCCTGCCCTCACCATTTCACATCTATTGCACGTTCTAATGATGGTCGGTTCTACGCACCAGCACGATCTGGAAAGAATACCATCACAGTTCCAGCCAAATGATTGTCAAGGATGTTGTTTTTGTGGACAGTTGAATAATTGCTAGGTATGATGTGGAATTTGACACAAGAGTTACATTTGTCCTCTGTTCTATGCAAGTAACTGTCCAGGTGTTTCGGCCAACGAGCACGTGGAGATCTGGAAAGAATACCATCACAGTTCCAGCCAAATGATTGTCAAGGATGTTGTTTTTGTGGACAGTTGAATAATTGCTAGGTATGATGTGGAATTTGACACAAGAGTTACATTTGTCCTCTGTTCTATGCAAGTAACTGTCCAGGTGTTTCGGCCAACGAGCACGTGGTCGAGAAATAGTAGATCTTGTTATTTGGGGAAGTTTTTGTTAATCCGGAAATGTGTCCGTCGGTCAGTTTGGTTTTCAGAATCTTGTACTTTAAGATGGCACATTCAACAGTTTGTGTATGTATGTGTTTAATACAAGGTTAGGTTCATATGTTAGTTCCAAGATGTCCTCAATATGAGACTTATGACTCTGTCACCCTATAGTGTAGATACAAAGATATTTTGTTATGATTACAATTTGTGTAAAAATTATAAAATTGCTGAACTTTGCACAATCCTACACTAATATGTAGGAGAACACTTTCTCAATACTTTCCTTTTATTTTTCATTAACTCCTCTTTAATATCTACGATCATTCGAAATGGCGCGGGGGTTTAACCCTTTTTTCGCCTTACAAACCAGCTAATAAATTACACTCATCCAGCCAGATTGTTCTCTTTCCAGGTTTTGGGGGTTGGACTATCTTTACACCAAATTTTATCAAAAACGATTCAGCGGTGCTAGCTCGCGCGAGTCTTAAGAAAAAGCTTCACAAAATTAGTTAAAATTAAAAACAAAAATCGCCTTATGATAAACAGTTTTGATAATTTTTTTTTCTTGGTTGAAAACAATAACCAAAATCTTTGTGCTCTTTTAAAACGCTTAGAATGTATTAGTTACCCTGACGAGACTAGAGTGCAATCCGAAACAGTTAAAAAGACGTGGTGTCCTCGAGCGAACTATCATCTGAGTACTTAACACAACCGACGCGTCTTAGGCTATGTTCAGATGAACGCGTGGTACGACGAACAGCGCGGCATAAGATCTATCTAAATAGTGCATATTGTCTACATGACCGCGCGGTACTAGTTCTACAAACTTGTATCGATTTGTTCATTTGATCCCACGCGGTCATCTGAACATTTGAACATAGCCTTAAAGTTGGCGGCCTACAGCTTATAGACCGATATCTTCCGAACAGTTTGACATAGAGAGAGAAAAATCTGCAAAGAATTATTTAACACCCCGTCGTTCGAAAACTCAATATTAAGTTGGCAGTCCACCGACTCCATTTGGACGTCCATAACTGCTAATTGCAGAAAAAATTTGCAAAGCTATCAAACACGTCAATCGGATCTTCCGACATCCTACAATTAACTTGGCAGACCACCGCTTAGAGACCAATAACTCCGGAACGGATTAACCTAGAGAAAAAATAAAAATTGGTATGTAAAACGGATCCCAATAACGACTTCAGTGATCTGGCGGAAACGGATCCCCAGTAATGCCTTCAGTGATCTGGCGGGAAACGCGGAACTCTACTATTCCATACGTGCGGCTTCAAGCAAATATAGCGTAAAGCGTAAGCTTGTAATCGTTTTCCCGACAGGGGAAGTAAACAATGATAAACAATTTAAACAATAATAAAGTTGATATCTAACCTGGCCAAGTACAATGCACACGTTAAATTAGTAAACAGGAACATTGTAGCATACAAAACAAATACTTATCAATTTAAAAACAGGGTGAAATAGAGCAACTTGTGTTGACTTTTAAAATTAAATTTTACAGTCAGCAACATCTACTCAGTTGTTAACATGAAGTTGAGGCATCCCGAAACTGACCTTTATTTGAAACATTTGATAGGTTCTCATAGGTTGATACCCGACAGCCAAAATGTCGACTTGAAAGAAATGAGCAATAAGGTAAAGGTTAGACTCCCCGACATAAGTTGTCCTCAGGCTGAGTGCACCCCGAAAAATTTATCAAAATGTAATGTTCGCAAGTGGAATGCCGAGTACTAAACGACTAAACGACATTGTGTAAGTTCAGTAATATGACGGGAACTGGATGTCATCAAACTGTGGTGTCATGCTAAAGTCGTTGAAGACCATACATTAAATTCGTTACTATTACTTTTTCCAATTTTGTTTTACTATTTTCAATAATAACTTCGGAATATAAGGGGAAAAATCAATCCTCTGTAATGAAGAAGAATTCCTCACAGACTGCGCGATCAAGGCCGTACACAGAGAGGGTCCAGACCCCGCCGAAATTTCAATCGTTTTTTGAAAATGTGAATACTCTATTTTGCACGTGACCTATAATATTAAAAAAAAAAACAACATCAACAACAACAGCAGCAATAAAAGAAACACTATCATCTTCCATGATCATCATTTTCAGGTGTTAATCCTGGCTGTCAATCCTTCGGACACCCCCCCCCCACGAAAAAAAATCTTGGGTACGGCCTCGTGCGCGATCACGGTCATTGGTGACAGGTCTAAGTGTTCCTGTAAATTGTTGAACGTTTGTTTCAGTTTTTAAAAAAGATGTATCTATTTGAACAGCCATGAAAGTCTTTTGAGAAAAAACGGATGATATTCATGTCAAGTGGAAATAAGTTATACTGTAATTTTAAAACCAGTCATGGACATTATATTGTTAGACCCTATAACTAAGTTTACCGTCCAAAGATAGGTAACAGATATGCCAAATGTGCTGACTCGACAATTCTTTGAACTCTTACCTCACAGAGTTTATCAAAAGTGTCGTGTTATGGATTGTTTGAACATATGAGAAGTTTCTATTTTGGCCTAACTGATTTTCAATATATATTCCTCACAGAAAATGACCCGCGGACCATTTCAGGTCTTCTAGATATCTACGATATCTAAAAGATATGATCTAGATGTCTGGAAGAAAACATAATAAATGTCCCTATTCATATCAAAAGACGTCTGGAAGAAAACATAATAAATGTCCCTCTTCATACTAAAAGACGTCTGGAAGAAAACATAATACATGTCCCTATTCATACCAAAAGGGGTCTGAATGAAAACATAATAAATGTCCATATTCATACCAAAAGAGGTCTGGAAGAAAACATAATGAATGTCCCTATTTATACCAAAAGACGCCTGGAAGAAAACATAATACATGTCCCTATTCATACCAAAAGAGGTCTGAAAGAAAACATAATAAATGTCCCTATTCATACCAAAAGAGGTCTGAAAGAAAACATAATAAATGCCCCTATTCATACAAAAAAGAGGTCTGGAAGAAAACATAATAAATGTCCCTATTCATACCAAATTTCATCAAAATCGGATAAGGCGTTCGAGAGTTGTCGAGCCACAAAAAGACAAACTAATAAACAAAAGAAATTTTAAGAATTTCTAATTAATTTTGTATCGACTACAAGTAAATTGATGAGTCACGAGCGCTTTCGTCTGTTACGACATCTTCTACTAGAAGATGTCCTAAGAGACGAAAGCGCTCGTGACTCATCAATTTACTTGCAGTCGAAGAAGATGTCTAGTAGAAGATGTAACAGACGAAAGTGCTCGTGACTCATCAATTTACTTGTAGTCGATACAAAATTAATTAGAAATTCTCATGTTTCAAAATGATTACAAACATCCTGAATAATATTTCTTATTTGAAAAGAAAATTTGTTAAAACTACCACCTACCACCATCCTCAGGTGCTTGGTTCTACGAACCAGGGCAACCTAAGCACTCAAAACTACTAAAACTACTTCTACTAAAACCTCACTTCGTTCGGTCAATTATATTAATGTTCCTGTACTTTTTATTGTGATTCACAACAAATTACAATACCAGTGTTGTACTTTTTTACTTGTATTTTCTAAAGTTTCATGATACAACGTACAGTAATATAAATTTTAATTTATCATTATGAAATAGGTTAAGAGTAATAGGTGGAGTTGCATTATTAGACAAGCCAAAAAAAGAACAAAAAAATATAAAATTTGAAACAAAAAAATGTTCTACTTTATTGTTTTTTTATCAACAATACAGAATTGTGTTAAGAAATATTGAATGAATACAGAGGTGGTAAATTGCCAAGAAAAATGAGTTAGTGAGAGCCGCCGATTGCACTCTAAGAGCTCGTTCCCACTTGACGGACGAGCTGTTCATTTTTTACGGATGAGCTGGTGGCAATGCATTTTAAATTAGGGTGTTCACATTACATGTCCATTTGTTTTACGGACGTAATTTGAACTTTATAATTTAAAATGGATTTCCACCATGTTATTGGTTTAAAAAAATGACAGCTAGCCCGACAAATTGGAACAGGCTCTAAATTGAGGAGAATATTAGTGGCCGAAACAAATTTATACTATAATAATACTTCTTTTAAAAAAATTAAGCCAAGTAAAATTTTGTCCGATAAAGTTATAAAACGCAAAGCATTGTTGGTTAATCAGACTGACTGATAATCAACATAGCTCCACGATGACTTACCCTAGAGACTTGAAATTTGAAACACAGATCCCTTTTATTATGAAGGCGCATAATAAGAAAGGAAAAAATCGAAAGTTCAAGTGGGAGCAAGTTACCGCCATAAACGACGCTTTTTAGCGGGTCTTTTTGCAATTTTTCTCTGGGCAAACTAAAAGAGATAACGAAAAATGACCGAGAAAGGACCCCCCGAAATAGTATATAAGGACCCCATAAAAGATATAAAATTTGAAATTGTTCGGTTTTTTCCCGATTTTTGAACGGTTTTCATCACCAAAAAAGCGAGATGAGCGAGAGAGCTGAAATTCGATACAAGTACAAAAAGTCATATCCTTGCATAAAATATTGAATTTTCTTAATAGGAGCGGTGCTTACTCTGAGGGTTGGTTCCACCAAATATCCAAATTTCGTAACCGTAGCGAAGCACGGAAAAACAGCTAGTTATATCATATTTTGGAAATATTTGCCCCACATCAGAATCCAACATTAAAAAAGTAAAAAAAGAAGAAAAAAATACAGTGGATTAATAAAGACCGAGATCTATGAGGACAGATAACTTAAATTTGGATGGATAAAGGTTTTATTTTGATAAAATTCCCTACATTGAAGGAAAAAAAATAGATTGAATGAAGAATTTGGTGGAAAATTCTATTATGTAAAAAAAAAAAAAAAAAAAAAAAAAAAAAAAAANAAAAAAAAAAATCAAGTTTAAAAAACGACCATGAAATAATGTTGACAGATTTCCAATATGCCCCCCTTGATATGGTGACATTTTGGTCAGAATAGATTTTTTGTATTTCCAACAGTTTAGGAGATTTATAGACTGCGTAAATTTAAATGGACTACCCCAAGGATTTAGTGTGTTTTTGCTTGAACACGCTAACTGCAAAAACTACGTTTTCAATCGATAGCAAACTTTTTACCTGGTTCTGGCATAATAGAGGACATGGTATTTTTTCACCCCAGCAGAAGCTTGGGGTGAAAAAATAATAAGTAAATCGACCCCGAACTTATTTTGGAAAATATTTTCAACTCTTGGGATCAAACCCAATCTACATTCCTAAGAGTGTGGTTGGGGGGGGGGCATGGCATCAACTGCAATGTAGTTTTTTTTAAGATTGTGGGCATGACAGCAGCAGGCGCGATTTGGACGGAGCCTCTTAGCATTGCTATAAAGGAGAGAACAAAGTCGAACCTTTGGAAGGAGTTACGAAGTATTTTTCTTTATAAAATATTATACGCTATAAAAAATCTGATAAATTAAAATACTTTGTACACTGAAGCAACGAGATACGAGATTGTTGATAAACAATAGTGAATTGCATAGAAAGAGTTGTAGAGAACAATGTGTTTTTGCACTATTTCAAATCATACTGTATCAACTGCAAAATCAAGTTTAAATTGAACCTTATAATCATTTAACATAGCACGTAAATTATTTTCAAACTTCGTTTTAATTTTAGAAAAATCCATTATACATGGCTTGGATTTAATCCAAATTCTATCAAACTCATAAAATAAATAACAATAAAAATAATGAAATAAACGTAAACTAGGTAAACTTTTTGAAGAATTATAAATATGAGTTTTAGCTACATCATCTAAAAATAAATGATAAGCCAGACTTGTTAAATTGATACCTACAATAGCAAAAGCATATCCGTACTGAGGATGTAATGAATGCTGAAGTACATGTTGAGCCGCTGATGGATATTCACTAGCAAAAAATAATAAATTATCCAAACCTAATACACCCATTCCTCTAAAATCAGTCTTGGGATCATCTCCTTGAAAACCAATGATTTGCCATTGTTTAGTAACTCTTGAATCTAACTGTACATCAGGCATAAGTAAACTCCATAATTTCATGAGTTTTTCTTCATGTTCAGGATCGTCAGCATTGTATTGTGTTTTAGCTAGGAGTTCAATTTCTTGTTTTAATTGTCTATAACCCCAAATATGTTCAATACATCGTGTCATTCCTTTAACAAATTGAACATGTATCATAGGATTGATTCTTTTAACTAATAAAATTGTATCTAAGGAACCTTTCAAAGACATTGTTAAACCTTTACCGTAAAGCTTCCTTTCATCTGCCATTTTATTTAAAAATTTACATAATTCTCGAAGTTCGTTTCTATTTGAATGCATTAATGAATATTCAATTCCTAAAGATCGTTTAGCACCAGATTTATCACCATAACAAATTCTTTGTAATTCACAAAGTCTTGTAGTTTTTCTCAAGATCCATTTGAAAAATGGGCGAACATAGTAAAAATATAAAGAGTACCATACAGGTTTAAGAAACATACCGATTGTATTTATAATACAATAGAAAATGTACATTTAATATGCCTTTACGATTTAAAATAAAATTTAAAGAGAAAATATAACACTAACATTATAGTCAAAGTATGTAAAAAATTGATTAGATATTAGATTTCTAGAGGAAATTTGTTTTTGCTTTGATATCAAAAATAAATAATCAACAAAAAATGAAAATGTTATATCTATGAACCTAGCAATAAACAGTTTAGTCGAAAATTTAAATCAAGGGCTCTCAAACGAATAGGGTTTATTGCCCGTTTTGTACCTACGGTCGAACCAGATTTTATATTTTACACTTAACACTTAAATCCAGTGAAATGAAAATAAGATTTATTTCACAACTTTAATCAGTCATTAGAGGAATCATCGTGCCCGATGGTCAGGGCCTTGACCAAGTCGGGGTTTTAACGATTCACCCTCCCCCCCCCCCC
>CM022883.1:6560879-6575868 GCA_012654025.1 Pachypsylla venusta
CCCCCCCCCCCCCCAAATCTTGGATTTTCCTTAGAAATCTAGATTTTGATTATACCTATGACTTTGCAAATGAAATCGTCCATCAATATATACTTCACAATAGCAGACTTGCCATTTCACTTATGAAGCACAAATTAGTTAAAATATTTTAATCTTAACTCTCTTGTGAGACTGGTGTCGGATTAGACGTATGATTTCATGGATGAGAGTGTCCAGAAAGGCAAATTTGCGCTTGTACAGACGGGATTCTATCCAAATTCAATGAGATTTCGGGTATTCTCCGAAATAATTTCTAGAAGATATTTCGTTGAACATATTGAGAATCATTGCTCAGGATCTCAGGAATATGTCACATGTAAAATGACTCATACGCAGTCAAAAACATTGGTAAAAAAATAAGAGGGCCTACAGCGGGGAGATGTGTTAAGGCAACTTTTTTTTTTTAAAAAAAAAAAATCCTTTAAACTCACTTTTTTATTGGCCGCCATGGATCCATGTTGGACGGTTGTACATACGGAACAGGGATATGGCCGTAAAAACGTTTCCTAACCTCTCTAATGAGGTTAAAATTGGTTTTAATTTTTTTTGCTTGCCTCATCACATCTCCCCGGTGTCAGACTCAAAATTCATTTGTATCAAGAACGAAATAGAATATTGTATAATCAGCTGTGATTATCATATATGTAAGGGATATTTTAATATAAAAGGGATAAATTAAAATTATCTAAGTTTCTCTTCAAATGATGATTGTAAATTGTAAGCGAGTGTTGTGCCGCCGCTACACGCTATAGAAATATAATTCTATTGCTAACTACAAAAATTAAAGACTGTGTAGTGTCTAGTGTCCTTGCACCTTGCACTGAGAGAGAGCTTGCTGGAGGAATAGAGCGATATCATTCAAACATAAAAACTCCTTTGTCCAAAAAATTATTATTAACTCTAAAATAAGTCAAACCGTTTTCGTTTAAACACCAATTTTCTCATTTTCCAAAGAGTGAGCAAGCATGACCTATGGTTTGGAATTTGGAAGCAATGTGGGATCAACTGGGATTTTATATTTTCCAAGGGATTTTTTGTGGACTAAACATTAATGATCTTTCTTGTAAACAAAAAACAGCTGATTTCTGGACGCAACTCCGGGCAGAAATGTATGGTTTTTAAAACATAATATATTTCCCCTTCATTAATTAAAATATTCAGCGAGGAATTGGTGTAAAATGTAATTCAAAATCTCTTCGAAAAACAAGAAAGTTCTTGAGGTGATTTTAAGTTTTACGGCTATGCCTAGATATTTTTTTTTAATTTTTAAGGAAAAAATATCTATCAACGATCCTATATTTCTACCCGGTGTGCTACCCATTCTATAGGCCAAGTGGATTATGACACGGATCAGTGTAGCCAACCACCCTAGTAATGATGAAAGTATAATTTCATTTTAGTCAGATTAAATGATATATTTTCCATAAATTTTAATTTTAATGGGATAAAAAAGTCAATTTTAATCTTTTGAGAGTTATTTTTAATTAAAATTAACGTCTAAATTTTGAGAATATTAATTTCGAAATAATTCTATGTATTTATTTTTTAAAAAAATGCACACTTGTTTTATAAGCGTCAAATGGTGGAGCCTAGTTTGGAAGCCAAAATGTCTGTTTTTCTTGTATAGTTATTAAATAAATTTTTATAATAAAATAGTTTATTTTAGACATATTTAAATGTATTTTTTGTGCAATTTAACAAATAAAATGTCATGATAAATATCAAAATATAAATTGGTAAGTTTTTCTTGAAAACTCATCGACTATCTCAAATTGTAAGATCATTCCTATACCATGGTTATTTACCTATTTTTTTTACCTACCTAGAAACCATCTTCTACTAGCGGCCAGTTTTTTCGTCCTTGATTAGTAATTTTAAAATAATATAAAAATATTTAAATCCCTATCTTTCTAATGAGCATATACAGAATTCAATTTAAAAGCCATGAAATGTTTTTAATTAATCCCTTCATTATAATCCCTCAATCCATGGTCTTGAAAAATGATCGAGAAATTCGATCCGATTTGGACGGACAATCAAGATAGGCCATTGCTTTGCTTCTCTATGATCTACAATCTACAAAATTCAATGCACAGATTTTTTTATTTTTACTCTTCTAAAATACTACCACACGATATAAATGAGCATTGCGTTTCAAATTTTTCATCTTACAATTCCATTGGATCTAGATTTTGTTTAATTTTCAATGTATAATTCATATTAAAGTGTTTGATATTATGTAGTAAATTTTGAATGATAATGATAAGTACTGGTTGGTGTTTTTTTGAAGCTTTAACCAAAAAGATAATTTAATTGTTATCTTCATTAATTTTTCCCTTTGATTTGTTATTCCCATTTCCAAGACATTTTCCGATTGGGGATAACTATTTATCTTTAATAGAATCTATAAAATATAATACCATGCAATGATAAGATTTGTTCCAAATAATTCTCATTTCCATCAATTTGATTTGACAGTAAACCAATAAGTAATTTCAATATATCGATATCTATTTTGTATTGGGAGTTTCATTTTTTAAGAATACCCAGATCAATCAAGCGCACCTAAAATATTGTTATTGGAGGATTATAAGAGGATTCATCCCTACTGATTGGTTCACAGGGATGTGAATATTTCTTAAAATTTGATTTCTCAAAATGATAAATTACTGTTTTACTAAGTGCCTCAATGGTCTTGTTCTGCCAAAAGTAAGCCCAAGTCGTATTAATATGTGGTCAAAATCTCATATAGAGGATACCATACCATCTCCGGCTGGGTTTCCAACTCGCGACCCCTGGATTAGCAGGCACTCGCTGTGACCTATCGGGGCTGGTGTATAGATTAGTTTTTTTAAAAAAATTGTGAACTCTACCTAAATCAATAATTTCTGGCCCACTCTTGGTTGTAGCTCTAATATTTTTGTAAAAAAACACTGAAAAAATAGCGCTAAGTCCAGTTAACATTGTGATGTTAATTATTGGACATAGTGGTCCTGCCTGCATTGTCATGCGCCATATCGCCATAGCATTTGCACGTGCTATGAATTATTCATTTTAGAATGGTACATGGGATAATTTTTTTTGGTAGGTTTATTTTATTACGTTCGGCAAAATGCTTCTTTTTACTTCATCCGATTTTTACGAAATTTCCAGAAAATTTGTGCGTAGTCCATATCAATTTCATCGAATTAGCTTTGGCACTTTTAACGGCGCCTTTTCTTTACACAC
Organism: Pachypsylla venusta; assembly: GCA_012654025.1. Classification (NCBI taxonomy): domain Eukaryota; kingdom Metazoa; phylum Arthropoda; class Insecta; order Hemiptera; family Aphalaridae; genus Pachypsylla; species Pachypsylla venusta. The sequence continues at coordinate 6,564,147 of CM022883.1, forward strand.
CTATATCTTAGAAACGACTGCACCAATCTGGATTTCGAGGATAGGTTGATAACATTTCATTACAAAAAAAATACCCCCCCCCCCCAATAAAAAAAGATTTCGAAGCATACTGAGATCCAAAATATGACATGCAAACCAAATTTCAAGTGTCTAGCACATAACCATTTTCTTTTTAGGCAGGAATACTGAAAACCGTTAAAAAGAGGCAAAAACAGTCAGTGGTATATTTGATTGCACCCAAAAGGGGCACAATTAGACCCCATACGGTACCTTTATACCACATTTCATTCAAATTGGTCAACGCTAGGTGGTAAAAGTGCCCGATACGATGGACAAACGATTTTTTTATTCGATATTTGAATTCTACGCACCTTGAAAATATCAAATTTGGGGCCCAAAGGTTCATTTCATTATAATAAGCCAATAGTTGATAATAATAAATCAAATTAAGTTACTTATGGTGACCTATTTTTGCAGATTTTTTGGACTACCTAGTGCATTTTTAAACAAAAAATACCAATTTAGCACTAATTGTTTTTATTTAAATTTTACTGCTGTTGACCCTCTTCGTTTTAATATGAAGATACGTTCTGTACTGTTCCTTATAAGAAATCTACCCAGAAAATATCATTTTCCTTTTTTTGTGGTATGGAACTTTATGTTCTAGAAACATTTATAACTGAAAAAGGACCCGCTAACAAAATTTTATTCAACTAAGAGCAAAAGTGACACTTCAGGTTACGAAGGTATTTTTTCCATTTTATTTTTGGATATGTACCTTGAAACGTAAAATAATTAATTTCGAGGGAGGATTTTTCCTCCTGAATTGAATGAACGAAGAAGGCCAGTTTTACCTTCACAATTTTTCTTTGTTCGTTGCACAATAATTCTCGAACCCCTTTTAAGATTTTTGTGATACAATATAAGTTCTCTAATAATCCTTCTTACCAGATTGTTTTGAACGAGTTCACCTTTGGGATTTAGTGGCCCAATGATAGTCACTCCCAAATAGAGTAGGGCTTGTTTTGAACGAGTTTATCTCTGAGATTTAGTGGCCCAATGATAGTTACTCTCAAATTGAGTAGGGTATGTTTTGAACGAGTTTATCTCTGACATTTAGTGGCCCAATGATAGTTACTCTCAAATTGAGTAGGGCATGTTTTGAACGAGTTTATCTCTGAGATTTAGTGGCCCAATGATAGTTACTCTCAAATTCAGTAGGACACTGCAATCAAAGATTAAATGAGAGACCGTTTTCTCTCCCTCCCCATATAGTGTACACAATGAGAGTTTCCTTGAAGATTCCAATTTCGTGTAGGTTCTAAGACCACAATGTCCCGTTATCAGTCCAATGACCAGTCTCATTTGGTTCCGATTCAAGCAAATGAGATCAGCAGTTAAGAGATGATGATTATTCAGTCATAATTTGTTTGCTGTGTCGTTGTTTTAAATTTTGGGTCCAGTGAGTCGCATGGCTCTGCTTCATCCACTGTCCCATAGAACCCGTTCAGTTTTGCTGATTCCAGTTGCCGATTCAGGACCTGTGAACGGGGTTTTTGACCCCTTCCCCCTTGTTATAGTGGTGTTCATAATGATGGATGGAAATAGATTCATATGAGTTTAACAAAATGATTGTAATGATTCTTTCCCGGAACTGTGATGCTAGAAGTTTCAGCTCATCCCCGTCGATGAAACTGGACAAGATTAAATATTTTGTTTTAGTTCCACCTTTTATTTGGTTCATACTTTTCAATAATGTACCCTTGGAATCGACCACGAAAAAAATACAACTCCCTCCTTAAAATTATCTCAGTGAAGATACACTCACGCACAGCAACCTTTGCTATGACGGAGGTGTAGATGGGGGTGTTGTCATGAAGGAACTGAATGGATACTTCGTAAAATATACTCGGCATCTAAACAAAGATGACCTGTCAAAATTAAATTAATCAAAATAAATGTATAATTTTACCATTCATTAGAGGGTGTGAAAATATTGTCCCTATTACTGTACATTAACCCTTTGGCGGGCCATGAAATTTTGGATCCACTCCCATATATATTTTGGATACAGAACCAATATAATAGTATAATAATGTTGTATTTAAATTATTGGTCCAAACAGAAAGGCTCCCAAAATCAAAAATTTTGATAAGGAAAAATGATTTTACTCTGTATGTTGACCGATGAAAAGTTAATTAAAATATAACTAAATGTAAAAATAGTAACTAATCTACTAATTTTTAAACATTAATCCACTAAATTTTTCGTCCGGTATCAACATCAGACACGGCACGACACTTTTTCAACCAATTAGAGTTGATTATTTTTGTCCACCCTACCGACATCTTATCGTTTATCATTGTCAATTATATTTTTGTCGTATTGGGTCGTATGCTACTTAACACAGCACAAAATATGAGTACGCAAAAATTTTGGACTCAGACCCTTTCTCTGTAGATCGATTCATTTATTCTCGTCGCACTCGTACTAATAAACATTCTCTGTGGACCCATTCATTGATTTTCGTGGCACTCGTACTAATAAACATTCTCTGGACCGATTCATTTATTCTCGTCGCACTCGTACTAATGAACATTCTCTGTGGATCGATTCATTTATTCTCGTCGCACTCGTACTAATAAACATTCTCCGTGGACCCATTCTTTGATTTTCGTGGCACTCGTACTAATAAACATTCTCCGTGGATCGATTCATTTATTCTCGTCGCACTCGTACTAATAAACATTCTCTGTGGGCCGATTCATTTATTCTCGTCGCACTCGTACTAATAAACATTCTCTGTGGACCCATTCATTGATTTTCGTCGCACTCGTACTAATAAACATTCTCTGTGGACCGATTCATTTATTCTCGTCGCACTCGTACTAATAAACATTCTCTGTGGACCGATTCATTTATTCTCGTCGCACTCGTACTAATAAACATTTGGATTTTGTTTTCCTATTTTCAGTGTATCTTTTGCCATGGAGGAATCGTGTAAGAGTTCTCCCAATAATGAAGAAATGGAAACTATAGGAGGCATTGAACATGAAGAAATGGAGGTGGGAACGTCCGATGAGAGCGAAGAGGAAGAGGATGATGATGAAGAAGACGATGAAGTGGACAACGATGACGAAATGAGTCGGGACACCGTTAGTCCGGTCACTTTACCATCGTCATCACGTGAGTAGAGCACACGTCTTACATTCTTAAGCAGTCCTCTCGATCTAAAGTGTATTGCTCAGGGAGAACTCAAATTCTATTCCCGGTGGGGTGGAAAATACTGTGTGCTTGTGATATCGGGATGCACTCAGCCTCGAAAGGACCAATGGTGACATTACCAGAGTAAAAATATTTGTTTTTTTTTTTTAGAAGATTGAAGAGATTATTATTAGTACATGCTACATGATGTTTTTAGTAATGCTGTGATACCCACAAAAAATGTGTAGAAGCCGATGAGCTATACCACAAATAAACTACAGTTACATTTTACATTAATTCTAATGGGGGTCTGGGACGCCAATAGGGGGCAAGGTGAACGTCGATGATGATGGAATGAGTCGGGACACCGTTAGCAGGGTCACTGTACGGTCTACCATCGCCAACACGTGAGTAGAGAAATTTCACGCCGCAATAGTCTCGCCTCGCTGCATTGAAACCTTTAAACCTGATTTTTTTTTATACATTTTAGTTAAAATGGATTACCATGTGCCAGCTAGAAATTAAGGTCATTCTATAGTTAAAGTAAATAAATACAGAAATTTCCCCATGTTACTCTTGTAACTTCTAAGAGGAAATTGCTAAAGTTATCATCATACTAATCTCGTTGGTAATGTTCTTTTGCAGCTCAATACGAAGGATTAGCATCAACACTTCACGCAATAGCTACCGCTACAAGTGGAAAACCATTGACTTTGAAAAGAGGTCGTGGAAGACCGATTAGTAAAAATACATCTCCTTCTCAATCGCAAACCACAACACCTCCCTCTCAGTCTCCTCATGGCCAATCAACACCAGTCATTCTTTCCTCGTCACAATCGCCTAGTCGAACCCCTCTCGCTCAGTCTCCTGTGCATACAATGCTGCCAAGTCCTTCACAATACGCGAGCAAACAACAACAGTCGCAGCAACAGCAACAACAATTAGCACAGAAAAAGACAATGGGAACGGGATTACGACTGAAAATACGGAAAGTGTAAGTATAGATTAGGGCGCATTGCCATAACCATAACACTGCTTACGTTGACTTCATCTACTCTTGGAGACCAATAATTGACATGGTCCCCCAGAACCATGTCAGTCACAATAATATAATTACTCCAGTAACACATGAAAACGAATCCAAAAATGTATTTTAATATTGAAAAGTTACTTTCCTTCATTTTGTATTATTTTACATCATCAGCTTAGTTCAGGTGGACTCGACCCGCGAGAATATCTTCCTCAAGTAACTGATCACAATCTCAAATGTGATTTCCTATTGGAAGTTAGTAAGTCATACCCTAGATTGGTTTACGACTTAGGGGATTTGTAGGTATTATTTTGCATAAACAAATGTACAGGGTTCCTTTTAATATTTAAAAAGTTGTCCATTTGTTCACCTTGTATACAAAATCTACATAAAATTAGGAGCTATATGACATGACTAGATTTAGCCAGCGTGGAGCTACGTTGATTATCTGTCAGACAGTATACCAACTGGGCTTTGCGTTTTATAAGTATGGATAATAATGAGGCAAAGAAAATACTATATCTTCACTTGACTATTTTATAGTCAAGTGATATAGTATTTTCTTTACATCAAAATAGTCAAGTGAAGATAAAGTATTTTCTTTACCTCATTATGGATTTACTTGACATAATATCCCAATTTAAAAAAAAGGTGTAGATAATTTCAAGCCAATATCTTAACGCGTTCAGAAGTTAAGGTGGTCATACATCATACATCCCATAATATATATTTTTCACAGTCCATTCACCGCATATGGTTTTCAAAAATATCACTTGTTGGCAACTTTGTTAATTGTGATGTCAGATACTCTCCCGTAGACATCTGGCTGGAGATAGGAGGGTAGGTTACGTTTTTAAGACCAAACCTACCTATGTATTTTAGTTCTGAAATGTTTAAGGGAAATTTAATTTTCTGGTGAACCCTTTTCCTGCCTTTGTCAAAACCCTGAATATCCCAGTCTCCCCTTGTAACGAGTTTTGTGTTTTCCTTTGCAGGGGAATGATCGTTCCATCTGATAGTCGTCGTTCATCAAGTGACCAACAGTTACCAGACTCTTGTTTTGATTTTGGAGAGCCCGAATTGAACTCTGTGTTTTCAAAATCTGAAAAGTCATCCAGTTTGAGTCTTGATGATCGAATACTTCTCTATCCGGAACACTTTCAAGGCAAAGTTTGTTCTCTTTGTAATTTAGGACAACGAAGTCAACTTGGCCAGGGGCCATTATTAAAATTATTATTGCCTTCAGGGTTTAACCCTCAGAAAGAACAACAAACGAATGCAGCGTTACAAAGTCAAGATACGGAAAAGTCACCACGAGCTTCAAATACGAGTATTGCCAATAGAAGACAGAAGAATGCTACCAAAAATAGGTATGTATGTGAACAGGGAAAAGATAAAACTAATTGATCAGAGTTGAGGCACAAGAGAAATACGTTTCATTTACAAATATGGGCAGAAAGAGATAGTACTTTTTAATACATGTACTTTTTAATACATGGCAGGCCTCATACCAAGAAGACAAAGTAAAATACTCCGTCGTCCCAAATTCGTCTAGTTCTACGCATGATATCATAAGAACCATGTGATCGGCACGCATGACGCCATACGAACCGATTACATCTAATCACGTGTTCCTAATTTCTCACTTTTATTTATTTTTTATATAAAATGTGGTACTCCTGATGGCAGCCAGATCATACCTTGACCTCTCAGTATCATGCATGGTTGCTTGGCAGGACGTAGTATTGCTATCATTATCTATGTTGTTTCATAACGACATTGCCTCATTCTGCCATACCGCAACCTTTTGTTCGGTGCCTACTCCCTTTGCATGTAACCCTTTCCTGGCACGGTAACCCTATCTTGATTCTCACAGTATGTTGTTGTAGTAGCAGCTTCAGCAAATTTCAGTCCCTCCAGGATCCCATTCGCAATTGAACCTGAGGAAGTTTGCAACCCGTCGTGGTCTGTTCCATAGGTCTATGATTGTGAGATCGTTTGGGTTAGCTGGGCAGTTGAAGAGGTGTTTTGTGTCATGCGGCATACCACTGCACTTGTCGCAGACATCAGGAATAGTTGGGTCGATACGGTTCTTGTAGTAGCCCAGTATTCTAGAGAAACCGGATCTGACTTGCGCCAGCGGGTATCACGTGTCAATTCTTTCTCCTCTTTAGCAATAGGTGGCGGAGGACAACTCAGGACCCTATTAGGTGCATACTGTGCAATGGTAGTGTCAACATTTCTTGTGTGAATTTCTTTAATCCCCGGCTTTATTTGGTTTGCATCTAAATTATTTGTGTTGATAAGGTGAGATATGTATTCTCACAGTATCAATTGATACAGCGTAGAAACTAGCTTTTTGCTGATGATCTCTCATCAATGGTTTAAAGCAGAGTTTTTTCAAGGATGCCCTTCCTAACAGCAAACATTCTGTATTTGCACGGGTTTAGGTGAATACACTCATAGATTTCTGAAAAGTAAAATCACCAAATTCTAAAAAATGAATTTTTCATTAACTAACGACAACCTCTTTGTGTTAATAAAAATTGTCATTACTTTGTTTGAGTATTGAAATGATTTCTATTTTATTTCAGGAACGGCACTGTCGTGAGTGAATTTGAAGCTGTCGATGAATTGAGTGTCATAGGATTTGTCGACGAGCCTGAGGTGTCCGTCATATTTGAAACCAATGGTTAGTTACTAGAAAGCAAATGCCCTGTCATTTTCATAGTTATTTATTCCAAGAATTATATTTTTAGATTCACGCGCGTAATATGAAAACATTAATAATATTTTCTTTAAAAAATATTGTAAATCCAAACTACTGGACTTTTAAAAATGGTCGTAATTTCCTTAAAGGATGTCCAACACGACTTGGGGAAAGCCATTTAATTTTGAAAATAAAAATCGCTTTCTATTCCTAGTCCCGAGGTCTACTGAGATATGGTTGCAAAGTCCCATTTTTCCATTTTCACGTGTCAATTTTTCAAAAATCATTTGTGGAAAAAAATTGTCTGCTGATAGTAGAATTTATTATCTTGGTATTATCTTCCGATAATACCAAGTATACGAGGACAAATTAATAAGTACATGCGTAGAGTTGTTATTTAAATTCGTAATTAGCACCTTTTAGCCTATTAGCTCTCGAACAACATTACCCAAAGTTTCAAACTAATTTATTGATAAGTGTTGATTTGAGAGCGATTTATCGTCAGTGTGTTTGGTCCATTTTCATGCAATGAAATAAATGGATTGATGATTGGAATCGTTGGGACAGAATTCATAAAGCTAGCAACGAATTGCTTTCAGACCCACTTTACCAACACTTGACCTACGAATTGCTGCCACACCTACTTGACCTATCTCTCTGATATTTTTTTCTTGTTCCCTGACTTCAAAAATTGGCCTGGGGAAAGCAAAAATAAGATTATCCTGCGTCTTTATTCTAAATCCAGATATCAATAAGGATCTTCCTTCGTTCATTCTAGTATCCGTTGTTGTTGTTGTTGCGATGTTTTCCTTAAAATCAACTGTTCCCCAATTCTAGATTAAGGTTTGGAAAATGTTTTTGTGTCCCTTGGGTGGAATTATGATAATATGTGTTGCCTGGCATGTAGAACCGGCCATCCCATGGTCCCCGAAATATCCGTGGTTGCGCTGCTATCATGGATTAAACTTAATTTGTCGATTTTGTTTTAACACTTTCAGGTCTATTTTATGTTCACGAACAATGTGCCTATTGGTGTCAAAATGTTAAACTTTCTTCCACGGTGCAAGATCTTTCAGAGTCGGACATTGAAGATGTTGCCCGAAGTATTATTTCTAGTTTGTGGAGAAAGTGCAGTTATTGTTTACGTTTTGGAGCGAGCTCGGCGTGTACATTTACCAATTGTACAAAATATTTTCATTTACCTTGTGCAGCTGCTTCGAGTGCCTTTCAAATGAAAAATAATAAAACTCTTGTGTGCAATTTACATTTAGATCAAGTTCCATTACTACGTAAGTAACCCCCCACCCCCCCACACTTTCCGTGACCAGTTCCAGAAATAACTTCAATAAAAAAAGGATTTTTTTTTTTTAAAAGGAAACAACGGTTGCGTTCTCTTTTAGGAATAATTTGCTTTTAATGCTATGCAGTTGACACAGACAAATTACCTTACTTTATTTCATTATTTTTGAAATTATTTTAATGTAGTAATTAATTTCTTGTGTAGCACCTTCGGTTGGAATATGAAAAAAAAAAAAAAAAACGAATTGGACACTACACAGAACCTTTGGTTCGACTACAAAAAATCCCCCTTCCCCATGTATCGTATTTAGATTTTCCGGAGATATGAAACGATTAATAATTACGTTTTGTATCAATGAGAAACAATATTCTGTGAGTTTGTCCTCATTTTTTTTTTAAGCCAAAACGGTAAAGGATATCAAAAAATTTATTGAACTTTACGTTTTGTCGTTTCTTCTTTCTGGCGACTCTTGTATTGCAATGAAGTATTGTTAAAGGTGGCGTTCTTTTTTCAGCTCACTCTGAAGAGGCGGCATGTGGAACTTGTTTTTCTCTAGGAGATGTCAACAATATTCTGATGTGTTCAAAGTGTGGCATGCATTATCATGGACTTTGTGTAGGCTTAGCTGTCCAACCAGGTAAGTAATGGCGCCCCCCTTGCTCAGTTTATGCCGGGTGGCCCTGTGAATTTATATTCACAGGTTTTTTTTTTTTTTTTTTTTTTTTTTTTTTTTTTTTTTTTTTTTNTTTTTTTTTTTTTTTTTTTCGATAAAATGAAAATGGATCGTAATAAATTGCGATTGAATTTTTGTGAAATTTGAACCTTTGTTCCCCGGACGTCTGATTTTACGATGCCAGACTTCTTTCAATGGGATTACTTAAAATTTAAGGTCTTTGCTAGCACGAAACCTCTAAGTCTTGAAAAACAACATTCAGTTAGGAATGAGGGATGTTCAGCCCAAACCCTTGAGAAAAGTGATGAAAACGAGCATATTGCGCCATCTGCTCTCGTTGTAATTACATACGCGACATCTTCTTCCACAGCTAAGAGAATTAGTTTAAAATTTTACAAAAATCCAATCCATGGCAACCATATATATATATATATATTTTAAAATTTGGCTTAACGTCTCTTTAACGTCTATTGGTCTTTGAAGACGGGAGTTTTACACTCCATTCGCTGGAAACTTGCAAACCAGCTACCCACATTGACCTCACCTATCCTGTGTTGGGCCGGAAAAATGAGCCAACGATACGTGGTGTTCCCAAGCGGTCAGCCATCCAAGTACTGACCACGCCCGACGTTGCTTATTTTCAGTGATCTGACGGGAACTGGTGTATTCAACGTGGTATGATCGTTGGCTAACCCCTTGACATTAGAATTACTTTTGACTCGTCTGTAGAGGAAATATTTATTTTTAAATTAAATTAAAACAATTTAAACTATATCACCCTGAATTGATTTCCAAGTTAGAAAAAACAAACATATTCGAATCAAAAAAACGCTAGTTTTCCAGCAACGCCAAGAAAAACAAAACGGTGTAAGTGATAGCATTGGACAGAAAAAAAGGGTAGCCAGAAAATGAGATGAACTAAAAAAAGGGAGCCCTGTCCGTTAAAACAAAATCTAACAATATTCGGTCATTTTTTTCTAAATGTTTCTTTGGGTGTAGATATTATTTATATAGCTTTACATACATTTTCAATATTTTTTTCCATTTTTATTTATCTTTTGCATTACAGGTAGCAGAGCGGGATGGCAGTGTACACAATGTCGTGTGTGTCAAATTTGTCGACATTCAGAAGACGCTGCCAAAGTAATGGTGTGCGAAACATGTCTTAAAGCATATCATTCAACGTGTCTCAGGCCGGTGGTTACAACGATACCAAAATTTGGATGGAAATGCAAGGTAGGCATACTTGAATTAAATATAGCTAAAGTATGTCTGAATAGAAAAAGAAAAAAAACGGGCCAATCTGAACGATCTCAAGTTTTCGATTTTGGTTAAATAATCAACTTTTGGAATCGAATAGGAGAAAAAAGAAAGAAAATCTCGATGGCACGCTCATTTTACTTTACTTTCTTGTTTTAGTGTTGTCGACTGTGGGTCACGAACTCCTAGTGCGGGACTCTCATCTCTATGGCACGCTCATTTTACTTTATTTTCTTGTTTTAGTGTTGTCGACTGTGTTCAGATTGTGGGTCACGAACTCCTGGTGCGGGACTCTTATCTCGATGGCACGCTTATTTTACTTTACTCTCTTGTTTTAGTGTTGTCGACTGTGTTCAGATTGTGGGTCACGAACTCCTGGTGCGGGACTCTCATCTCGATGGCACGCTCATTTTACTGTATGTGATTCTTGTTATCAACAAAGAAACAAAGGCCTGTCTTGTCCACTTTGTCATCGAGCTTATCGAGCTGCAGCTTATCGTGAAATGGTTCAATGTTCAACGTGTAAACGATTTGTTCATGGGACGTGTGATCCTGAAGCCGAACTAACTACCTATGAAGCAAGAAAAAAAGGAAAACCAGGCTATGAATATGTGTGTTCGTGTTGTAAAAGTGATGCTCTCAAGAGAAAAGATAGTAAGTTTAAGTCAGCTGAACGAAAAAAAAAAATCTTAAACTTGAATTTAGAAAATAATCCGAGTTTGTTTCGCAGTAAGGTAGAATTTCCGAAGGTTTATTTCGTCAAAATTATCCGACTTTTGTGGTTACGTACATTGTGATTATTTCTGTTTAGAACCAGTATCCTTTAAGATTGACCACAAAAAAACTTTACTCCCCCCCCTCAAAATTTAATGTTTTAAATTTCAAGGTACAAGGTACAAAAAAAAAAAAAAAATCGCATAGCTAATTCGCTCGTTCTAAATTTAATATACCTCTCTTTTTTTGTCTGTGGCCTTTGTTTATGTGCCGTTTTACTCTCCATTTACTAACGTATTTCTATTTTTCTACTTTTAGGTTGTGAAGATCTCAGTTTAGATGGAACTCAGGACAGTTCTCTTCTCTCTGAAGATATGGACATAGATGTTTATGATAAGGTAAGCATAAGTACCTAGACCTTTTATTTGAAAACAAACACCGCTACAACATGGGTAGTCGATTGTTTATTAACTAATGGCGCCCATACAACCTCAAAATCTTAAATATAAATGTTTTGTCCACCAAATTGTTTAATTAAGACTCAAAAATTTGTAGGACATCAAATTATTTATCATTGACCCTCCAAAAAAGCAACAAGCTCGAATCTCAGGAAAATTATTAGAACTGAAAAATGTAAAACTGTGTAGTTGTCCAGCAAAAAGAGTTACGGCTAATTTTTCCATGAAGATATGTATCACGAAATGAGTCTTGAGGTCGTATCAACTCAAAAGTGAGAAATATTTTGCTGGCATGCTGGCCTTTTAGTTTTTATATCTATATATATAAAAGTGAATGTCTGTTTGTTTGTTTGTTTGTTTGTTTGTTTGTTTG
>CM022883.1:6576650-6652921 GCA_012654025.1 Pachypsylla venusta
GCTTAACAACCCGTTACTACTCCCCATGTTCTACATATAGGTTAACAAACGTGTATGTAATATGTATTCTATGTGCATACTCTGATCGCGTTTAAACGGTTGTACCTCGGTGATATGATTATTAATGTGGGAGTCAGATTTATTATCATATTTTTCTCCCATCTTCTCGAAACGAAGTTCGGGTACTCAGCTAGTTAACACATAAAATGCAAAATTCCGATCAAAAATATTTACCACACGTGAAAGGCCATACCTTCTAAGGGTGAAAGAAGCTTAGACTACAGAATTCCAACATTATTAAATAGCTATTCCTGAATGAAGAAAATAGGCTACATCTTAAAATTTTAATTAAAAAAAGTTTATTAGCTACACAGATAGAACACCCTGGGTGAGCATGAGATCCGTGTGGGTGCGTTGCGCTCCTCGATAGTTGAGGTAATATGTGAGTTATGTAATTTGTTGCACCTATATGTGAGTCATGTCAAAGGTGTGTTTTGTATCTAGAAAGTCTTAATTAATCTAGAAAGAGAAAATTAAATTAAATTAAAAAAAAAATATCTGCCAAAAAGTCTTACCTTAGGGGATGTATATTATTTTTATTTTGAAAATATGTATTATCTTACAAAAAAAAAAAAAAAGTTTATAAAAAATTCGTTCTTTTTTGTTGCAGGGTCCTCTTGGAGATGAAAGTATAAAATTATCGATCGCTGTAGGGCTAGGTAAAGGTAAACCATACCTAGAAAGTAAGATAGCCAAGAAGAAATTAGGAACCAAAGGTTTTGGAAAAATGTCATCCATAAATGCGGCTTTGACGGCGCTGCAAAAGAAAAATCAAAGGTACTCGGAATTGAGTAAAAAGAGGAGCGCCAAGTCAAAAATGAGAGGAATTTTTGGAGTTCCTGGATTGGGTTTGCAGGTGAGTCATTAAAAAAATAGAAACATTTTATTGAACTAAATCTACGCAAACAACTAATATCCAAAAGAAAACACTCAATCATTCTACCTGATTCTATTAGCAAACATGTTGTTTGTATGGGCAACCATAGCTGCAAGCAACATTATCAACAGCCCCAGAGGAAAATATTTTCTTCTTTTTTTATAGATAACGAAAGTTGTGTGATGTTCACAACAGATTTTTTTAATATTAAAGACCAGGGTAAATGCTTACAATCTATGTATGATTTTTTAAATGTGATTTATGACGTCTCCGAGGCCGAGTGCGCATCACACTCGGTTTGCACCAAGGAGGTTCCGGATTTGATTCCTGGACGAGTAGAAAATTTGAAAAGAGGTTTTTTCGTATTTTCTACTTGATTTGGTTGTGTTTTGGGGTAACTAAGCCTCTTGATGACAATTGAGTAGCTATGGTAATAGCGCCAAGTGGTAGCATTATAAGGCAAAAATTGTTAAAGTGTAGCTCAGGCCTAAAGTGATATTGGAGTGAATGTTGAAAAAACCTTGTATTGCTATGATGTCTACAAACATTGTGACATAACACAAAGAAATATACATTTACATTACATTTTTTTTTAAAATGCGATTTATGGTCCCGGTAGCTCAGTGTTCACAACGCCTGTCTGGTAATCCCGGTGCATGGTATATTAACCTCTATATGAGACTTTGACATAGGTCCCATAGTTCCACAGTCCCCTTTTGCTTTGAAAAAAGAAGATTTTTTTTGTACCCTTTCCTGTAAAAACACAAAGTGGACATATTTTTTTTTAGAAACCCCAAGCTGATGCTTCCTCAAAACAATCTGATGACGAGAGAGATGAAAATAAAATTGTGCTTTGTAGTTCAACGGACGAGTATGTACTGAGTCAAGATTTGTGTTGTATGTGCGGAGCAGTAGGTACAGACCAAGAAGGCTGCCTTATTGCTTGCACTCAGTGTGGACAAAGTTACCACCCCTACTGTGTTAACATGAAGGTAAGATTGCATTACCAGTCATTAAGAAGAGAGAGTCAATTCGATTGAAGTGAGTTGAGCTAAACGCATTCTTGTTCGTATCATGCGGAATGTAGTTTTCAGCAACACACAATCAAAAATGCTGAAATCTAGCCCCGACGATTCGAACATCTGTCCAACATCTTTCTCAGAATTACCTGGAACGCTTATAGTCACAGTTACAGCCTAGTTGCATCAACATCTTTTCGGTAACCTAATATCACTCTATTTCGAATTATTTTCCAAACCTAGAAATTAGGAGAACACTTAATTTTAATGGGAACACAGCTACAATAACATTTAAAACTGCTAACTTCAAACTACGGAACGTTTAACTTATTCTCGTATTGAAATTTAGGGGAGTTCCTGTTAAAAATATTCCTCTTCCCTTCTCTTTAAGTGAGGTTTTTCATTTTAAATTTGTTTTTTTTTCTTACAGATATCTAAAGTGATTCTGAGCAAAGGCTGGCGGTGTTTAGACTGCACAGTGTGTGAAGGATGCGCTCAGAGGCACGACGAGGGACGTCTTATTTTGTGTGATGAATGTGACATCTCGTATCATATTTACTGTATAGATCCACCTTTAGATCATATTCCACGTGGTAATTGGAAGTGTAAATGGTAAGTCAGAGGACCACGTGGATCACTAGAGTCGATGCAAATCAGTTGGAATAGAAGGACAACGTAATAAATATAGCAGAATAAGATTCTGAGAGCTACTTTCAATGGAGTACAAATGTTCTCAAGATCACACCGTCAGATCGTTCTTAGCACGATATCATTGTTGTCAAACCCTACGGTAATATGGAAGCATAACTTTATATAATCTGCTGGTCCAAGCTCATAGTCGTTGAACAGTTACAAGTTCGAAACCGGTATCGGTAAAAATAGAGTTTTAGAAATTCATCTCACTCTTTTTCTCAAGCATTAAATAATAAAAAAAATAACCACACACGAAAGGTAACGCCTCTCAGCTAGAAATATCTACCTTCAAAGACGTTCGTCGAAGCAGCTTCGCTTGCGAACGAATCCGTCATTCTACCAGTTGGGTGGGCTGTTCAGGCTAATTCTAGGCTTTTTGTGTAAAGCTGACTAAGCTGGTAGTTCTTATCAGGATAGTAAATTATAGAAATGGTTGTTACAGCAGATTTACTTGAATATGGTGATGTCGCCGTTGTCGACGACACTCGTCGGGTTTTATCTATTCATCTCAGTTTGAGAGAATTACGACCGGAAATTTATGGTTGAACTGCGAACGTGTTTTCCTCAAACATGACTGATTACTGATGATATCTCTATTTCTGTACATTTTAGGTGTGCGCAGTGTTTGACGTGCGGTTCACCCGATCCAGGTTTCAATTCCGTCTGGCACAATAGTTACACGGAGTGTGGACCATGTGCCTCCCGATACAATTGTCCGTCGTGTTTGAACGGTTACGATGACGGACAACTCATTATCAAGTGTACGAAATGTGAACGGTGGCTTCATTGTGAATGTGATAAAATTTTGAACGAAGATGATGCCGAGAAATGTTCTCAATTAGATTATACGTGTTTGTTATGTCGACCAAAAAATGTGCCACCACCTCATACCATTGTTGTGCCTCCATTGCCGCCTCCTCCGCCCCCACCACCGCCTAGACCTATCACACCACCTAGTCCAGGTAAGATGATATGTGTTGTTTTGTACACCCTTCAAAAAATGCACTTTTATATCCTAGAAATATCCCACTGCAGCCCTTTATTGTTAGTTGTTTGCAAAATATTTGATCGTCAGCAGACTTAATCAATGCTTTCCAAAATTTGACCATCCTGCAAAGGAAGAGCCTATGCACCCCCTATTCCAAATCGTATTTTTATATTTTAGAAACTCATTCTTAATAAATTATAGCTTTCTATCTGAATTCATTCTAACCAATGTTTTCCACAACGTTGACCTGCCTGAAAAATGAGAGCCTCAGATACACGTCTCAAAGTGCATTTTTACATCCTAGAAGCCCACTTATATAATCACAGATCTCTACAGGTCTGTAACCCTGTAGAACCGGATTGAAGTTGGAATCGGAGTTTTCCTTATTTTTGACAGAAGTTGTCAAGAGTCGAAATTTTGCAATAAAAATAATTAACTGAACATCTAAATTTTGATGCTGTACTCTAGCGAGACACTTTTTGTTACATCCAAACTGTAAGAAATGATGGAAATAAAACAAGGGCTGCCGAGGTGGAGTCTTAAGTTTTCCTAATTTTTGACAGAAGAAGTTGTAAATTATGTTCATAACGGCAGTCCTGGCTTTCTATCTCAAAGGTTAGATAATATGTTTTGTCTTTGATGACTTTATAATGATTATTTCAAATATTTTAATTTTCGTCTTCTGACTTTTTCAAAATAGATGTGAACATTTTTTCACATATTTACATATTTTGAAGAAGTCAGAAGACGAAAATTAAAATATTCAAAATAATCCTTCTAACAAAAAACTTTTTATCTCAAAATTAGGAGAACACTTAATTTTAATGGGAACAAAAAACTTTTATCTCAAATGTTGTGTGCGAACCCTGTATGAAGAAACCCCGATTTAAATATTTTAATTTTCGTCTTCTGTGGTGTGACTTTGTGTTGGTGTTGAAAATAAATGGGTGAATTATTGGTGTTGGGGGCTGTGAAAAAATCGGTTTAATTTTGGACTGTATCGTATGGATGGATGGAAGAGAAAAGTTCCAACACTAACACAAAGTTCCTACCTTGATTGCCGTCGTCCAGTTCTTACCAGCAACACACAGGAGGTAGATAAAGATACGTCGTTGGCAAAATGTTGACCACACAATTTCAGCAGGAACGCGCTGGTTCAAATCATGTATGGTCTTTTGTTTCAGATCTCCCTCGTCATCAACCCGACTATTACATGGACGGCGTTCGTCTGTCTGAGACAGGCATGAATCAGATCCGTTCACTATCTCTAGACCAATCTATGTACCATCCTTTACAAAGGAAGAAAAAACCTGGTAAGAGAGGTAAGATTTGTATTTTGGGGCACGAAGCTTCTTATTTCTTCACTTTTTCTTTTTTCCATTTTTTTTTTTATTAATATTGTTATGATTTTATTATTTTTGACTAACATAACGACGCGGACGCTTTGAAAGATTATTCATTCAGTTTAAAACAAAGTATTAATCCAAAAAATGACCCGATCACAAATGTAAAAATCTTCTTTTTTTGTCAAAAAATTTGAACAGGTTCAGAAAAAATAAGTTTATCATAAAAAATCTGGATCACCCTATAAGTAACAAAAAATAGACCCCCCCCCCCAAAAAAATCCATTATCTTGAACTCCAGAAAAATCGTTTCCGAACTACAATCAATTTTCACTTTTCGTCCAAATTAACCAAGATACTGTTAGAGGGTCGGATTTCTCGAAATTTGTCGCAACATCATATTAATTCAAAGCGAAAAAGTATTAGATAAACCGGTAATTGTTTGGTGGTTTAACACATAATGGACCATGTGTTCACACACGTGAACACAATAGAGTCACACGTGTGAAAAAGATAGTTTAATTCGATCACATTTTTAATGGATTGAAATTATTTCATTCTAAAGAGGAAAAACATATATTACATTATGTAAGTATCTTAGGTCATGGATTTTGTATATAAAAGACTCAGAATTAAAGATAAAAATTTTGAAAAAAAAAAAATACTCCAGTCCATTATGTGTAAAGGCATAAATATTTGGCAAAATACTGAGAAGCTATTACGGGTTCGATATGGAGATTATTATTGGCCAGAAGACGGAGCCTGTTTGTCAAACCTATATTGAGTTCCACAATGTCTCCCTGCTCTTGTTTGTCTGTTTTGGTTTTTGATTACTTGACGTTATTTCTTTGTCTTTTCTGTCTTGTTTCTTCTTTATTAACATTGCTTATTAATATGCATGTGTGTATGCACAACCTAACTATCTAACCTGATGATAAGTTAATAAGCACCTAAAATATCTTGATGAATACATTTTGGTCATCATAGGTTAACAGCCGTCATGCTGGTTTGCAACAACAACTCGCCATGAGTTGTTGATATTAAAGAATCCTTACGGATAATGCAGTAGCTTCTTCTTGCTTTCTGCCTGGGTAATGGAAAAATTATATATTCCGACCCAGCCCTTAGTCACCTTTTACGACCGGCATGGACTTGGTGCTCTGGAAGTATTCTTTTTAAGTTTCCCTTTCCACAGGAGACATAGGAAGCATAATGCAGTAGCTTCTCCTTGCCCTCTGCATGGGTAATGGGAAGGATATGTTTTTCGACCCTGCCCTTAGTCGCCTTTTATGAACGGCATGGATTGGGTCCATTGGAAGTATTCTTTTTAAGTCCCCCTATCCACAGGGACATAGGAAGGATAATGAAGTAGCTTTTCCTTGCCTTCTGCATGGGTAATAAAAAAAATATCGTTTTTGACCCTACCCTTAGTGGCTTTTTACGTCCGACATAGTTTTGGATGTTCTGGAAGTATTCTTTTTAAGTCCCACTATCCACATGAGACCAATATTTTGGTGTTACTATGAAAACCAATTCCATTGAATTTGCAATGGGAACAGTGATCTACGAGTATTGTCCCAGAAAATGAAGAAAAAAATAATCACGTAATAACCATTCCTTTTTAAATTTCAATGAATAGTAGTAGAAAAATAATAAGCCAAAGATTCCCCATGTTCACACTAAAATATCTTCGGATCTACCGGAACTTGGTAACTGGTTGTATGGAGTGTTATCGCAAATTTAATGCCAAAATTTTTTAAAAAAAATATAGAAACCTGACATTTAGAGAATTAATCGCTCCCATTAAGTCAAGGAACAGGAATATATTTTGGTGTAAATATCTTTTTTAATTAAGCATCCGTCTGGTAAATAGGAAGGAGTGGGTTCAATCCCCAACAGAGTAAGATTTTTCCCACATTAATATGAGCAAGAATTGACCACATAAATAGAGAGCTCTAAGGGTTAGGTGGTAGAAAATGGCACAGGCATTAACCTTAGCTAGTGGTGGTGATCTTCAACTAGAGAGTATATTGGTTTATTATTTTCAATAGCTGATGCCAATCGACTAATTTTATGAATATGAAGAATGCTCACAGCAAATTTGATCAAAAACGAGTAGGACGTTCGAGAGATAGCGTAGCAGAAAAAGGCAAATGAAAATTGGTCGTGTTTAAACTAACCTCAATAGAATTGAAGAATGCTCACAGCAAATTTTATCAAAAACGGATAAAGCGTTAGGGAGAAATCGCAGCAGAAACGGGCAAAAGAAAATTTATCGTTTTTAAACTAGACCTCATTTTCGGTCCAACTGTTTTTTGCATGTTATGTTCTGTCGTATTTTTTAATGCATGTTACATTATGAGTGATAACTAACTAACCTGTAGGGGCTCGTTGTATTGCATGCAGGCATGCCACAGTTGAACACCTTTGAACCATTCATTTACCATAACCATGTGTGTTTGTATATTTCAAAGGAAACGCCTATGACAATATTTTTGCCACGATTGAAGCGGTCGCTTCTGGGCAAGCTCAAGTCAATCATGAAATTGAACCATCTCTTACGCAAGGAGAAATGGCGGAAGCGGCCCGTGATGAGCCCGTTGATTATAAAGAAGGATCTATTGTGTTACCATTAGAAGATGGACGAATACCTGAGCCGCCAGAAGGTTTCAGTATTCATACCAATGAAGCTGGACAAATGTACCTGAGAAGAAAAAGAGTTCGAAATTTAAGTAGAGTGGGTAAGTTTGTGTGTGTGTAAATATTTCTGGGGGTCTTGATCTGCCAGAAGGCATTAATGTTCCCTGAAGTAATATTCAGTGCGATTCCAGGTATATTTTTTTATTCATGCATTCAATAGATGTAGAGACAGAAGCTCCAGATTAGTTGTAGTCTAGTGTTAATGTTTTTAATTGTCATCATACATCTGTTCTGGGAGGCTGATAATTGACATGGGCCATGACAATCACTGAAATTTAATTATGTCAGTAACACAACAGTTACAGACAGAATGATATGACAGAGTTGCTTTCTGTGTTATACACCATCAGCTCAGGTGGACTCAGTTCGTAAGGATGTCACCCTCAAGTAACTTCTTACAATCTCAAGTATGATTTACTTTTCCTCATGGAAAGTAGTCGATAATTTGATTGGAACAAATAACGCTTTCGGTTTCTTTAAAAAGGTAAAATACTCATACCAATGAAGTTTTAAGGAATAGTTATGTCTTCCGTGGTAGTAAAAGGGTTAGTCGTTCGCCTACCAAAAAAGAGGTCGTGGGTTCAGTTCCTTACAGAGGCAGGATTTTTTTGTTCAATCAATAATTTTAGTATTTTGACCACAAAAATATAAATCTCTCCCTGAGAGTGGTAGAAATTGGACATTAAATATCGCTGGAAATGATTGTTTACACATCCCTCATCAGTATTATGAAAAGTCCCGAGGTGGGGTGGTTGCGGAACCTTCAATATTTTGACTTTTGTAGGCCGCCATTTTGAATTTTAAGCTTTTTCATTGTTTTGTTGCAGATATCTCGAGAAAGGTTCATTCTATCAAAAAAATCCTACCTCTGACCGTTTTTGAGATACAGAGATAGTACAGGAAATGTAGATCTTAGACCTGCAAATGATTGTTTTAGATTTTCCCAGGTGTATAGATAAAATCGGCCTGGAGCGTATGACATTTGGCTTAAATCCAACAATTATCGGGTTCGATTCACAGTTTGAAAACTTTGTTCGGTGTTATTTCAATACAAAGTGTTATAACTATGGCAATTTAGAGTCTGCTCCTCATATTAGATTTTTTTGTGTGTGTTTAGGAATTGGCGGGTTCAATGTTCGTGTTCGTAATATGAAAGGTAAAGATGAAGACGGTGATGTGCCTTCCACTCCAGAAACTCCAATTACACCAAATATAAATTCCTTAGATGATAAACCGGCCAAAAGAAAACCTCCGTTGAAAAAACCGAAAAGTAAAATATCGCAAATGTTTCCTTCTTACCTCCAGGTAAGTTTCTCTCCGACCAAGGTTAAGATTCTGCTTTGAAGAGTCTGGTCACTACCTCGGGAAAATTCCTGAAGCTTTCAAATACGGGGTATAGTGAATTAATAATACTAGAAAGTTCGTTCACACTGGAACAGATTTTTTTTGTATGTGTGACGCATTTATTTTTAAGAGATTATTCGGATTCCACACAACTTTGGAACGTTTTTTTTCTGTAACTAATGAGTGAACACAACTATCAATTCCTTTTTTTTATATAACACTAGAAAGTTCGTTCACACTGGAACATTTTTTTTTGTATATGTGACGCATTTATACGTGATGGTTCGCATTGCACACAACTTTGGAACGTTTTTGTCTGTAACCAAACAGAACTTTACTATCATATCTGTTTTTTTATATATTTTTTGTTAATAGAAAAAGAACATGCTAGCAGGCTCTTACTTGTTGAAACTACTGATATCACTGCGAAACTAGCGCTAAATTTGCTAATTAATCTAAAAGTAACTTAAACCGCGCAGTTTTCATACGAGAAAAGCATGGCCATAGTCATCTAGTTACTGTGACAGTATGTCTGTTTGTTGACCCTTACTTACATCTTCCTCTTTATTTTTAAATTTACAGGATGCATTTTTTGGCCGAGATCTTTTAGACAATTCCAAGGAAGTGCTGCAGGAAGGTGAGAGCAGTGCAAGTGAAGAAGAAGATAATGAAGTGAGATTTAAAATTACTGAAGAAAAAACCATTACACTTTCAGAGGTAAGTCCCACTGGCATTATCAGATAATGAATTTTTTTTATATATATTAACATATTTCCTTTATTTATATAGGTAAATAATTCAAATGTTTACATATTCATAATTAAATAAAGAAATATGAAACACCTCTTGAAAACTCACTTATACATATAAGTCAGTTTGTGTTAAGTGCGGATATTTATGTTAAGATTGTGTTAAGTGCTTATTAGTACATCAGGCTTTTGCAACGCTGTGATAACCACAAACCTTGTGAAAAGGCCGTTGGGTCTTACCACAATGAAACTTAACATTTATCTTTACAACTATGGTAATAGGGACACATGATAAATTGTTAAAGGTTTCCAACAAAACTCATAAAAAAGACTCACAAAAACAACTAAAAAGTGAAAATATTGGTTATATATCTTTTAATGTCAATAAGATATTTGTGAAATATCTGGTAATTCCAATGAAAAATTTGTGAAACATCTTAAAATGCCCACTGAAAATTGTGACGACATAATTATACAAAGACATACATTGTTTTATTTTTAGGAGGAGCTTAAAATCATGGAAGAAGTCAAAGCCAAACAAGAAGAAAAAGAAGCTGAATTGAAAAAAGCAAAAGAAGCCGCAGAATTGGAAGCCAAGAAACGACGAGAGGAAGAAGAAGCGTTAGCCGCCGCTACGGCTTCTTCAACAAATAGCGAGGAGAAATCGTTGGGCATGAAAGAGGAAGATGACACGGAAGAGTTGAAAGACATTCTGAGGATATCTGACAATCTGCTCAACGATCATTTGGTGAACACCATTATGAATGAGAACATCAAGCCAGAAGCTATGTCCGAAGGTAATAATAGAATTAGACAGCCACCGCCATGTCAAATACAATGAGCATTGCCGAAGTGATGGATTACTTCACGTCACAAAGTGCACTTTTAAGGTTTCTGCAGCCTCGGTAAAAATATGTGAAGTGACTTTTGTTGCATATTTGATAATTGGATGGGTAGATGATGATCATTGAGAGACCCTCTCGACGAAGATTTCCTTGTGCCCCGCACATTAAAACCCTTCTCTTAGTGTCTTTATTGAAGAACTAACCACTCATCCACGTCAATTTTTGTTTTTCAGATAACAACCTCGGCGATGACAATGTAACCACGTCTTCCAATGCTCAAAAAGATGAACTTTCCGACATCTTGGGCTCCCATTTTAACATTGAATCTATGGACACTGGTCTACCTAACATGGACTCAAAAGACGTTGAAGAATTATTTAAAGGTGTTCTTACGGATGAATCTCAGGAGTCACAAGATTTTCCAACGCCACCATCAACCGTATTGACCCAGCAGTTACCATCTCATCATCACCATCAACAACAGTCACATTCTGTACCTCAACAACAACTACCACCCAATCAGCAACCTCCACCACCGACAATAATGTCTCCTCAACATTCTGTGATACAAGGCAATCTGGTTGGACCTACAGGACCACCTAGATCACAACAGATGATAGGAAATACTGTGTCCTTACCACCAGTGATACATTCTAATTTGTCATCACCGGCAGGGTATCCTTCTCAATCACCTTATCATTCCGAATATAGCAAGTAAGTTGATAGTGGTGGGCTTCATCAAACTCTACAGTACTACCCGCAGTCATGCACATAGACTGTTCTTCCTCTCGCCCTGAGCGTACTCATGATGACCGGTTGAAATCCATCATAAAAGGGATACAAAGTATGAAATGGTAGTGTTACCATTTTTGTTTTCAACATGATCCTTCCTCTGTTGAAGTCCTAAAAATGTTCTCAAAGTTTATGGTCGCTGTCCACCTTTCATCTTCGACCATACTGACTTTTCTTTTCTTTTCCTTTTTTTAGCAGTCCTCAACAATTTAGTCCAGCATTTTCTGAGCCTCCCTCTCCTTGGACGACTACAACGTCGGAGGAAGTCGAACCCTCTTCAATGGTTATGACATACAATCAAAAATGTACCAAAAAAATGGAACAAGATGAAGCACTCGGAGAACATGCAACCATTTCAGCTGTTCTTTATGCCAACTTGAATCATCCAGAATTGAAAACGGAGTTTCCAGGTAATGCATTTTTTTTTTTTATAAAACCTTGTTACGCCATCGACAATTGACCGAACAAAGTAATGTCTATTACTTTAGCATAGACAATGAGCAGGGTAAGAACGATTACGATCAAGTTGGTCACAGGCAGTGTGGACTTGACATACACCACCAAGGCCCCAAAAAGAAAGCACCCCGTTTACCAAATTCCCTATCTCTAAGGTAGGAGTAGGTGATGCAGACCTGCAAGTAAACCCCACCCCTTTACTTGGATCAAGTCCCAGTAGATCGTTAGACATTACATTGGGACCAAAAAAATTAAACATTCACCTACCACTTGCAGTTCCTGAGGTAGAGCCCTTTGACAGACAGACAGACATCGATAGCAAATCAATGAGGTTTTCGTTTTTACTCCCCGCGTAAGGGACCCTAAATAGAGGCATAATAT
The DNA here is from genome assembly GCA_012654025.1 of Pachypsylla venusta. Taxonomy (NCBI): domain Eukaryota; kingdom Metazoa; phylum Arthropoda; class Insecta; order Hemiptera; family Aphalaridae; genus Pachypsylla; species Pachypsylla venusta. Next base: position 6,588,898 of record CM022883.1, read on the forward strand.
TAATGAATTGTGTTTTTTTTTTTTTTTCAGTTTGGTCCGAACGTTGCAAACAAATATCTAAAAAATGGCGTCTTCTTACTCAAAAAGATAAAGACCCGTATCTACAACAAGCTCGAAATAATCGAACAGCATTGCGAGTTAAGAAAAGTCAGCAGGTAAGAGTTTTATTTTGTAGCATACATTTTGTACGCCCCCCGCCCCCACCTCCACACACACCAGATCTAGGACATCTTTATATCACCCTGTAGATGTAACTTTTTGGGTTTTGGGTAACCTACATACGATTCAGATATTTTTGACACTCGATATAGATTTAAGTTTTAATTCTAATTGTGATTTCCACCCCCTTTCCATCCCCCTTTGGACCGGTATATATATTTTTTTCGTTGGTTTAGGAGCACCAACCCCCACATTGTTTTATTGCATATCTGAGGCTTTTCTACCTTTTTTTCTTGTATGAATATTTGCGAATTAGATGGGAATTTTTGTTGTTTTTAAGTGGGATTTTTTTTTTCTTTATGGGATTTTTGTTATTTTATTAGTGGATTTTTTTTTGTTTTCAAAATACGTTTTGTGGTTTATGGATTTTTTTCGATATTATTTTTGTTAAGTTTTAGGCAAACTTAATTAATATTTAATATAATTTGCATAAAAAATTGGTTTCCTAGGGGTTGAGAAGGCAATTTTTTCATCAAATTAGACCGCATTGAGAACACGATATTATCACTAAGTATATTTTTTATCATTCACACGAGCATATAAATCGGTTTTTGGAATCGACCTCGACAAAAAATAGCCCCACCCCAAAATTTGACACAGCAAGGTATGTAGAATCTAAAGATCAAATTGAAAAAATCTGCTCGGCCGCCGCAGACTTATCAGTGGCACTTAGCGTTGACCGATTTTAATGATATTTGCTATGGCGGTCCCGTCTCAGTCCCGATTTGTGTGCTCGTTGGTAGGGTAACTTTGATTGCACTTCAAAACATTGCTTCTCCTCTCCCCCTTGTATCAATACCATGTTTGTATCCCCGTGATCTTATCATACGTCCTGTAACTATCTTGTTGTGTTTTTGTTTATTCTTTTAATTTTACCAATAAAGGCACCTTCAAGCATAACTACAAGTCCCTCGTCTGTGACCACAGCACCACCACCCAGTGTTATAAGTCATGTCGCCGCCAGTTCTTCATCACCTTCACAACAATCAAATCAACTTGGAAGTATTCAGTCAACCTCTTCATTACTTCATCAAAATGGCGGCTCAATGTCAGAGGTGTGTGACGAAGATGTGGATGATGTCGACGATGATGTTGATTTTATAGAGAATGATGAAAATGGCAGCGCCACCACCACTGTGGCCACCACCAACGTCGACACTAACCACCTTTCTATATCCTCTAGTTCTCCTTGTTCTGTTACTAACTCACTTTTAGTTTCTAAAGGCTCTAACACGTCTCCTCTAATGAATGTAGATAATCAAGTTCACCTCCACCATCACGTGTCTCCCACAATCACACCATCATCTTGTGTTGTTTCAAGCACTCATTGTACAAACGTAGTTAGCACCACAACTAAAACTATTCCCACTAGTGTAGATAATAAAGACCAAATGCCTCCACAGCAATCACAATTGATTCAGAAAGTTGCTTTTCCAACTACAATACCATCACATCCTTCAACTATACAATATATGCCTGTTGTACCTACTACAAATAATTCAGCTTTAAGAGCAACTTTACATTTCGTTCAAAATGACTCGACAATACATTCGAACGACGAACCAACTCCTTCCAATTCCTCGAAAATGATACATTATCAATTGATAACGAATTCATCTCGAATATCATCGACAGAACACGATACTAAAAACACAATACATTATCAGCCAACGAATTTACAGTTAGTTCCCACCTCGATTATTGTATCGAACTCAAACACGTTGACGAAAAATGTATCAGATTTGACGAAAACGAGTGGTTTGTTACATTTCATATCGACAAACTCACAACCAACAATACGAATCTTGTCCAGACCGTCGACACTTTCAACAACGACAACGACTCAATCAAATACGACAACGACAACTGATAAGAATTTATCAAACACTTTGTCGACAATATCTGATCAACACATTCGTGTACTAACGCCATCAGAAATAATGAGCACAATGCCAACATCACTTGGTCAAGAAAGTTTTGAAAGTCCAGCGGTGAGCGTCTCTCAATCATACAAAATAGTTTCCGATTATATTTTTTGTTATTCGTTCTGGTATTTATTTTGAGTTGATTCCTATTTCTTCTTCGAATAGAGTATAGGAGGAAGATTGCCAGTTTGATTGAGATAGAAAAATGAATGAATGTTTCAAATAATCGTGGACAACACATAATGATGGTTCAATACTTAGTGAGTAGGGTGGGGTCATTCCTTAAAAAAAAAGAGACACATTTTTTGTCTCTTTCATCAATTAAAATTAAATTGCCCCGTCTGATTGTCTTTAAACTGTGGCGATTTTGAAAAACGTAAAATAGAGAAAGGACTGGTTTCAAGGAACCGGGTTAGGTTTTTTTTCCAAGTCAATAACCAACTTATTTTGTTTCTGCCGCCTGCGCTCCCTCTGTCTTAGATCTGTAAAAGGTTCGAAAAGGGTGAAACAGTATATGGTTTAAACTGAACGTGTATTTTCTTTAAAAAAAAAGAAGATGTAAATCCCCCACCTTTAATTAGTAAAAATCAGTTTTCTCTTCCCCCGTCTTGAACCGTGAAAGGGTTATAAAGGGAAATTGTATTGTGAAAGGTCATTTTAAAAATTACGTGTTTTTTAAGCCCAAAAAATATCTTTGTCTTTCAAATTTTATTTATCGGAAGTTAATTCCTTATACGTGGAATAAGTTAGGAAATTATAAATAGTTTAAGGTTTGGTCCAAATCTCTTTTGTTCAGTTAAATGGAGGGGCCCACGAATTTCTTCTAAACGTTACTTCATATTAATTTCAACTAAACTGACACGTTCTCCTCTTGACTCTATTTAATATCACTTCTATTTATATTTGATCTATTATTATTGTTTCTCATATTTTATATTGTTTGAGCACGAGATTGACAAATTCTTTTATTTGATGTTCTTGCGTGTGTAGAAATTGATTTTTATTTATTTATTATTATTTATTCGATTATTTTATTTATTTTTGATTTGATTATACATTTATTTGATTCGATAATTCTCTCTCTCTCTATTTTATATATTTTTTGTTGTTGTAAAAAATTACCAAAAATGTCCTCTCTGTTTAGGTACCAAAATATCTGATTTAATTTTTTTTTAGAAGGGCAAAGTACCTCACAAATAATATTTAAAATATCCTCACAAATGATATTTAAAATATCCGTATAGAATGATAAAAAAAAAAGTACAACATATGGGCCCTGGTGTAATGCTTTCCCGTTTCGGTGGGTAGAAATTGATAACTATTCAGGAGTATCTTTTAGGGGGTATGAAATTCCCTTGTGGGGATCTTTAATAAGGAACATCTTTATCAACTTTTTACCTCCCTAAAACACGCAAGACAAAAATATGTATGTTTGGCGCTATTAGATTCCAATGATTGCAACAATAAAGCTAAGCATTGATTTGATGATAATGGTCAAATTCGTCCACCCTGTTATTCTTTTAAATCAATTTTTTTGACAGCTTGACTAGTAAAGAGTAACATATTTATAACTAGGAGGCTATTGGTTGGAATCCACATAAAATTTAATTAAAGTAATAACACGGGGAAGTGCAGTATGACAAAGCATTTGACATTCTTAACAGTAGGATTACCTTGTTTATAATTTTTTACACTATTTTTTTTCTTCTTTTTTTTATGAGTAAGGAGTGTCGTTGAAAATCTGGAAAAGACAAATAAATCTAGAAAAGAAATATGTTGGTTGTACGTATAATCAGATGGCTCTACAGTGTCTGCATACAGTGAATGCTGTCCGAAATTTGTTTACGCAAGGCGTAAACAAAAACTTCTTTTTTTTTTACAGAATCACATTCCCATTTAGATACAACTTTCTGTGAAATGAACGTTTATTTTTGTAGTCACATGTAGTATTCCTTCACATTCATTGTGGTCATTCTCTCAAAGGATTTCCATTTTACTCTTTCGTTCGTTGTAGTAGTTTTGTAGTAATTATTTTCGTTGATTTTTTCTATTAATATTCCTTGCATTCTTTGTAGTCCTTTTGCCAAAGGATTTCCTTTTTATTTTTATTCGTTGTAGTAATTTTGTAGTCACATTATACTTTGCATTCATCATTCATTGTAATCCTTTTGCTAAAGGATTTCCTTTTTATTCATTTATTCGTTGTAGTAGTTTTGTTGACACATTATTTTCGTTGATATATTTTTTTATTAATTTAATTTGTTGATCTCCTTAACACCGAGTAGCCATTGTTTCCACAAATTTCATTTGTTTCCTTATTAAATGTTTTTGTGTTGTATTGTTTCCATTTTAGATTATTTTATTCACGAAGCTTTTCATTGGATTAAAATCCTGTATAATCCTTTAAATTGCTAGATCTATTGGGTTCGGTTACATTTAAGTCAAGATTTTGTTTTATTATTTTCAATAATGAACTTTTGGTATCGTCTAAAAATAAGAATAAATTTTACATAACACAAAAATCGAATAAAACAATTCGTTCGTCGCCCGTAAGTGACAATATGGCATTCTCGAGTGTAATTTGGTGGATAGGTTAGAGACATCAAATGTCCGAGTTACTGTCAATCATATACAGTTATACAACTTACTGTGATCTAGAGATAATAAATATTTTTTTAAATAAAGTTTGTACTTATAACCTTGAACGTTTTAGAAAAGATCCCATCCCAGACCCATTTTCACTTCTTTTCCGTTTGGCCTTTCACTCCTATCTATTTCCTTTTTTAGAAAAAGATGAAAAAGAAATCTAACATTATTTCTGCTTCTTATTTTTCTGTCGTTAGTTTATTTTTTTTCTTTCTATCTAACGGTGTTGTTTTTAATTTGGTATGAACTGTGGTAGTCGTTGCGTCAATTCTTCGGAGGTGCTTTTCGAATCTTGTGGGGTTGGCTTGGTGGATTTATAAAATATTATAAATTGTGCATCTTCTGTAATGATGTTGTATTTTTTTTTATCCAAATTTGTAAAAATATCCTAAAACTGAGATAAAAAAAATATGCCGACACTTTTGCCACTTAGCATTGGCCGTTATTGATGGAATTTGGTATGTGCCTTCCGGGGTCCAAATTGTCCTTGAAAAAATTTCGTTACTCTTAACCAAACATATAAAGAACCGTGTTAAAAAGTATCATATTTTCTATGTAGATTTCTAATACAGAAATTCAACATCAGTAATAAAAACATTTCCAGCCTCATTAGTTCAGTGGTTACAGCGTTTGCCTGTTAATTCAGGGACCGTGGAATCAAAACCCAGTCAGGACATGGTATGGCATCCTCTATTTGAGATTTTGACCACACAATAATACGACATGGGCTTACTGCTGTCATAATAACTTACTAACGCAGTCTATTCAAACCATCTCTGTCCTATTTTATAAACTAATTTTTTGAAGGTTCTTTCCTTTGAGCGTCCAAAAATATTACAAATATTAGCACAGAGGTCCTATTCCACAGGGAAAAATCGTAACTTCCAAGAAGTTTTAAATAACTCAATTTCAACTGACATAGAAGTTACTCTGAGTGCACCATTGTGTTGAGCAATACTAACTAAATTTTACTACATCGCCATTTGCTCTGCAACGAAGCAAGGGGCGATGTCAATGGGATTCCATCTCATTTGATTCTTAAGGAACATGCAAACTTACGCTCAGTATGATTTCTGCCTCATAGAAGTCGTGGATGTTTTTACTTCCTCCGCCATGTTATAGAAGATGTAAGCATATAGAAGATAAAGTATTATAGGTATTCGTGTTTTGGTGTATATATATAATGTTTCTCTTATATAAAAAACTAGTTTCAAATTTGACATTCAAAATGAAAATTAAACATTAGTGCGGTCTTTCTTTGGAAGGTACGACGCGCAATTGATCCAAATGAATGTAGGTGAATGGAAATTCGCCCACTGTAAGCGTGCTGAAAACGCTAGTTTTGCATTGCCAAGATAATAAAAATATAAAGCTTACATTGGAAAAGTTTCCATTTACCTACATTTATTTGGATCAGTCGTTCGTGATAGCGTGAGCTTTTAGTCGCTTCCAAAGTACGATCAAGGTTAGGCTCATCAATAATATCAGGATAATAGTGTAGTAACGGAAGGAAGAACCTTCGTCCCAAACAATTTAATTTAACATTAATTTCATTTCAGATCTTTTTCTTTCTTTTCTATGTTGCATTTATTTATTGATTTTGGCATGTCTATTATTATTATTTTAAGTCTATGAGATGATCCTTCCAGTTATTTTCTTGAAATCCTCGATGCTGACAATCTATTTTTATAGCAATTCAGCCTTAAAAATACCTGCCACATTTTCGGATAAAGGTTAGAAAAAATTGTGGTTTCCGAGAAAATGTTTTGCTGCTGTTTTTTTTTTTGTCCTGGTGTTAGAACGAGCATTTTCATATCAAAACAAGGCTGTTCGTTGAAACGTAACTATCCATGCCAGACATAAAGTTCGGTTAATTTTAGTGCGTCAGGAAGCAATGTTTTACGGCCATACCTCGCTTCAAGGAACACTAACACGTTTTTTTTGTCCTGGTGTGTAGAACGAGCATTTTTATATTAAAACATGTTCGTCCGTTGAAACGTAACTATCCATGTCAGACATAAAATTCGCTTAATTTTATTGCGTCAGGAAGCAATGATTTACGGCCATACCTCGCTTCAAGGAACACTAACACGTTTTTTTTTGTCCTGGTGTGTAGAACGAGCATTTTTATATTAAAACATGGCCGTCCGTTGAAACGTAACTATCCATGTCAGACATAAAATTCGCTTAATTTTTGGAGAAATAATCCTATTTTTTATTTGTCACCTTTTTTTATCGGTTTGAAAGAACTGAAGCACAAAAAATCATAAAAACAGTAATACATTTGAAACCTAAGATATATAGCAAAAATCAGCATTGAGGATGACAAAAATAATAATTACCCTGCGCCTTCAGATAAGATGCCCAAATAGGAAATTAGAAAATATTGGATGTTGGAAACCTGAGGTCAGACTACGCCAATTGATGAAGTATTGAAAAAAATGGCGTATCAGACCTCTCATACAAGATTCAAGTAATCTTGTTAAAATGGAATACTATGTCAAGTTAAACAATAAGGTAGATATCAGACCTCTCGTACAAGATTCAAGTAATCTTGTTAAAATGGAATACTATGTCAAGTTAAACAATAATAAGGTAGATAAAATATTGAATTGACTGAAAAGTAATGAAGATGTCTTAATTAGAGCGGACTAGTTTCATACCCTCCTGAGTACATAATCGGAGCTAACTAGATAACTGGTTTTTGAAACAGTTCTGTACAATTGTTTTCCCTATATATTTAATCTCTCTCGCTCTGATGATGTACTCAGGAGAGTATGAAACTAGTCGGCTCTAATTATCGTAATTTTTTTTTTTTTTTTGTCAACTGAAAATATAGTATTTTACATTATTCAAGTGATCGAAATTCGAGAAATTAAACAAACTAAGTAATTCCCATCCACAGTGGAGTGCAAATGTCGTCGTGGGCGAGTAGGTTCAAAAACATGTAATCGTCTACTGAATATGATTTCGAATTGTCGAGACATTGACGGTTACACGTGTTTGAATTTCACCGGTCGAAGAAAGTTTCAAAATTCATTTTTCTGGGATTATCACAAGCTGCACTCGCAAATATCCGTTTGAACTTATGTCAGTCCTAGTGGACGAGAATAATACATCCGTCTGTGACTTCAGGTTTTTACAAAACAATAAATTTCTCTTGTTCCTACTCTTTCGAAATGTATTTTTTTTTTCTTTTAGTATCGTGAATCTAATTTTCTTTTGATTTTTTTTCTTTCATCTAGGAACAAGACAAAGTCATGTCCCAACAGAAAACACATCGAGAGGCAGAACAAGAACGGCAATGGAAACAATTACAAGTGTTACGACAGCAACAAGCTGCTCATCAACAGCAAGTTATGCAGGATCAACGGCAAGGTGAGAAATCAAATACGCGTCGTGTTGACATTTGTGATTTTTGGTCCCCAATTAATGATGAGCCCTTTGATGTTCGTGTACTGTCATTTAACAGCAGCAGCAATCATTATCATCTCAGAAAAATGAGAATGATTGCTGTGAGTCATTTAACAGACTTCGATGAATGATGTTATTGTTATTGTAGCAGCAATCATTATCATCTCGGAAAAATGAGAATGATTGCTGTGAGTCATTTAACAGACTTCGATTAATGATGTTATTGTAGTTGCAGCAACAATCATTACCATCGGAAAAATGAGGATGATTGCTGTGAGTCATTTAACAGACTTCGATGAATGATGTTATTATTATTGTAGCAGCAATCATTATCATCTCGCAAAAATGAGAATGATTGCTGTGAGTCATTTAACAGACTTCGATGAATGATGTTATTGTTATTGTAGCAGCAATCATTATCACCTCGGAAAAATGAGAATGATTGCTGTGAGTCATTTAACAGACTTCGATGAATGATGTTAATATTATTGTAGCAGAAATCATTATCATCTCGGAAAAATGAGAATGATTGCTGTGAGTCATTTAACAGACTTGGATGAATGATGTTATTGTTATTGTAGCAGACAATGTGGATAATCCTTTGGTTTACATTGCTGTATTGATGGTTGCTGTGAGACGATGTGGGTCTTCTTTTGGTTTGCATTGCTGTATTGATGGTTGCTGTGAGACGATGTGGCTCTTCTTTTGGTTTGCATTGCTGTATTGATAGTTGCTGTGAGACGATGTGGGTCTTCTTTTGGTTTGCATTGCTGTATTGATGGGTGCTGTGAGACGCTGTGGGTATTCTTTTGGTTTGCATTGTTGTATTGATGGTTGGTGTGAGACAATGCGGGTCTTCTTTTGGTTTGCATTGCTGTGATACGCTGTGGGTATTCTTTTGGTTTGCATTTTTGTATTGATGGTTGGTGTGAGGCAAATAATTAAACTGAATTTTAATGCAAACATCGTCCCATTCATAACCTATAGTATGATGTTTTTGGGTACTCCTAAGTTATTTTTTTATATTCAAAGAATATTGTGAAGATGTTTTGATTTTACCACTAACTTTAAATTTTCAGGTTTGACTCGAATTCAAAGGCCAGATGGAAGTATTGCTCAATTTTCACCTCAAGATCCTAACGGTCATTTGACAAACCAACTCCAAGTGGCAACCTCACCTCAAGTAAGTCGAACAAAAAAATGTAAAAAAAAAAATCTTGAAGCTTATTATTGACGGAACGAAGTGAGATCTATGTTCTAACCGTACCGATGTATTTGCCTTTATTTGATAAAAGCGTGGTCATTTAAATGAAAGTTGTTATGGACATTTATCAGATATAATCTTCTGTTTCGAATGATGTCGTCATAAGAGACCCACCGTCTCTTGTGTCTTCATCATTCGCTCAAGCATGAGGAAGCATTATTCTTTGTCTTTCTGTTTTGTTTGTGGTTGTTCGTAATGCCGAAACCACGCCCCAATACTGAATTCCGCCTGTAGTACTATTTACACTAGTCCGATAGCTTCCGACCCTACACGACACGCTAAAAAGTATCGTTGGCAACGATAAACATTATGTCGGTAGGGTGGAGAAAAAAATCAACTCTGATTGGTTGAAAATGTATCGTGTCGTGTCGGAGGATACCAGACTAGTGTAAATAGTGCTTCATTCTTTTTTATCAGTCACGTGAGTTTTAAAACCAGAACTATATGATTCACATATTGTTACTTCCTCTATTTCTTCATTCAAATGGCGCTCCCGAAACCGTCTTTACTGTGAACATCTAAGATATTATTTTGCTTTTTTGTTTTTCAGGACTCCTCCGTGCAATCTCTTGCTCTTCAACAAAGATCTCCTGTTCAAAGGATAGTATCTCCACAATCACAATTTTCTTCACCTCAATTTACCAATGTACCTCGTGGGTCTGCCCCCCAATTTCAACCACGAATACGTTTAGATGGAACGCCCGATGATATGAATCGACAACTGAGAGATCTTTTACAAAGACAAGAAGGTCGTTTCAAGAAAGTGGAAATTCCTACATCTGTAAATAATGTGGTAGGAGGATCATCGGATGGTCAGACTATTCAACAAAGGATATGGCCTCAACAAAATCAAAACCAGTTGAGGCCTCCGCTACAACAACAACAACAATCGCCACAGCAGCAGCCACAACAACAAACGCAACAAGTTGATGATCAAAATTCAACATTCCGTCACCCGTTACCTCCTAGTCTAGTCAGAGCACAACAGCAACCACTGGTAAGTCATCAAAGCATATTTGGTCAAAAGTTAAAACTAACCCTCTGTTTGGTTAAAAGTCTCCAGGGTCTTGTGGTCTTCACACTGGAATCACATCCAAGTTTACAAAAGGTTTCGAATATTTCTTGGATGTATCACAGGGTACACCCCGTGATGAAAAATATATTGGCCAAAGTAAATGCGAAATTATCTGTCAGCGTTACACTTAGGGCTTCCAATCACTCATGCGGAATTTGAGCTTAATCCCGCGGGATCCGCATTATTTAATATTATAAGGAGAAAAGTTCTGAGTAGGTAGGTATATCCTCATAAATGCACCATGTACGCTAACTGCTAAGTCATATACTTTTACATATATTTACCTGATCTTTTTTCTGATCTCAAAGGAAAAAAGAAGAAATAAATACAAATTTTTTTTAGATCAAAACACTATTATTCAGTAATGAACCTTTGAAAGCGTCACGAAAAAAAAAAAAAAAAAAATACAAAAATGAAAAAGAGAATTAAAAAAAAACACTATAAAATACAATTATTCAATTACAAATTCAGGGATTTCCAAATCCTGGGCTTGAAAAAATGCTCTCAAGAAGGAAATGCGGGACAAGCTGTCGTCTCCCAAACTTGTCCTCAGCTGACTACATAATATTAGCCCAGCTGCTGAGAACACTCTTTCCGATTCAACACTTGTAGAAGGAATAGTTAGTACATACTGTACTCCTTCACAATACCCAAGATCATGTTTAAAAAAAAATCTTTTTTTTGCGGATCCTGCAGATTGTAAATCCCGCAAAAACGCGCGGATCCCGCAAATAGTGGGATTCCGCATTTGCGGGATTGGAAGCCCTAGTTACACTGTAAAATTATTCCATAGTATTATGGATTCCATTATACTATGAAATCATTTTACAGTGAAGAAAAAAATCTCTACAATGCTGTGATGAACACTGTAAATTGTCATCTCTGCAATGCTGTGATGAACTCTGTAAATTGTCAAAACCTCATGAGAGATTATCGCAATGAAATTATCCTACCACCATACCTTCTGATTGGTTTAAATTTTGATGTTGCGAAACTTTTCTTTCTAGTCATTCACTAGTATCGACTATTGAAATACAAAGGAGCGTAAGTGATTTTTTTTTTTTTCTTCTTTTTTTAATCAGGAAACCAACAAAAAAAAAAAAGATTTTAATTTTGTTGAAGATTGTTTTTAATCATTTTTTTCTGTTTGTGTTTCAAGTCTCAACAAAGATTGATTCAACCTGGTGTTGGCCAACAACAAATCTTCATTCGACAACGGATGCTCGATCCTCGACTTGCTCAAAGTATGGACCCAAGAATACGTCTTTTGATTGCTCAACAAACTCAACAGCAAAGGTTAGCTTTTGTTCAGCAACAACAACAGCAAATGCTAAGGTTACCTGGATCAGCACCATCACAACAACAACAGCAGCAGCAGCAACAACAACAACAACAACAAAGAAATAATTTAGATCCATATGATCACTTGGTGCAGCAGTCACAACAACAGAGACAACAGCAACAACAACAGAACTTTAATGGAAATAATGATGGACCGAATCCGCAGGCACAGCAACAAGCAGCACAACATCAAATGTTGCAGCAACAAAGAAGAATGTCACGTAAGTTTTATTTTAAATATTTACTTTCAACGTCGCCAATAAAAAAATCGGTCATAACACGGTCGGTTTCGTGAAAGCAAATAGGGGATATTTATCTAATATATAAAATTCTCTTATCACCGTGTTTGTTACAATACTCCTCCAAAACGGCTTAACCGATGTTAATGAAATTTCGTATGTACATTCGGTAGGTCTATGAATAAGTTTTTATCTATAATTTAATAGAATTGAACACCAAGTTTAGCAGACTTCAACACGCATTTTTTTTTTACTTCTCGAAACAAGTTCGGGTACTCAGCTAGTTTTATTATATTATATTTGTATCTACTACGAGTAGAATGGTCAAGCGCTTTCATCCATTAAGACATTATCAAATAGACTCCTTGATAATGTCTTAACGGACGAATGTGCTTGTGATACAACACTCTTTTTGGAATTATAAAATGTTTAACATTTATATTTCATGGGTACTCATCAAAAATATTATAGTGATCCCCCACTCTACACCAGAAAAATACGGAGTTTGAATTTTGGTCGGATTGTACATTTGAGAAAGTTTGTTTTCGATTTTTTTTATTGGTTTGGTCGTATAGCTATTTACAAATCATAGCAATATCAGGTAAACTTAGCTCTTCTAATACAGTGATATTGGAATGGTCATTGTAAATATATCTTGTAATTTTTTTATGTCCACAAAGAAATTATAATAATAATAATGCCCAGGACCCACTAAGAATAATTTGTGATGATTCTAAGATGAAGATGAGTTGCTAGGTAAGATATTCTGAACAAAGGCATAGAGATGGTGGTTTGGCGGAAATTGAAGGGGTCGCGGCAATATTAGGTGATTTAGTTGGTGAAGATGAAGATGAGTTCCTAGGTAAGATATTCTGAACAAAGGCATAGAGATGGTGGTTTGGCGGAAATTGAAGAGGTCGCGGCAATATTAGGTGTGACCTATACCCTCAAGCCCTTTCACTAGTCTGATTGAGTCCAGGTCCAATTTATTAATTGAAAAAACCTCTACTGTTAATTGTGATCTAAATAAATAATTTCAATTGTAAAAGCTGTTTTCACCACTATAATGTGCATTTTAAACCGTTTTTGAACAGTTGGGGTCTCTTCTTGAGCGTCAGTACTTGATTTATCAATAACAGTAACATGTTTTTTTCTGATTTTTCTTCTTCTTTTGGTTTTACTTTAGCTGAGATGGGAGCAGATTTCAATATTCTGGAATATGCTGACCCAGAATTGGCCAGCACGTCATCAAAAGGAGAGAAAACTAACATTTTGGATGATTTTGATGATGAAGATATTCACAATAAGCAAGCCAAAAAAGAAAATAGGTATTCATTTTATTCCGACCGACTAATTTCGAAAAAAATGGCGACTTTTACTATCCTCCGCGAACATACGGCTGCCGACTTCTTCTTGATCTTTGCTATTAGGTCTAACTTATTTGCTAATAAACCACACAACTTGGAAGTATATTCTGGCTGACAAACTTAGGGTCTGCGCACTCTGCCCCATGGCTTATTCAATCACATAGCATACATTTTCTCATGTATGCAAAGAAAAACAAATACTTATGAGTGCGCAGATCGAACAATTTGCAGACTCACATTAGATCATGTAAATTGGTTTTTCCTTGCTTATATGCGAAGATATCTGCTATGCAATAAGATCGATCAGTAAGTATGCGTCTGTCTGCGAGCACCCTAAGAAAAGTGATGAAAATGGCACATTTCGTCCTTTGTGGCGATCATTTACTTTCTTGGTGATCATATATGAGATTCCTTCCACAAGAGATGAGCAAATTTCCAAAATTCAAAATAATCGGAAATATATTTCGTAGCAAATAATTTTGATTGATTTTGTTTTTAATAACAAAATAAATCCCCGTCCATTAAAATGGTCTACTCTGTCCTTGTGTTTTACCACGAGTGGTAAAACCGATCAATTAGTACAAATTCATTTATACCACACGAGGTACAACCGGCTGCGTACAATGCAAAGGCTTCACTGTGAGAAATTGCTATTACTGCGAACTATTTTATTCCGCCACCACAAATTCACTTTTTAGCCATGAAGTACTAGTAGCGGTTCCTCTCACGAAATCAACCGTTCTTCCTATTTATAGGTGCATTATTAATTAAAATGGTAGAAACAGATTTATGAGTTTAACGAAAAGATTTTGATGGCCCTTGGCTGGAACTGTGATGGTATGCGTTCTAGGTTGTCCTGGCCATCATGAGGACGACTTTCTAACCATGATTATGTTTGGTTTGATTTCAGTCAAAATAATAATCCAGAGAAGAAACTTGAAAATGGTCGGTCAAGTAGTCCGAACGATGATCCCAAATCAGTGGAAAGTACAAATAAGAATATTTCAGATGGTGGCCAAACGACAGATGATGTTTCCAAATCATCTGATGATCTCATGGACCAAATGCCGCCAAATACAGTGGCACCATCACCTTCCCAACATGTACGTATAAGATACAGAGCATGACAGTGATAGCGAATCGTGTGTCACGCCCTCAACTGATTAGTATGTATTTGAAATGGGTCATTCAACTGACTAGTATGTTTTTGAAATGGGTCATTCAACTGACTAGTATACATTCAACTCACTAGTATGTTTTTGAAATGGGTCATTCAACTGACTTGTATGTTTTTGATTTGTTCTTTGTGACAGGATCATTCTGTTCACAACAATATGGAGTTTTTTCAGTTTAGTAGTGAAGATGGTTTGGACTATTGAATTGGTTTCGTCAAAAAATTGAGGGCCGCCTGATTTTCCCCGGTCCCCTGACCTATTCCCCTGTGATTTTTTGTGGGGATCCCTATTCTTGTGAATGACTTGAGAGAAATAAAAAATCTGTATCTTGAAAAATAACCTAGTTATGATTTTTTGAAATCCATACAATTCTGTTGAATCACATATATTTTTTTGTCTCTTAAGATTCAGGGACCCAATCAACAATCCCCTACACACCAGCAGCAGCAGCAACAACAACAACAGCCAATGCAACAAATAATTCGGACACAATCCACGTTGTCTGGGGTCACATTTAGTCAAGGACAAGTACCTCGCTTACATCCTCTATCTGCAAATACACAGGCAAGGATAGCACAACTACAACGTATGAGTGGAGGCGTCGGTCGAGTTGTTACTGTAGGACCTAATGGTGAAGTTCTACCTCAGTCATCTGGTCCTGGCGCTCCACCTCCTCCGCCATATATACCACCACCTCCACCTTATCCGGGAGCACCTCCACAGATGACAAATGGAAATGTTCCTGGAAGTTCACCTCTATTACAACAGAGGAGGCCTCTGTTATTGCAGGTAATTTATGATTTTCTAATGTTTTACCTTCCAGTTCTACCAATCGATGAAAAAAATCGATGTGTTTGGTTTTAAGGGGTCCACACTCGAAGGGTGCTATCATTTTGCGTTTTGTTTTATTATTATCAATAATGAACCTTTGGAACCGACCACAAAAACACCCCTCTCAAAATTTGATGTTCTATGTTTCAAGGTAGGTAGAATCAAAAAAATCGAAAGAAAAAAAAAATCCATTTTGTTTCTCCCCCACACCGTCCGTCTTAAATAAATTGCGTTGTTCGAATTTGATGAAATTTGTTATGTAGGTGCCACATTTGGTTCTAAGTGGTCGGCGTAACTTTTTGTTACTCTCACGTCACAAAATTTAGAGTTCCGTACTAAAAAAAACAACAGAAAAATGATTCCTATTTCTTATTATTTCGATTTTAGAAAGAAAAAAAAATTCAACAGTTGTGAAATTAGTGATAAACTCATGTCATAGATTAGCAGAGCTTTTATTAATCGCTTTTCCAGACTTCCCAGATATGGTGTCCGCAGACAGCCGCATACTTACATATTTAATTACACAGCACACATCTTTGCATATATGAGAAGAAAAGAAAAATCTTGTACAAGAAATGAAAATGATAAAAAACACTTGATGTGTTTTTTATCATTTTCATTTCTTGTATTTGATAGTTCTACAATGTGTCCAAAAGGTTTTCTTTCTTTGACAAATACTTGTGTTCTAATGGGAGTGCGCAGACCGAGCAATTTCTAGATTCCCATAAGAACCTCTGCTTTTTTTCCCTTGCATATATGCGAAGATATTTGCTATGCAATAAGATCAGTAAGTGTGTGGTTGTCTGCGAGTACCCTTATGTATAATGTCCGGCTAGTGTCCATCAAATCTGAATCTAAGAAATGAAAATGATGTAACTCTTGAGTTTATATTCTACAATTTTATTTTCATTTCCTGTCTATGATAGTTCCACCGTGTTTTTCACTCTGGAAACAAGTTGTTGTAGAATTCACAACTCTTATGTCAGCACACACATTAAGTATTTTGTTTTGTCGCACTCACTGTACTATTATTATTATTATTCTAATATGTTTAAACTGGCACTTATGTATGTTTCTTATAATCACATTAGAAAATCGTGGTCCTCTTATCCGTGGTTAATCAGAAAATACTGGAGAAAATTTTTGGTGAAACCCCATCGCGGGTGATATTTTAGCGCGACTTAAATTCTCGTGTAGCCCAAGGTTGAAATCCACCTAATTCTGCCACTGAAACGAATGCTCTTTAAATCGTCTTGTTCCCTTTCACATAATTTTGTAAAATAGATTTTTCCATTTTGCGCAGACATTTTTTGGTAGTTTTGGGTATAGGTACCCTTATTTTTTAAGTGGCGTCCTTATTTTCTCCGTCTTTAGTTTTGAATTTGAGCAGAAATAAAGTGTTTAAATTTTGACTTTGGGCAGAAATAAAGTGTTTCAAAACAGACAGATTTTTCTCGAAATATATTCATTTTTCAGGGAGCTATGGTCAGGGCACAAATAAAGAGTTTCCAAAAGTGACAGACTTTTCTCTAAGTATATTTATTTTCAGCGAGCTATGGTTGGAAAAATGTTTATTAACCTATTTTCATTCAGTCAGAGAGGTTAGAAAATGTTCTTCTGACCATATCTCACTTGTTTGTGGTATATCTTTGGAAATTTTAAATGTTTATTTAGCCAAGGTCGAAACCCCGTTTTCTACCCCTCAGATAGATTATGAAACGTCATTATAACCCTGTTTAGAAAAGTTAAAAATGATTCTAGGCGAGTTTTTAATTTTTTTTTCTGGGATTTATGTCTGCCCATAAGCAAATCCCACAAAAAAATTTCTTTGTCTTTGTATGCGTGTGTTTGTTATTGTTTGTTTTTCTTTCTTTTTGTTTTGTTTTTTGTTTTGCCTCACTCACGTATGATTATTATTTTTCTTTGGTGTCGTGCTGTCCCCTCTACAGCAGCAGTCTACATTACAGGAACAGCCTTTACTTCTTGAAGAGCTTCTTGAACAAGAAAAACGTGAACAGGAAAAGCAACAGTCCAATCCTGTCCTACCCACACCGTTACCACCGCTTAGTGATGCTGACTTTGAACGACTTCGAGCAGACGTGCTAGATAATGTACCATCACCACCAAATAGACATCTGACACAGCATAGAGTTGGCACAGGTAAATTTTATACAGGGTGCGGCAATTTGTTCTTCCACATTTGAAAGAGCTGGTACATGAAAACGACATGAGATATTTGAAAAATTATTTTGTATTCTGTAAGCTTGGGTATTTTTTCCATCTATGTTTTGTAAATAATGTCTAAATAACGGCTTTGGCGAGTGATGCACTTTTGGAGTCTTTCGCGGAAGTTTTCAACGACTCTCGTCAGCATACCCTCATTAATTTGGATGATTTCTTCCAGAATTGATTCCTTTAACTCTTCAAGGGTCCCTGGGCTATGTTTGAAGACCTCAGCTTTGAGGTAACCCCACAGGAAGAATTCACAGAGACTCAAAACCGGCGACCAAGGAACATGTCCTGCGGAATCTCACGAGAACGATTGGCTGCATGGGTAGCCCTATACAGCCTAAAGCTGATGATGTGATCCTAAAGTTGTAAACTCAACTCAAAATTGTTTTTCGATCAGGAACTGGATCCGTGGAGTGCAAACAATACCTTGTGCGGAACGCACTCTGAATGGCTCTAATGGTTCACTTTTTAAAAAAAACAACTTGACAACGAACGCACGATGCACGCTCGACCAAACGATTGCGACAACTAAAAACTAGATGTCATTTCGTGTTGAATATAACAAACCCCACGCTCCTCCGACTAACATTCCCCCTCCCCTTTTTTTTGAAAAGTGGGAAAACTAATTGCCGCACCCTGTACTTCCCCCTCAAATTTTATGATTTACATTTCAACGTACACAGAATTTAAAAATGAAATCCAAAATACGATGACAAATAATAGTTTGTCACTGTCATTTGAATGTTTCGAGGCCAACTCAGCCTCGTGAGGACAATGAGTAGATATGGATATAAATGCGCATAGCGACCTGGTGCCAGCATTGTAGGTAAAGTTGAACATTTCCAAAGGAATTGGATAATGATTGATATTGGACAATTTTCTACAATGCTGCAGTGAACACCAAAGTTGTGACATAATAAAACAATGGAATAAAATTTCTTAAAAAAAAATAAAAAAATATTGTTAACCGAAATTTGTAACGAATTGTATTTGTGTTAACATGAGAATCTTTGCCGATCTCCGTGGCTGATTTGTTAACACCATTTGGTTCGAATTTTCTCGTTTCCGGGATGATATAGCTGTAAAAAAAATCGTTGTCAATGATAGAAACAATCAATAAAATCCGTCATTTCGGCACGAATCTCCCAATTTTTAATCAACCAAGCTAATTGAGCTGTTCAACCAAAATTAATGACGATAGTCAAATCAAACTTTTTTTTTTGGCTTACCGTCTCTTTAATATCTATTGGTCATTCGAGGAGGGGGTTTTACCTTCCATTCGCTGGAAACTTACAAACCAGTTACCCACATTGACCTCATTCAGCGTGGGTTGGGCCCGGAAAAATAGAAAACCTTTCTGGACATTGCTTAACTTCAGTGATCTAACGGGAACTGATGTATTCGCCGTGCCATAGACGCTGGCTAATAAGTCACCAATTTTATTTAGTAGGTTTTGAACCAAAGATCTCTTATTTTTTAGCCACCGCCCTTAACATCTGAACTACTTTTACTGATTTAAATCAAACTAAACAATCAGTCAGTTTGATGCAAAAGCTTTTAGAACATGGCGCTAATTGCATTTTTCCTCAACAACGCTTACTGTCCTCAAATGCAATACATCATGTGCTATTGTACTTTGGAGGTCAACGGTCCAAGTGTCTCAATTGTGGAATCTTAATATACAGTATGTCCCAGAAGTACTAGCGGAGGCCCTGTAACTTTTAAATGGCTTAGAATTTTTGAATTCTGATTGATCCTAGGGATAGAAAAGGGCCAGGGCCATTCGAATGGTGACGGTAAAATCCAGGTTCCCGGAAATGGCTTTTTTTAAATACTCCAGAATATTAAATGGAATGGTACCAGTTTATTTTTTTAATTTAAAATTTGGAATAAAATAAGGATTAACTTTCATTTACACTTTCTGAAAAATAATCAGGGGGGGTCTGAATTTTTATTTTGTTACACCCTGTATAACGGGCCCTGGTTTCGATGTAAAAGTTCAAATATTTTGGTCTAAAAATGGTTGCTCATCTACTGAACGTCAGAACATATTATAAGAATCGTACCGAAGCACGGGCGAAGAGCTAGTATTTCATATTCAAAATAGCTGTTTTATGTGTTTAAAAGAAATACTACAGATGCTACGCTTTTTCCTACGTTCCAACATGACCTGAATCGACCAACATAGTTCCAGCCGAGCGCTATCAAAACCAGTTAGATAATTTTATATCAAACTATTTCTACCATGTTTCCAAACCTACATCAAAAATACATCATGTTTCATAGACTAATGTTATTTTTTTCATTTATTTTTTTAGTATTGCATCAAAATACAACAATGAGGTCTCCCTTCTTGTCAAATCAACGTCCCCAACTTCAGCAATGGGCACCACCACAAAGTACAAACAGTATTGTTACCCAAGGAGGCAATGTGATTATTAGACAACCTTCTCAACTACCTCAGGAATCACGTAAGTTGGTCTGTTTTTAGTTTGTGTAATGTGTGCACCGGAGGCAATGTGATTATTGGGCAACCTTCTCAACTACCTCGGGAATCACGTAAGTTGGTCTGTTTTTAGTTTGTGTAATGTGTGCACCGGAGGCAATGTGATTATTGGGCAACCTTCTCAACTACCTCAGGAATCACGTAAGCTGGTCTGTTTTTAGTTTGTGTAATGTGTGCACCGGAGACAATGTGATTATTGGGCAACCTTCTCAACTACCTCAGGAATCACGTAAGTTGTGCTGTTTTTAGTTCGTGTAATGTGTGAACCGGAGACAATGTGATTATTGGGCAACCTTCTCAACTACCTCAGGAATCACGTAAGTTGTGCTGTTTTTAGTTCGTGTAATGTGTGCACCGGAGACAATGTGATTATTGGGCAACCTTCTCAACTACCTCAGGAATCACGTAAGTTGTGCTGTTTTTAGTTCGTGTAATGTGTGAACTGGAGACAATGTGATTATTGGGCAACCTTCTCAACTACCTCAGGAATCACGTAAGTTGTGCTGTTTTTAGATTGTGTCATGTGTGCAACCGGACAAACGCTGACAGCTCCAATGTAATTTTTCTCAACATATAAATTTGATTATATCTTTTCTTCTTCTTCTTGGAGATATTTGAAAATAAAGTATTGTAACGATGAAATCACCGAAGGCGTAATTTCTTCCAATCCATATATGACTTGTTAACCTTCCATGTTGAGATTGTAAGAAGTTACTTGAGGGTGACATCCTCACGGGCCGAGTCCAAATAACGCAGAAAGCAACTCTGTAATAACATTATGTTTATAACTCTTGTGTTACTGACGTAATTATATTACAGTGATTGTCATGGTTCTGAGGGCCCATGTCAATTATCAGCCTCCAAGAACAGATGTAACTTATCTGGAGCTGCCGTCTCATACATCTGGCTACAATAGGTTACGATGAAGCCACTATTGAATGAATTAAATGAATGAACGATAAAAACATTTGATTTGATTTTGGGGTTACCCACAGGGTTAGACCGGAACCCTAAATCAAAGATGCAAAGATGATTCTTCGCTATCTAAGAAACGATAAGAGGGAGACATTTGAATCTTTTGACAGTTTATGTATTGGTGTTGTTTAAAGCTCGGCAAATAATAAAAACCATAAACTTTGGCAATTGAAGAAAAATTGCTGTTCATTATGGCCATTGTAAATTCTGGACGCGACACCCGTTTGTACCTTGTACGAATTTACAATAAACTGTAAAGGGTGGCATATCGGGGTTCAGAATAATAAATTTTGTACTATCCTTTTAAGGAGGATGTCTAGCACAGCTCGGGGAAAGCTATTTCGCCTCCTGGTCATCACACTGAAATTACAGGAGATAAATAATGAGTCCAGGGACCTATTTCTTAAAATAGGTTCCTGGGACCCACATCTCCTGTAATGCTTGTAATACATGAATGTATATGAATCTCCTGTAATACTGCCCAGATCTCCTCTAATGCCTGTAATACATGAACGTAATACTGCCCAGATCTCCTGTAATACATGAATGTATATGAATCTCCTGTAATACTGTCCAGATCTCCTGTAATACATGAATGTATGTGAATCCCCTGTAATGCTTGTAATACTTCCCAGATCTCCTGTAATACATGAATGTATATGAATTTCCTGTAATGCCTGTAATACTTCCCAGATCTCCCGTAATACATGGAATGTATAACGCATTTCTGCAAGTTTTATGAAAATTATAAGTTTTATAAAATATGGCCCTGGGTTCAAACCCCAGGGAGGTCAGAACTTTTTAGGTTTACAAAAATAGGTATTCGAATATTTCGATTTTATGTTTGAATTTGTTACGAGGTACACCCAGGCTTGTGAAAACAATTGAATATCTCAGGCAAATGCGACAATAGATAGCAGCATTATAGGGTAAAATTAGAGGAGGTGCCTGTTTCAAAAAACTTATCAGTCCGTTATTACAAGCAAAATGCATACTTTACTGGCTTGTATTACGGAAAATAACACTGCTAAAATGTTGAAACTACTTCTAATACATGCATTTTGCCTCTAATGCAGGACTTTAAGTTTTATGAAATAGGTCCCAGGAGATGTTCGAAGAATAGGAAATGAAGATTTATCCTTCTAACGCTGTGATTAACACTTAAATATTGTGGGACACACTCAAGAGTGTACCACTAAGAAGAGTGTACCTCAAGAGCGTACTAACCAATGAAACACTGTCCTCTGCAGACCGCACCACAATATCTAATGAAGGCACCACTCATTTATTAATACCATTGTTGTGTTACAGCTTTACGCATCCCCTTGTTCAATGCAGTAGCACCTGTCGCTCCTCCTGTTCCTCCAGAAATAATTCAATCTGACCAAGATCGAATCACTCAAATGAACTATGAAAATTGGTTAACTGCTTACAGTAATTTTGTTAATCAACAACTGAAGTACTATGAAACCGAAATGAACAAAGTCAGAAAATTGAGAAAGGTAAAAAAAAAATTAGGGTGGCTTTTTGGATTTTGAGACATTTATTTTCAATTTTTTAGTGAAGTTATTTTTCGTACCAGAATTCCTCTCACAATGAGCAACATAAGGTTAAAAAAATATGGTGTGAACATCACACGACAGATACACACAGAGACCAATGGCTGAAACTCGAAATGTGGGCTTTGAGGACCTCCAAACGTGTTTCGGCATTGAAAACTCGACATAGAAAATTTCAGCCTAATACAATAGTTTCCTTTTTATAGGATGAAAAATTGATGTTATGAGTTTACCGAAAAAGTTTCGACGGCTTTGGAAGGATCCACGATGTTAGGCGTTCCAAATTTGGCCATCCATTTTTTGTAATTAAAAAAAAATCTTGTATTTATCAACTCGCAAAATGAAAAATTTCTTTACGGTCTTCGATTTTAAAAGATATTCTTGGAAATATCTTCTATTGAATGGTTTTAGCTACGAAATTCTCGTACTAGATAACAATAAGTTCGTATAAAAATAACCCCATTTTTTTTTATTTTCAGTCGTTGAACAGTAAACAGAGAGCTTGTCGAAAGAATGGCAATGAACTGCCTGACCAAGATGCAATGGAGCTTCAAAGACTAACCACTGAAGGAGGTGCATTGCAGAAACATTTGGACGCCGCAAGAAAATCCGTTAAACAACATACAACTCTAGCACAGGTAAGTTTTTTTTAAATTGATCTGAAACCAACTATGTAAATGAAGATTGAGATCTTCAAAAGATAGACCCCACTTCTTAACCGGAAATATTTGTCTGGCCACAGTCAGACAAAGTCGAGTGGCTACCGATTGCCTATCAACTTAAAAAAATCATGATAACGGAATTATACTATATCTGAAAAATCTTGCCGATTAAAAGATCGATGGACCGATTAGGAAATTTTTTGTCTGCGCCGTTTATCGTCTGAGCGACATAAAGAAGAGATTATTTTGTCTGAAAACAGCGAGAATTTCGTCGTAAGCCTTAAAAACAACATAAGCCAGTGTATAAATTTCATATCTACTGTCTGAATTAAAAAAAAAAAAATATTGACCAAAGCCCTGGGGGTGACTATTTTAAAATACTTCAAGCTTTTATCTCTTTCGCCTCATTGAAAATTTGTCCAACTCTTTGTTTCCAAAATATCCTGAAACCTGTTGTGGCTTTAGATATTGTGACTACAACAGAATCTTTGAAACTTTGTTAGATCTTAATTTTCTCACTATAACTTAATTTGATATTTTTTTTAGGAATATCGAAATAAACAAAGGCCGCCCGTAGTGAGAGGTCCTTCACCGAGTGGAGCGTCTCCTCATTCACCAAACATAATGATGTCGCCGCAACAGTTACAACAACAAAGTCCATCTATGGGACAACAAACCAATATGTCACCCAGACAACAACAGTCACCGAAAATTGGCACTCCAATGTCTCAGGTACATCATCAAATAAGAAAGGTTAAGTCTGTCCCCACGATGGTCAGCCAAGGGTTATTGAAAAAAATCGGTAACCTCGTGTCAACATATTCCCAACATTTTTTTTTTTTTTTTTTTCAAACCTGAATCTACAAATGAAAGAATAGTTGATTTCAGAAGAACAACGCTAAAACAACAAACACTAATTTTTTTCACTGCGTTCAGTCGATTGCTGCTACCATCCGGCTCTTAGTCACTTTATATTACTATATTCATCGGCTTGGAGTGAAATTTATTTTAACCATTTTTAGTTTAAATGGAAGGGGTGAACAGCAAGGATCGTTTCATCTGATTGTTATTTTATTGCTGAAAATTTACCTAAACGTGTGTGTGTGGGGATGCAGCGGTTTCACTTCAAAAATCAAGTAACGTAAAGACTTTTTGAAATGAAAATACTTTTTCATTTCGTATAAAAAATATCAAATCAACGAAAAGTGACAAAATTTTGAAATAGTAAAACGTCAAATATTGAGGGAAAATATTCGATTGCCAAGGTTCATATTTGAACATAATAATAAAAAAAACTGAGATTTATTATTTTAAGTTGAAAGCTAAATTGTCATTTGATATTTTTGTGCCATTCCAGGGTGAAGATTGTGTTTTTAGTCCCAATGCTCCATCTGATATTCTTCGATCACCTGCTGGGAATCGTTTGGTGGGTACACCATCTCCACAAAGTAGAAGTAATATTGCAATATCTCGACCTTTGGGAGTCACAAGTCCTGGAACGCAAGAACAACTGCTGAGGTAAATATTAAAATGGTATCGTAAATTTCACAGTTTATGGTGTTTTGTTAGCAAGGCGCATGTTTTCAGACTAACTCTTCTTACAAGACATCATCTTGTCGGGAGGCCAAAATGAAAGTAAAACTCGTTGGGCATAGTCGATTTTTGTTTTCGTCAAAATCTGAAAAAATATTTTCAAATTTACTCGAAATTTTGAACTTCAATTCAAACTATAAACAATGGTTGTGCTATTTAAAGCAATAATAAGCAACGATCTAAAATTTGTGACAAAATATTTCTTATTTAATTTTATTATCTTTGAATTATGCATCAACTGGGACCCATTTCACAATAAACTACTATTACTAGTTCCGTTCATGTAATTTCTATAGTTTTCCTATACAAATTATAAGTACAAGACTAGTATTACTACTAGACACAATAAACTTGTAATCGGTCCCAGATGGGTTTTGCATCTAAAAAGACTTGCCCTTTCAAACACATAAAGTTCAATAAAAAAATGTGTCGACTGCAGAAATATTGGTGAGTCACGAGCGCTTTCATCTTTTACGACATTCTTAAGTTGACTCACTAATATTATTGCAGTCGACACAATTTTTTTTAATGAAATTTATATTTCATAATGACTGCAAATATCCTAAATACCATATGTACTTTCAAAAATAGTTTTGAATAGGTTTGGTTTTCAACCTAAATTCATCTCCCAGTCAGAAATCAGAAACTCTATTTCCATCCTGAGAAACCATACCTATGGCCTAATCTAATAAATTGCGAAATCATATTTTGATATTCTGTTCCTGTCATTTTCAATATCATTTTCATCTCGGGCTACCAAAATTATCATTTGGAAAACATTTTTGTGGTATCCTTTGTCAGTTGGGCAGGCTGCTGGTGAGCAGGAAGATAGCTTAACACATATATCTCAAACGCTCAGAAGATATTTGACCGTTTCCAAATGTATACCCCACCCTATTCATATTAACTTTCTTATTATTTGTTAATTTTTTAGACAAATGATGCAACAACAACAGCAGCAACAACAACAACAATCGGGTGGTGGCCCTACTCGTTTCATTCGTACTCCTGATGGTAGAACCCGTCCAGCAATGTTACCATTACAAATTCCTGGTCCTACCACAACGCCGGTTGTATTTCAATCGGCTGGATCTCAACAACAACAACAAGTTCTGCAAAATCCTCATCAACAACAAATGGGACAGAGTCCACAACAACAAGGAACTCTTCAGCAGAACCAGCAACAACAAATAATTAACTCTCAACAAATAATACAGGGTGAGTGGAAACTGTTACTTTACACCTCGGTCCCAGTTGCACTTCACAATTTGTTTCGTCACATTTTGACAAATAATTAACTCTCAACAAATAATACAGGGTGAGTGGAACCTGTTACTTTACACCTCGGTCCCAGTTGCACTTCACAATTTGTTTCGTCACATTTTGACAAATAATTAACTCTCAACAAATAATACAGGGTGAGTGGAACCTGTTACTTTACACCTCTGTCCCAGTTGCACTTCACAATTTGTTTCGTCACATTTTGACAAATAATTAACTCTCAACAAATAATACAGGTTGAGTGGAAACTGTTACTTAACACCTTAGTCCCAGTTGCACTTCACAATTTTTTTTTGTCACATTTTGACAGCGTCTCGTTTTGGAAAATCGTCAATCAAAAATATTGATTTGTAAAATATCAAATTTTGATAATTTCATGTTCCTTGCCGTGATCGAGTCGCACAGTACTTTCCTATTATAGTTTGGCAGAGACTGGGTGTCTTTGCTTTACTGATACTTGGAATCAATTTTTGCTAAGGTTTGGCAGAGGGAGCCAAGCTTCCCTCTGACAACATGCGTAATTAAATAGAGATGTTTCCATTGCACTTTTGTCTCATTTCAGTACGCTTTGAGATTTCGTTAGGAAACTGAAAATCAAAGAACTTTTGCAGGAACGATCCTTGGACAATCAATTTTTTTGTTTTTCTCATTTCAATAACCCACTTTTATATAAAAAAAAATTGTTAACAAAAATTCTAGCATGGGATAGGTAAAATAGTTTGAAAATCAGTAATCTGCCCAGGACGGGTGTGTGTATCCAACGCAACGTGACCAATCGTTAAATAAATTGCCATAATAGCGAATTGATGAATAATGCATATTCTTCCTTTCTCTAGGATCTCCTCAGCAACAATCGCTTCAAGGTCAACAGATCAATCAACAAGGAGGAGTCCCTCAGCAACAGTTAATACAAAGTGGAGGTCAACTTGTTCAAGGAAGTCAACCTGGTCAGCAAATTCTAATACAAGGCCAAAACAAACAGCAACTCATTCAGCAACATATTCTCCTTCAAAGACAACAACAGTTGGTTCAACAACGACAAGCGTTACTAGCAGAAACTGGACAACAAATAAATAACGCAGAACTATCTCCTCAACAGAGGCTACAGGTAAACTAAACTGTAATATTCACTTACTTTCTAAAACCCAGAACCCGTGTTGTTGAAAATCATCTAGCCAACTACCAACCCAACAGGATATTAGGCTACTAGGACACCAATCTCCGTCGATTTAACTAGAGATACGCAATCCAAGCTAGCCCGACCGTAAAAATGAATGCAATCTCTACCATGGACAGCCTCATGATTTCCACCAGCCAACGACATTACAGCTTTCTTTGCTGTTTGAGTATGTAATTGTGTATTTTATATCATTTGAAATTTTGATCTTAGAATTTCTTAAAAAGGCGATTCTAAAAGTTTAGAAGAACCAGAATTGAACATCCTTTCCCCTTAAACCGCATTAACATTACTTCAATGTCGCACTCCTTATATACTATTGTCTATAAATACATGGAAAAGTACCCGAGTTCGATGGTAATCGAACTCGGTCACTCGTCTGATATGATACTGATGTGAAACAATATCCTGAGTTATAACGCGTAATACTGTTTTCCCTATTGTGTATGTAGGGAAATCACTCACAGACAAAAGTCCAGGGCCTATTTTGGAATAAACTACATGTTAATATTGCTAGTGTTGTACTTGTAAATTATTCAATGAAAGCCTAGGCAATACATACAACACTAGTGATATTAACTTCTAGTTCATTGTGAAATAGGCCCCTGGTGGTATGAATACTAATTTCTGATTTTTTTATTTTTTTTTCTTCTTTTTTTCAGCTTATACAAACGCGTACGGCATTAATTCAACAACAACAAGAGTTGCGGCAACAATTATTACTCAAACAAAAACAAGAACAGCTTCAACAACAAATGGGAATGAAACCTTCTCAACAACAACAACAGTTACCAAATCAACAACCAATGAGTGGACAGCAACCGATTGGGCAACAACTACAGATTGGTCAACAATCACAACAACAGCTCATTCAACAAAATCCAATGTCCGTACAACAAAATCATCTTTCCCAACAACAACCACCACCCCCACCATCGCCCCAGCAGCCGCCACAAAACTCTCCACAACAATTACCTCCTCAATCTCCTCAACAGCAATTACAATCAGGTCAACAACAACAATCTGGAAATCCCAATGAGATGTTGAGACAGCAACAACAACTGCAGATACTAAGACAGCATCATATTTCTCAGCAAAGTAGATTGTTGGCGGCTCAACAACAGCAGCAGCAACAAGGAGGAGCTAGCCCTCAGCAGCAGCAACAAACCCTACACACTGTAAGTGGATGACTTTTTAGTACACTTTGACCTTTGAAGCACAAAGGAGAGTGAGTGATGAGGAAAGAAAAAAGACTAAAAAATGGGTTTCCCTCCCTTAAAATTTGTCCTTGGTGAACATATACTTTTAATATTAAGATTCACTTACGCCTCTTTGTGTTCAGTAGACCTATAGCGCCCAAGGCAAAAACGTAAATTACTCCGAGGATCCCGGGGGGGAAATGTGATTCTCTTCGGGGGACCCAAGAAGAGGACCAGTTTATTAAACTGTTCCTCACTTCGCTCGGTTAACAATATAACAAAAGAAAAAAAAAATATTTAGATCTTTTAGACCAATGAAATTCGTTTTCACAGCCACATTCCTCAGAAAACGGCCATGTTTTTACGGATGTCCAAATAGAGCTACGTAAATATATCTGAACACCGTTTACACATTTGTAGAAACCACTAATCGGGTAATTTAAATGTGTTTTTTTGAAATATTTTGAAGATTCCAGTTTTGAGTAATATTTCTTTTATTATGCTTTCAGGTTAAACTGAGTCAATATCGACAACATCAAGCCATGTCTCCTGCACAACAAATGCCTCCAGAAAGTCCACAACAACAATCATCACCATCTCCCTTGCAGTCTCAATTTAATAGTGGACGGGGACCTACACCGACCTCACCAATGGCTTCCCAGTTTAATATACAAGGACCTCAGACACCTGGACCGGGTAGTTCACCCTTTTCGGGGAGAGCACAAACTCCAAATTCACCTTTGCCTCCTCAGTTTTCGTCTGGAGGTCCTAATTCTCCTATGCCCATGCAATATCATTCTAATAGTGGTGCTCCACAGCAACCACCCAGTTCTCCAATGCCTAGTCGTAG
The DNA here is from genome assembly GCA_012654025.1 of Pachypsylla venusta. NCBI lineage: Eukaryota > Metazoa > Arthropoda > Insecta > Hemiptera > Aphalaridae > Pachypsylla > Pachypsylla venusta. The sequence goes on from CM022883.1 coordinate 6,618,428, forward strand.
CCCTCATGCCCAAAGTCCAATGCAAGCTATGCAACAGTCTTTCAGTCAAAATTCTCCACTTCATCCTCAAAGTCCAATGATCTCATCAATGAATCCAACCCCACCACCTCAGAGCCCAAGACATACACCTTTTGCTCAACCATCTTCACCTGTGCCACCGCAAAGTCCAAAAATACAACATTATAGTCAACCACCGAGTCCGAGATATACACCCTCTGGACAATATCACCCACACAGCAATCCGAGCTCTCCAGCGATGATGCATCAATCAAACAGTCCGATGACTCCCAAGAGCCCTTTACACTCGATGGGGTCTCCTCTAGCCATCAGAAGAACTTCAAACATATCTAGCAGTCCGGCACACATCGGTTCCGTGGAGTCAAATTTTGACAATCCTCGTACACCACAAGGAGATAATAGCAATGGAAGTGGTGGAAGCAATGGAATGCCCATGATGCCTGTCCCACCAGAACTTTTCGGACGATTCAAAAATTTCAAATTGGGTCTGAGGGGAGGTTCTCCTATGTGGAATACAGGAAGACCTGCCCCAAAACATATCCAAACAACCGTGGCCCAGTCGTCTACAGATGCCAAATCCAGCATGAAAGTACCTTCTCTTGTCTCTCTCGATTACAACGATTTTGATGATGAGAATTCTTCCTCGTCACCATCAACGTCTAAAATAAACCGCAATGAGAAGGAAAAACACCAGGAAGACACCATGGGACTGACTGTGTATGATGACATTGTCCTGGTAGAAAGTTGTAAAGGAGAGTCCAATCTAGAAGTGGAAGAACTTCAGTCAGCTCTAGAAAATAACGTCATGTCTGCAGTGGTTTCCATGCCAATGGAACAAATGGAGATTACCTCACTTGATAGTGACGGTGTTGATAACGAAATTTTGAATGATTGTATGTCCAACTCTGAACTTTGTGTGGTGAATGTCCCTCCAGACGAAGGAGACGGCGAGAACAACGATTGTATGCTGGACATGGAAAATGAAGAGAAGCACGAGGACGATGATGAACTCATGGTCGTCCCTAGTGACGAGGAAAAGGAAATGATGGACATCGACCTGGCAGAAGAAAATTATTCACCTCCACCAACCAGAAAACATCTCCCTGGGAAAGTGTTGCCTGGCGAGTCTACCAGTAATTTATCTTCTCATCACGAAGAAAGCTTGGACGATAACGAAATGATTAACGGTGGAAAGCACATTGACAATAACAAGGAAGTCCCGAGTTCTTCCAGGAGGAACTCAGAGGACAATGTACCAAGTGATGAAAATAAAATTGAAGTTCCACAACCTCAGCCGCCTTCCTTGAAAGAAAAACCAAAATCTCAAATTGTACCTGTGATAATTTCTTCATCAAATTCAGCTTCTTCTGGAGCAACTAATGCACCGAGACCTCTACTCGCATTTCAAAGACAAGTTCCTCTTGACGGATCTAAATCAGTAATAACAATGCAACAAAAGCCTAAAATAACGACAAATACCTCTTCGACGACTATTATTGGACAACCCCGCATGTCAATCCCATTTTCATTGGCATCTGGGTCACCGCACGCACACTATGTCCCCATTTTGTCCGAAACAGACAAACCAGGGGTTCTTAAATTAGAAGGAATTAAAATTTTAAATCCAAATGACAATGATCATGCGACAATTCTAGTTCAAAAGCAAACGTCAACTTCGACTTCTGACGGTCCAGGAAAAGAAACCAATCGAGAACCAACCATATCAACGCAAAAGATGAACGTTCCTTCCACAATACTCAACATACCGAGCGATGTAATCGACAACTCGAGAAAACTGAATCTGTTCAATTCAGCAAACATAAAGGCAATCAAAACCAACAATGATTTCAAAAATGCGCTCATCATTAACAGTGATAAGCAAATTAAAAACATGGGTGATAAGATCAGCTCCCTCATGTCATCCACAGAACTAGACTCCAGGCCAAATCAAATTGAACGAACTAAATCAGTGGTTCAGAACTTGTCCAATCAGCAAATCATATATCATACCCGCATGAGTAATGCTGAAGGACTATCATCTCAGTCTACGCCAAAACTAATACGCATTGAACGACGGAGCAGTGGTACTGATAAGGAGTCTTCGTTTATCCCTCTTTCGTCTATTATTGCGCAAAAAAATGAATCAGTAAGTACCAGTTCGTCAGGAATCGCCGTATCCACATCTTCGTCGGACATGGAAACAGAACCAAAAGACACTCGCAACGTATTGTTGAAGCAACTTCTAAAGAACACTTCGTCAGCTCCTGTCATATCAACTTCCTTGTCAAACATAACGTCAAGTAACGACAAAATTAACGATGCTTTCACAACTGCCCTGAATGCTGCCAAGGAAAATTTCAAAGCTGCTTCATCTGTTTACTCGAGTGTCACTAAAGTCACTCCACTTGAAACATTAACCAATGAATCTAAAAAGGACAAGACAGAAGATGTTGCTTTCAACGATAACAAAGTGGACTCTAGTCAACAAAGCAAGTCCAGTGTATCGTCGACTGTAATGTCTTTAGAGGAACAACTTGACAAACCTGTTTCTCCAACACCCTCATCTTTAATACCACCTCTGATCATCAATGAAAACTTACTCAAAAAACCTTCGTCTTCCCAGCCAAGTATAGCAACTACTTCAAAATTAATCATTGCTACCTCATCTATGAACACAACTTCCATTGCTAATTCTAATATTTTAAACAGACAAAAATCAATTCCCACAAAAAGTATTTGTGAAAACTCCATTAGTTCGAGTTCAAGTTCGCAGCAGCCAGTATCTAGCTCAGCACCTTCCACAACAACAATTGTTGTCATTCAGCAGATGCCACAACTTCAACAAATGGGTGCAACACCAACAACGACAACAGTGGCCAATTCTTTACCTTCAACTACTACGACAAATACAAGATTGCCTATTGTGAGCGAAGAGCAAGGTTCCAAGTTTATTTTCTCTCAGCCGAATCATATACAAGGCGGTATGACACAAATCATAGCTTTTAGTAACGCACAAGCCCAGAAAATCTTAAAACAGCATGACTCTCGTCTTCTAAACCAACAGAATCAACCCATTCTAGTTGCTTTTTCGCAACCACAGACATCGTCCACACAGTCAAATAATGACACTGTTACCACTCAAGCTCAACTCAGACGAGAATCACCATCTCCGGTTAAAATTATTCAAAGCTCAAAATCTCGACCGGTTACGCCTACAGAAACAGCTACACCTTCAACAACAGCAATAACGACAACATCAACCACTTCCCAACAAATTATTTTAAATTCTCAAAACGCGTCACATGTAGTTCAGGATAAAGTACAACAAAAAGATGGGTTTTTAGTGGTTACCAGTCAACAGTCTTCTCAGAAAATTCCGCCCCTGGTAACAACATCAGGGAGTCCTACGTCTCAGTTGACACCTCAGCAGATAGCATTGAAAAATCAGCAATCTACAATCAGCATCATTCTGCAGCAACATCAGCAACAACAATTGCAGCTCAAACAGCAACAACAGGTAAGGGAAGGGACACACTTTTTAGCCTCGACTTTGGTAAGCGTGTTCACAGCGTGTTCACGTGTTGACTTTGGTAAGCGTGTTCCAGTTCTAAACAATGGTCAGGGAGAAATGTTTTTCCTCAATTTGGCGTTGACTTAATCATTCTAAATGGGATGAAAATCACCTTTCCACCATTTTTTTGTACAAAAAAATCGGCTTACTAATAAAGCTTATTAATTTTCATAATGAATCCTTGGAAGCGACAAAAAAAGCCCCCCCCCGCAGACTTTATGTTAAAGGCACGTAGAATCCAAAATACGAACCCGTTCAACCGCCATCCCTCGTCTGATGCGTAGAATCCAAAATACGAACCCGTCCGACCGCCATCCCTCGTCTGATGGCGCACTTATTATAATAAGCAAACAAAAATATCACCCCCTTTGTAAATAATGTTTACAAAAAAATTTGTAAACATTATTTATATAAAATATACAAAAAAATGTGTTCAATTAAAAATAAGAATCGAAAAATATATTAACCGATTTAAATGAAATTGGGTATGGAGGTCCCATTTGGAGTCCAAATGGTCCCGGGAGCTCGCCATTACTGTCAGTCTTATAAAACGGGTTTCCCTAGATAAAGAGAAAAAAAAAACATAAACCCCCAGTACTAAGTTACCATTTTTTTTTCTTTTTACAGCATCAATTCAAATTGAAATTTCATTCTCAACAATCAGCGCAGCCCAAACAAACTCAACCGCCACCATCTGCAGTCACTGAAACCACTTCGTCTCAAGAAACAACACAACAACAAGTACTGAGAACTGTTCAAACTATTCAACAAGCTGTGCAGCAGCAACAGCAAGCGCAACAAAATCAGATAGCAGAAAATGGTTCTGTGCAACAAAAGAAAATTGAATCTTCTATCGCCACAACAACTCAACAAGTTGTTGTTCAAAAACCTCAGCCACAATCTCCTCAATTCGTAAAATTTGGACAACTACAGTCACAGCAACCATCACCGCAACAGCAACAAGCACAACGGGTATGTAATATTAACCTTAGTCAGCGACATCGCGATGGCCAGTTCTACGCACCAAGATGATGTGGAATGCATACCATCACAGTTCGAGTAAAAAAAATAATCTCCTAGAGTAAGATATTATTTGCGGGACATGCCATAAAAACGTTCCTTTGCTGTTTGGAAGTAAAAGTACGCATCAAAGGATAGATTACATTTTTATGGGTAACCTTCGCAAAAAATACTTTTTTTAGGGAAAAGTTCTTATTTTACTGGCTAAAAAAATAAACCCCCACATTTTGATATTTTACGTTTCAAGATGCGCAGAATCCAAAAATCGAAGAAAAAAAAATGTTTTTTTTTCCCGTTTTCTAAACTAGATACAAAATTCCGTCGCCCTCTTTACCCTGTACACCGTCCGCCGTGATCAGTACTTTGCCACTTAGCGTTGACCGATTTTTATGAAATTTGGTATGTAGGTCCCATTCGGGGTCTTGTGCCTCGAAACTTTTCGTCATCGTCAGTCACAAAAGAGTCCATCTCGACGGACAATCGGATTTTTTAATTCGATTTTTGGATTCGACGTCCTTGGAACGTAAAATATCAAATTCTGAGGGGGGGGGGGGTAAATTTTTTTGTGCCGATTCTGAAAGTTGATTTTTGAAAATAATCAACCAAAAATCCACCCTTAACACCAATCTGTCCCGTTTTCTAAACTAAATACCATGCCCAGTCGCTACTGATTTTACTTTTAGAAAAGCAATTCTCAACAAGTTGTAGAACAGAGGTAAACAGATTTGGAGGACTCCTCCCCTTCATTAAAGCTTCCTGAAGGATGTTGTCATGATTTTTTTTTCTTTCTTTTTTCAGTCTCCACAACATTCTGTTCAAACGCCTCAACCTTCACCGCGAGCCTCTCCTCAACGAAAATTATCAACCTCTCCTCAACAATATTTACAACACGTTCCGCCAATATCTCCGTCACCTCATCAAATACAAAATTCACAGTCTACTCAAATCAGTCAACAACCAAATCAATCGGTTACCACAATTAAGTCACCACAACGAATAACCAGTCCGTCACAAGCTCCGCCTCTTGTCCGATGTTCTACTCCCAACATGAGTACGCCACAATCACCATCATCAATATCATCCTCGTCGTCACAGATGGTCAGCTCAACGTCATTATCACTTTCTGGACCGCCACCTCTAACGTCTTCTAGTCAAATTATTAAAAGTACACCCTCCACGTTAATACACCATCAAAGTAAGCTCTCATGACTCATTTGATTCTGACTTTTTAGTGTACCCTACTTGAACAGTTAAAACGGATTTCGATATCCGCCCGTCCTCCGTCTGTCACAACTTTCTATCTCAAAGGGTTATTTATTATTATTATTGAACTAGTTACAAATCTTTATTGTGACTGTTAGATTCGAACCAACAGCCTCCTGCTTACGAATCCACCACCTGATCCAACTGAGCTACTGAGGCTGTTAAATCTCAAGGGGTAGCCAGTTGAAATTTGGACATCTGTATTGGTATGTTGTTAACCACGACAAATAATATTTGTAGTGTATACCTTACTCTAAATGAGCCATAAGCCAAAATGCCCCGTTTGGCCTAATAGGTCCTAATCAACTAATTCCATGAATATAACATGTGTAGAATAAAATCTCAATTTTCAAAATAACGATCATAGATTACAAAGTGCCTTCCCTAAGCTGTGCTAAATATTATAATAATAGTCCCTTGACACGGGCAGTTTTTTGGGTGTTATTATTATAAGGTAAATATTTCAAATTCATGAGGATAAAATTCCATGGGTTGACTGGGTTTGAATCCATGCCCCAATGTTTACCAGTCAGAACGTCTTACCATTAAACCACCAACCCATATTTATATCTTCTGAGAAAATACCAAAATTCATCAAAATCGCATAAGGCGTTCGGCATTAATTGTCGTATAAAAAAATAAACAGGTAAACAGACAAAGGAAAAGTTATGGTGTTAAATCTAGACCTCTTCTTTGTTCTGTTAAAAAACTTATTTGAAACAATGGTTGCTGCTATACTGCTTCTTCCACCCTTGACTATTCCATAGTAACGATTTAACTTTGTAAATTGTATTTCCAGGTGTTTTGCAGATCAAAAAAGAGTCTCCTACAACGACTACGCCCTCCACACCCATCAACAATACATTTAATTCGGGCAATCTTGTGTTACCTACACCGAAAATGTCTCCGGTAACAATTGATGTGAAAAAAGAAAATTTGTCTGCAGACGAGATTTCGCCTCAATTACCACATTCGTCAGAAACGCACAATAATCATCTGAATTCAACGCTAGAAGCAGTGATGGATCCTCAAGGTATAATAAATAGGAAGAGTTAGTTATATTTGACTATATTACATTTTTTATTTTTTTTTAAATTTTCTTAACGTTAAGAATTTTTTTTTCTTTTCTTAACGTCTTTTTAACATCTCGAGACGTCGTTTTTACCCTCCATTCGCCGGAAACTTAAAAACACACATTGACCTCACCCAGCTTGAGTTGGGCCGGGAGTATTCATCATCTCGATGGCTCAAACCCACGTGGTCATCGACAAAGTAAACCCTCGCTGGACTTCAGTGATCTTACGGGAACGTAAGTATTCAACATACCATCAGCCATAGACACTGGCTAGCATATTACATTTTTGAATTTATAAATAAACCAGCCGATGTTCGCAACTTCGTTTCTTCGTATGAATTCCTTTTGGCTAAATTGATTCTCAAGAATTTGAACGTAAACTTATTGTTTACAGTCAAATTACCACATTCGTTAAGTAAAGTGAGGACATTACACCGTTGAAGTTTGAAAAATATAGAGATCCGATGTTTTCGTCGGGAGGGTGCCCCCCCCCCCAAAAAAAAATCTTTTTTTCTTTCCTAGATGCGATGTTCTGCGACAAGGCTCTCAAATTTAAACCTTATTTTTTTGTATTTCAGATTTGAAGAAATTAAAACGACGACAATATCAACAGAAACGACGACAAAGTCAAACAGGTAGCAAAGAATCAAGTACGACAAGTGGCGCACCCGCTAAGAAAAGACCTCGTAAAAGTTCTCGACTTGACGAAGATTACGATACGTTTGTCGACTCGTTGATGACTCAACTTCGACAACTATGTCATATGTCTGTGATAGAACCGTCATTAGGATTGAACCTTTCCGTTTGTAATCCTTTTGGCTGTGGAGATTTGACCAAGTCGAATACAAAGTAAGTTTTAATATTATATAATTTGTACCGAGGTATAATGTTTGTGTGCGTTTCACAATTTTAAATTGTTCATCACAGCATTACAGTATTTTTTTATCCCCAATAATTCAATTATCTCCTTTACTACTTTTACCCTATAAGTGGCAGTATTGTCGCCTTTGCCTGCACTTGGCTGGGCTACTCATCTACTCAATTGCCCTCACTACTAGGTTAAGTGCAACATCCATCAAATCAAACTCAGGTTTCCTGTAATGCAAATCCAGGGTGATGATCTCTAGACCACAGGGACTTTATTATTTGTAGAAAGTATTTGGTTGGAAATCCTCAAACAGGAGAGATGGAATAATAAAAAAACAGAAATTGAAGGTTAAAAGTATAATATCTTCACTTTACTTTTAACCCTCAATAATCTCAATATGGTGTTACTTGACATAGGCGACCATTTTCTCGTTTTACTGAATCCCGTAATATTGGGTTATGCATAGCGTATCGAAATTGAGGAAAAATAAACCACAGTATCCTGAGACCAAATAAATAACACCAAAATTGCGTTGTTTTCTTTTTATCTTTTTTTTACAAGTGAAAAAGTTTTCTAGTTCACTTTGGTTACCTTACCAATAGTTGGTTACGAGCATGTGAAAGTGTTTTATACCACCTCTATTTACCCCCTTGCACAGTTATAAATTTGTCATTTTTTAAAATTTTATATCCTCTATGTCTTTGAGTTATTCATTGTTTGCGTTGTTTCAGTTTTAGAACGGGAGAATTGAAAGGTGTTTATGGTAGAGCTTGGCTTCCAACCGAAAGTGACTACTATTCAACAGAACCCTTTGGTGATTTGGCACCCATACCTTCCACAACACCACCTTCTACTCAAAGAGAGTTCTATGATGAGGAATTTGCACCGCTCAAGTTTGAATCTGAATGTAAGTTATACCCATGTTTGCCAACAGATGGCTTACGTGAGGAATTACAACCTTGAACTATTAGCTTTCAAAAACATCACTCAAATTTTCATGATTTATCGCGAGTGTCTTAGGTGTACCTATTTTCAATAAATAGAAAAAGGAGAGTACTGCTCGGTGTCTGGATTCTTTGTAGCGAATTCTATGAACCTGGGTACGAATTGTCACAGCGTAACTACCACCAACATAACTCTCTTGCGCCCCCCCCCCATTGCATGTTTTTTTTTTTTTTTTTATTTTTTTTTTTTTTTTTTTTTTTTTCAAATGTGTACACTCTGACCGGGGAGGATAGAAAAGTGTATTCAATTGGTGAAAAATTACGATTTTTTTTTTTCAGACGATGAACGAAAGATTGATCTATCTCGTGACGCTGAAACACCGGACTCGATCATATCGTCATCCTCACCGGAATGCATCATGCCTGACATACCCCACAAGTACCCAGGACTGCGCCTGATCTCGGATGATGAGCTCGAAGATGATCCCGAGTATTCAAAAAGAATGTCGCCTGTCATTCCAATTGTGGTACCAATTGCTATTAGACCCAAACCCGGGTCCTTGTTTCTTAAATTATCAAATGATCAGGTGAGTTTGGATATTTTTTAAAAATGTAGTTGTTTACCTAACCCAAACAAATAACAAACTGATGCCCGCAACTTCATTTGATAAAATTTTGTTTCCATGGGCCTTTTCAGGATCGAGTTATAAAGGAGTGGAAGTATTACACACTGCTTTACGGTACATGAGTTATTCCGAAAGCAAGAAAGAGACTACAAGCAGACAAACGGAACTAAATTTGTTCCTTTTTGTCTGAAAAGCATTTTGCGAGTGGAATTTTTAATTCTGTGGACTTGGGCTTTTCTCAACCCAAACAAGAATTTAAAGCTTAGCTTCGGTAGTTCGTCTTTGCAATGGTCGGTTCTACGTACCGGGATGACCTGGAACGCATACCTTCAGAGTTCCAACCAAGGACGAAGAACACCTTTGGTAACATGTGAACCTATTTTTACCATTTTTGAAAAGAAATCTGTACGTCTTTTCTGCTGTGCGATTTTATCTCCGGCACTATATTTCAACTTTGTATAATTTTCAGGACAAAGAAAATATGGGCTATGATAAATCATTTTTCAAACATCGTGATCGTCCTGGTACGCCGCTCAAAGACACCGCCAATGTCCACATAACTCTCCTTATGTCCAGTTCAGCTGCGGATGATGTGACATCTACCTTGCAGAAGTTGTCTGCCTTATTAAATATGAAACCTCCATCACAGTTTAAAGTTACTGAAAGAATGGTCACACCCGTCTCTCATAAATTAGGACTTTATAGATGTAAAAGCAAAGATGGTAAAGAAGGAGGTAAGTCAGCCTAATCTTGCACAAACCTCAACAAACATTTAAATTCATCCGTACCCTCACACAATGTCGTTTATGAATTGTTTACCCTCCAATCGCTGGAAACTTACAAGCCAGCTATCCAGATTAACCTCTCAAAGCCTGGGTTGGGCCGGAAAAATAGCCAGTATCAGGAGAGCGCGAACCTACGTGGACACCCACTTGGTAAAACCTCGCTGGTCTAGCTTAACTTAAGTGATCTAACGGGAACTGGTGTATTCAACGTGTCATAGACGCTGGTTAAGTTCATTGTTAAAAGGATTTAACGAAGTCACCATGACATGTTTCCTTTAATTTGGTCAGAATAAACTTGTAATGTCTACAACAGTTTTGGAAAGATTAAACTGATTCACACTGAATGTCCCTCCTTCTCTTCTCATTTCAGCGCCTGTAGATCTTCAAAGTATATTAAATGGTGAAGCTAAATTTTGTCGACACTGTGACGTCATCGTTCTCAATAATCCAATCAAGAAGAAAGCCGTGGACCTTCCGTTCATTCTGAAAGAGGACAGTTGTGAAGACTTTTATTTTTGTAGTTCAAATTGTTACACACAGTTGGCACTTCATCATCTTCCTCCATCAGCGGCCAATCAGGACAAAGTGAACACGGTTGTAGATCATTTGGGTAAGATTTTTTTTCCTTATTGTCTGTTTAACATCTAAGGTTATTTGAGACGGGGTGTTTACCCTCCAATCGCTGAAAATTTATAAACCACATTGATCTCGTCCAGTCTGGTTTGTTCCGGGTATAACCAGCATCACGAGGAATCGGTCCAACGTGGTGACCATAAACATCGCTGGACGTTGCTCAACTTCAGTGATCCTACGGGAACTGGCGTATTCAATGTCATTGACGCTGGCAAATGCTAAGTATAACAGAACCTACAATGCGACGGATAAAGTTGGCCTCCAAACTGTAGCTGAGTTATAATTCGTTTATTGAATGTCCTCGAGTAAGTCCCATATCATACCCATGAATTGTTTTCTAGAGGTCAGGTCCAACTTCGTTCGGGATAATCAAAATGTCGGAAGTCATATCTTCACAAACAGTTGAGGACAGGTGCGACCTGTGTGGTTAGAGTCCCCACAATACAGAGCAGCTGTCCAACCGAAGAGAACATCCAACAACACTTACCATCAATTTTTTTAAGAAAAAAAAATCGACGGATCGAATTTTCCATGTGGGATCATGAAAATAATTTGAAAAAGTCGATTCTCTGCAATGGAGAAGACGTCTGGCAGAGTGTACATGCACTAAGAAGGTGCCGGTTTGATTATTGGTCGTGTCGAAAATTTAAGAACAGTTTATTTCGAATATTCTACTTGTTTTGGTTGTGTTAGGGGGTAACTCAGCTTCCTGAGTACAATTGAGTAGCTATAATAATAGCGACAAATGGTAGCATTATAAGGTAATTGTTAAGTGTAGCTTAGGGTTAGTGATATTGGAGAAATTGTTGGAAAAACCTTGTAATGCCATGCTGCCCACAAAAAATGTGACTTTATAACACAAAGAAATATACATTTACAAAGTAGATTCGACGAAAGAATTACGCCCTTCATTTATGGAAGAGAAAGGAAGATTAGCGAGATTCTGGATCTACTTTCTAACAATGGTGACGATTTGCTCACGATGACTGGTTCTATACGCCAAGGTCATCAAAACCTTTACAGTTACCTCCTTTCAACCTGTATCTTCCATAGATACATTTTCTGTAATGAAAGAAAAATTTACATATTTCAATGATTTTAGTTTTCTGTGGCTTGTGATTGCTGTTACAACAATAACAATGGTTCCGTTTGTAACCAAACACCCTGTTGTATATGCACAAGCAGTCCAAACTAAATGGAACACATGTTTCACATCTGATTACATATCTCGGATATTCGAAATAGAATTATTTAGAATTCACTATCAGCAAAACATACAGTAAGAAAGTATTTCGCCTGAAGGATACTCAATATTGTAGAAACATTGTGTGTTTGACCGCCATAATTGGCAATCTTTAAATACGAATTTCTTCGTCATATTTATCGTAGAAAAATAGCGAACAAAAATTTGTACTTGTTGTTTCTCATTGCTGTGTTAAAATTACAAAAGGTTTTTCTCATAAAAAATAAAATTAGAATATTTTTATAGTTTGGCATTATTTTTCGGGGATGAAGCGGGGAGAATCGGGAAAATTTTAATTTTCATATTTGTTATTGCATCCTGATATACTATTTTGTTGTGTCCATTCCTGCCCATTTTTCGTTATCTCTTTCAGTTTTCCTGATATACTATTTTTTTGTGTCCATTCCTGGTAATTTTATGTTATCTCTTTTAGTTTTCCTGATATACTATTTTGTTGTGTCCATTCCTGGTCATTTTTTGTTGTCTATTTTAGTTTTCCTGATATACTATTTTGGTGTGTCCATTCCTGCCCATTTTTTATTATCTCTTTTAGTTTTCCTAATAAAATATTTTGGTGTGTCCATTCCTGGTCATTTTTTGTTATCTCTTTTAGTTTACTTATCAAAAATTCCTTCAAAGCGACATTTTTTGGACGTAACTAACTCACTTCCACTTGAAGTTTCGATTTTTCACTTTCTTATTACGTACCTGAATACCATCTTGAAGCTACGATGATTATCAGTTAAAAAGTAGAATATTTTTATAGCTATGTTTTTTTTATATTCTCATCGTATTCATTTTATTTTTTCACAGGCGAGCCTGCAAACAAAAAAATCAAATTAGAAAATCAAATTTTAGATGGTAAAATGAGACACATAGTGAATTTCAAAACTGAATTTAATCACAAATCAGCTTCGTCGATCGATGAGAATGATTGCTCACCCGACTCAACCGATCTCAAACCAGAAGAACCTAAACAGCAATTCAAGGGCATTAAATATCGATACTGGACCAGTAATGGTATACCACCACCGGCAAAGAAATATAAAAGAAGTACTGATAAGGAAATGATGGAAATGTTATTCCGAATGGGTAAGTAACGATCTTAAGGCGCGGTGGGGCACACTCAAAAGACTAGGCTCTATTAATCCTTCAAAATTTCTAGGTTCAGTTGATCCCGAGATATTCTACGAGGTACAGTGTTTAAAATTTGGAGAAAATTAATGTGATTTTGATATGCATTTTTTTAACACAATTTTAGGTTCAATTGTGATTAATTGGAATCAACCAAGAAATTGAGTTTTCTAGCCCCCCTATCAATATTTTGTGTTTCAGGGTACGTAAAATCTATAAATCCGCCGTGATTTGTTTGAATTTCTTAACTTGATTTTAACACATTTTTTATGATCTTAATAGAAAACAAGAAACAATAATCACAGTACTGAACGAGAGAATATTTTAAAAAATAACTTTTTGTTTAATTTTTGTAATCGAAAAATCCCCCCCCCCCAAAAAAAAAAAAGTTTTATATTTTACTTTTTTGTTCAGATTTTAAAAGTCGCCTTCACTCGCCTAGTTTATACCAATGATACTCAGATTTCTCATCCATTTTTACTTATTGAAACCTTTTTGGGTTAAACAATAAATAACCTTGAGAATTTAGGATACAACGTATCCTAAATACTATCTGCCAGCATTATAAATCTCATGGTAAATATGTTATTGCACGAAATTATAAATGGTGCTCTTGTGACGTCATGCTCAGAACTTGACGATTGTGGGGTTGTGGAGTATGACTCAGTGCACATTGTTGATTAATTCTTACTTTTATTTGTTCTTAGGTATTACTGTAACACCACCGAAAATCCCCGATGATACCCGATCGTGTTTATTTTGTCATCAAGTTGGAGATGGTGTTGCCGATGGTCCTAGTCGTCTTCTAAATTACGATGTTGACAAATGGGTTCATTTAAATTGTGCTCTTTGGTCGAACGTTGTCGAACCCAATGTTTACGAAACTGTCAGTGGTGCGCTTATGAATGTTGAGAAAGCGTTAGAATTTGCATTGACAGATAAATCTGTTTGCTCATTTTGTAATAAAGTGGGAGCATCGCTAAGGTGTGACTTCAATCATCGATGCAGTTTGCTCTCTCATCTACCATGTGCCATCCGAGACGAATGGGTTTTCTATAAGAACAAAGTAAGTGATCCGATTAATTAGTTCATATTTTATACTCAACATATTGATCAGAACCAAGAGAATCTCTTATGATTTCTTTTCGGTTTTCTCAGGTAAGAGAACTGCTTGAACGTTACGCAAAACGCTTTGAGCAATGGTAACGCCAGAAAATAGTTTCTTCATTTTTTGTTCTTTCTGATGATCAATGGCAAATGACAAGGAAAGGTCTGTTTGTTGTCACGGGCAGTGGGCAGTGTTACCAGGCAATTCAAGAATTTCAGGTTAAATATTACATCACTGCCGTCAATTAGACGGGTGCTCTTGCTACTACACTTTCAGCGATGTTACGTTTTCTCAAGAGCCTATTAATTCTTCCGACGAGGAATGAGTCCACAAGATGAATAAGTCTTCGCTTTTGCTTTATCTTGCCTCTTTCGGACATGGTTGTTTTTTATGAAATTTCCATTGCCATCAAATCAACCATCACCCATTTTATAAAAAAAAACCAACTTCATCATCAGCCTGCAAGCCTACTTGGAAAACAAAATGACATTCATGAATAAAATTGGTCACGATAGGAGCCAGCGTTCTACCCACTAACCAAATAAATATTTATATAAAAAAAAAAAAAAATTGGTCACGATGGGAGCGTTCTACCCACTAATCAAATAAACATTTATAAAAATAAAATTGGTCACGATAGGAGCCAGCGTTCTACCCACTAATCAAATAAACATTTATAAAAATAAAATTGGTCACGATAGGAGCCAGCGTTCTACCCACTAATCAAATAAACATTTATAAAAATAAAATTGGTCACAATAGGAACCAGCGTTCTACCCACTAATCAAATAAACATTAATTTATAAGAATAAAATTGATCACGATAGGAGCCAGCGTTCTACCCACTAATCAAATAAACATTTATAAGAATAAAATTGGTCACGATAGAAGCCAGCGTTCTACCACTAATCAAATAAACATTTTTAAGAATAAAATTGGTCACGATAGAAGCCAGCGTTCTACCCACTAATCAAATAAACATTTATAAGAATAAAATTGGTCTCGATAGAAGCCAGCGTTCTACCCACTAAACAAATAAACATTTATAAGAATAAAATTGGTCACGATAGGAGCCATCGTTCTACACACTAATCAAATAAACATTTATAAAACAGAATTATTGTATTGAGCAGCCTATTGGATTTTCCTCGACACCATAGATGTCGAGGAGTGACTGGATGGTCTGGAGCGGAGGGGAGATTTTCTAGCAGTGGCTGCTCTCTTAGTGAAAGTATAGTAGCAGAAATACTTCTCCAATACTACTCAAATTCCTGACTCCATTGACATTTAGATTGTTGATGGTCTTTGGCTGAGCTTGGGTCGTCCTTTTTTACATTGTACAGACATACATAACTATTTTCTAATAACTCGAAAACGCTTGTACATTGTACAGACATTTTAGTTAAGTGGAATATAATCGTATTTTCTATTGTATCTGCCGCAAGAACAAGAACTAAAAGATTGTTGCTTTTTATATTTTCAGAAAGTATCGTGTAAAAATCATGCTCCCAAATCAGAAAAAGAAAATGAGTTGACAACGCTTGCTGTTTATCGTCGAGTGTACATCAATCGTGATGAGAATCGCCAAGTAGCTTCCATTATGCATCAAACCGAACATTCCTTTTTATTGCGCGTTGGTGGATTGATTTTTTTAAACGTAGGACAACTGCTGCCTCACCAATTGGAAAATTTTCATACCATAGACTATATCTATCCGATTGGTTATAAAGTGGTAAGTGTTGAAAACCAAAGAAAATCTTTTTCTAGATTTTTGGAGTTCCCTGCCTAATGGAACTTAATGTACTAAGGCTACGATGTCTGTCTGTCTGTTACAAGGATCTATCTTTAGAATAGTTAGAATTAGCCCATTGCGATTTTCTCTGACTGTGAATTCTTGTGGTGGATATACTCTCGTCAATTCTTAAAAATAAAAATGCCAACAGAACCCCTTAGGCCCGATCCTACCACGATTTTCATCTAACACGGTGTCAACCTTTAATACAATACCCAGACCCGAGTGTTTCAAAACTCGGCTTTTGGTAGGACTGGACCTTAGATGACGTTCACACCAGAGCAACACATCGATAAATATCGGTCGATATTTTATCGTAATTGATTTAATCGCTTACTATATGCATCAACTTTTTAGATTAAAACCCTTAGAAATACACATTGGCTTTTATCGGCCGATAATTATTGCTAGCGATATTGCATGCTGAAATGAACTATGTTCTAATAAGCTAGAACAACATATTTTATTAAATATCGTAACCAACCTATTTTTATTTTTCTCCCATAAAATGGCCAGTGTTGAAATGAAAGCCAGCATCACGGAGGCGCTAAACTACGTGGTCACCCGCCAAGTAAAACTTTGCTGGACGTTGGTTAAATTCAGTGATTTTGTGAGAACTGTTGTATTCAACGTGCCATAAACCTTGGCTCCAAACTTAATTTTTATGGTTGACCTCTGTCGTTTCAGGTTCGATTCTATTGGAGTATGCGAGTTTCAAATAAACGATGTCGATACGTTTGCTCCATTCATGAAGTGGCAGGTCGTCCTGAATTTCGTGTCCTCGTACAAGAGAATAATCAAGATGATTTGGAGCTAAGAGATTCGAGTTGTCGAGCGGTTTGGACTCGAATTTTGGAACCTCTGTCAACTTTGAGACGAACCAATCAGAATATTCAAATGTTTCCAAAGTTTATTTCTGGTGAAGATTTGTTCGGATTAAATGAACCTGCTATTGTCAGGGTGCTTGAAAGTCTGCCTGGTAAGTAAAACTTATATCGCTAATTTCAGAACTATAAAATTTGTTTAGTTCTTTTCGGTGGATATATATTTTTTTTTTTTTTTNTTTTTTTTTTTTTTTGTATCTAACACCTAGTTCCCAATTAATGTTTTTTATATAAAAAAAAAGACGTGAAGGACGGCTGTGTTTCCACTTGAAAAAAGGTTCATAATTCATCCGTCTTACAAAATATCAAAGCGTACTGAAAAGTAACACAAATTTGAACATCTCCATTTAATTACAAATGCCACCGGATTATCTTTTTTTTTTTTTTTTTTTTTTTTNTTTTTTTTTTTTTTTTTTTTTTTTTTTTTTTTTTTGACATGACTCTTGCCTCTGGATCGATCATGTAACGATTTTTGACATTACAATTGACAAACGTGCAATCGGAACATTTTTTGACTTACAATTGACAAACGTCCAATGGGACATTCTCCATTTTATTACACATGACTGTGGATCATCTATATTGTTTACGTGACGATTTCCCAATGCTATTTCAAAAATTCAACGTGACAGAAAAATGTCCGTAATGAAAACACTCCAATTTAAATGTATGTACCAAACGACAATAAAAAAAAAAAAAAAAAAAAATCGTGAAGTGCTAGTGGGAATGAGGTGCATAAAAGTATCTCAAGTATCGCTACTTTATTATTTAACAAATTTATATTAGACATCCTATTGGTAACTTTAAAAAACACTACCGTTATTTATGACGAGGATTCACTTACTTTTTCACTTCCGACTCGAGTTTCGTCTACTTCGTAGACATTTTCAAGGAAATGTCTACGAAGTAGACGAAACTCGAGTCGGAAGTGAAAAAGTAAGTGAATCCTCGTCATAAATATCGCTACTTTGTCAATAAAATATCTTTAGTCTTCTTACTTCCTATCCTCCTCTAATAACGTACCCGTAGGTAGCCAAGTAAATTGTGTTGGATTACAAGGATAGAAAGAACCCAACGATGAGGCGGCTACTCACATATTCTCTTCAAGTGTTCCAATTCACATGAAAATATACTTTCCGCTCAACCGGGGGCTGAGGCGAAATTTGATTAAATGGGGACTAGAAGATTATTTTCACGACTCAGCAGTCCTGCTGTCAACTTTCTATTACTGTAACTTTTGGTGCAAATTTTACAACAGGTAGGTATCTAGCTGTCTATTGTCAAATTGAATTTTTAATCGTTCATATTTATTTCTAGGAATCGAATCTTTACCTGATTACAAATTCAAATTTGGACGCAATCCACTTTTCGAACTTCCACTTGCCATTAATCCATCTGGATGTGCTCGAAGTGAACCTCGTCAAAAGACTGCTCATCATTTTAAACCTCGTGCTCATACACAACGCACCAACTCATGCATATCACGACCCGTTCTCACTCAAACCCAGTCTTCTATTTTGAGTGGAGATGCGACGTGTCCGTACTCAAAACATTTTGTTCACTCCAAATCATCGCAGTATAAGAAAATGAAACAAGAGTGGCGAAATAATGTGTACCTGGCGAGGTAAGAAGGATGGCCGAAAATTACCTTCTTTTAATGTTTACCACATTACAAATAAAATATATTAAAAAATGAATCGAGCCAACGGTCAAACCACGTTGAATACACCAGTTCCTGTCAGATCACTGAAGTTAGGCAACGTCGGGCGTGGTCAGTACTTGGATGGGTGACCGCTTGGGAACACCACGTATCGTTGGCTCATTTTTCCGGCCCAACCCAGGCTGGGTGAGGTCAATGTGGGTAGGTGGTTTGCAAGTTTCCAGCGAATGGAGGGTAAAACTCCCGTCTTGAATGGCCAATAGATGTTAAAGAGACTTAAGCCAAATTAAAAATAAAAAAAAAAAATGAATCATAATTTTACATAAAAATCCACGATTTTAGTTTTGCTTTGTGGTCCCATCTTTGTATGGAAGTTTTTTTTTTTTTTTTTTATGTAAACATGCATATGTATTGTATTTTTAATTTTTAAAGAGGGGGGGGGGATGAAGTTGGATTCGAACCGACAGCCTTTTGGTTGCGAATCCACCGCCTCAACCAACTGAGCTACTGAGGCTGAGTTTGTTTGTTCACATATGGGTAATTGTAAACTTATGAGTAATAAAAAACAATCCGGGAGGTTTTACCCTCCATTCATCATGCCATAGACGCTGGCTAAATATGAATTTTTAAAGAAAATCTGAAAATATACGTACAGTATATCCTAACGTCCCACTATTATACTTTTAAGGAGTCAGAAGAGTAAAAATGAAAACTTTCATCTAAACTTAAGGATCTCTTCATATAGATCCCTATTTCGATTATTTTAAAGCTAAATTGATTTTATATTTTTCTAAATTACGTTTGTTTTAGATCTAAAATTCAAGGCCTTGGATTATACGCAGCCAGAGATATAGAGCGACACACAATGGTGATAGAATATTTGGGGGAAATCATTCGTTCGGAATTATCAGATTTCAGGGAGAAGCAGTATGAAGCTAAGGTAATTATCTATTTTATGAGAGACATACAATGTTTTAATACTTATTAGCTTAAAGTCGTCGTAGGAAAAAAAAAATGTTAAAACAGCATCCACTGTGATATAACAGATTTGTACCAACACACGATGAAAGCCAATAAAGAGCAAGCCCAAACGCATAATAAATGATATTAACTTTTAAAATAAATTAAAACAAAACACTTACCAAAAACAATATTTATTATTATTTATGAAGAAACTAGTTTCGAATCATTCGATTCATCATCAGTCTATAAAATATTTCTAAAACTTTTTTGAATAAATTTTGAATAAAAGTTTTAGAAATAGACAATAGATATTTTGATAGTACATAACGTGACCCTACACAGCACGCGGTGAATAATACTCAGTCAACTTCCATCCTTAGACCCGACTAGACTGATGATGAATCGAATGATTCCAAACTAGTTTCTTCATAAATAATAATAAATAGTGTTAATAAATGAGCCCAGCCTTTGAAAATCGCTTCCTAATTAGGAAACCCGGTTCGTTTTTTATGTGTTGCGTGACCCTACGATGGATTTTTTTTTTTTTTTTTTGTCTTTACTTTTTTAGATGTAACTATCCGTAATTGTTAAAGTAAAGTGTTTGTTGTATTTGTTTCACTTGAATCTATCCTGATTTAGATGTCTATGTATTAATTATTGACCCGGTTCCCTAGAAGACCTAAATCAAATTTCGATTCTACGCTTGTATCCCACTCGCATAGGAGGAGAGCTTTACATGTTCCGCAAGGATAAGCTGACAAATTTGTCATAATATTTTTTTATATTTTTAGAATCGTGGAATTTACATGTTTCGTTTGGACGAGGACCGGGTTGTAGATGCGACACTGTGTGGTGGCCTGGCCCGATACATCAATCATTCTTGCAATCCAAATTGTGTGACGGAAACTGTCGAAGTTGATCGAGAATTGAGAATTATCATATTTGCTAAACGAAAAATAAATCGGGGTGAAGAGGTAAGTACATTTTTAGCGAAGTCCACAAAAATCTCTGAAATTTAAGGCCAGCCCAATGGAGCTCACTACAGTTGACCTCTGGAAAAGGCCACGACGGGTAGCTGAGTTGAGAATTATCATATTTGCTAAACGAAAAATAAATCGGGGTGAAGAGGTAAGTACATTTTTTTTAGCGAAGTCCACAAAAATCTCTGAAATTTAAGGCCAGCCCAATGGAGCTCACTGCAGTCGACCTCTGGAAAAGGCCACGACGGGTAGCCGAATTTCAATTGCGTATGGGAACCAGGAGGAGCGGACGTCTGCTGAAGCTGCTTCAACAACACCGAGCGAGGTTTAAATTGTGGGTTGACCACGTACTGACTATTTCTGACTCTAACCTGTTTGGGTTAGATTAAAATATGGGTAACTAGTTTGTAAGTTTCCAGCAAATGGAGCGTAAAACCTCCATCTCAAATGCCCTTAGATGTTAAAGGGACGTTAAGCTTAGCATTTTATCTAACTTATTATGGTTGGTTTTAATTGACAAATAATATTTTATTTTCCTTTCAGTTGGCTTATGATTACCAATTCGACATCGAAGACGATCAGCATAAAATACCTTGCTGTTGTGGAGCACCCAACTGTCGGAAATGGATGAACTAAAATTATAGACTGGACCGAACTTTCGGTGGAAAACAAAATTGTGACGGTCAGTCATCTCTCTGTGATGGAAGATGGACTCTTAACTGCACTCTGTAAGTGAACTGGATGAAATTTTGAGAAAATTAATCCTACCCATCCTTACTCGTACGAGTTTGGGACGACTTTTTATGTTTTCAATCAGGGGTTCCCATCTTTTTTATCGACCCATTTCCATTTGTGAAAAACTCTTCTCACCTTGAAAATGAAATTTACGTACCCATATAAGTAGTGATGATTAAGTTGGCCTCAATAGTGACATCGTGTTCGATGGTCATCCGGCTGTATTAGACCACAGATCTAAATAAGTTGCTGTTTACTACATCTATTCTCGGACGCTAATAATGGACATGGTAAAGACCTATGAAAAAATAAATTCCGGTTGGTGTAGAAAAAAAAACCCAACTCTTTGTAATTCTGGTTGAGTCAGCAAAAAAATTTATTTGACATTAATGTGTGGCTTACTGCTTAAGCAATATTTTACTTTATTTTCCAAGGTCTTGCGTGCGCCCCCCTAGAAAAATCTTTGTGTCCTCAGGTTGGGAACCCCTGATTTATATGTTATCAATTTACTCTTTGGTAAACAAAAAAAATTGACAAAAATCAAGTCGAGTATTATTGCCACGGTAAATACTGATCGATATTCTGCAAATATTGAACTTTTTTTTAACTAAAAAAATGAAGAAATTATTCTATGTATGAAAGAGTAAGTAAAGAAAATGGTAGAAAGCATGGGTTGTTGTTGTTTTTAGTAATTTTGTGGCAAAAATCCTCGCTCTTGAGGTTTTAAATCAGAATAATTCTGATCTACGTAATAAATACTTTAATCTCATTGGGTACACTGAAAAAATGTAGCTTCAAGGAGTTGTACTTATCTTTCTTTTATAATATATAATATTATTTTAGCATTTGCAATCCATGCGAACTGCGAAGGTCAGCGGAGCGCCCCTGTCCGCAAAGGTAATGTTTTAGTGGCCTAAAGATTACATATAATAAAATTCTATAATTTATTTATAACACTAGAAAAAAAATCTAGTTTACGAATTTTGAAACAAACTCGTTTGATTTGTAAGTTAAAAATAATCTATTTGAATTAAAAGTTAAGAAATGTTAATATTATTGATAGTAATGTGAACTCTAAATATTACAGCAGCTTTCACTCTTGTGATGTTTTTTTTTTTTTTTTTTTTNTTTTTTTTTTTTTTTTTTTTTTTTTTTTTTTTTTGAGCATATTTAAAAGGCGAAATGCAAATGCTTATTATTATAAGGAGATTTTTTCAGTGTTAAAATACAATTTGATGCTTAGAGTATTTTGATGTATTATTCATAAGCCATAATTGCATTTGTCTAACTTCTTTGAATATTGATTGACGTATCTATATGACAAATCTGAGGTTGATAAACATAATACACGCTTCACGCATCAGATATCACATGTGATATTTAATGCACGGTGTGTGCACTATTTTTTCAGACTTGAGCTTAAAAACAATTCATTTCAAGAATCGTTTGATTAAAATAATATTTATTATTAAAATTTAAATATTTTTCGATACTAAGAAAACAATTTATGTCCTTGCGTAGAAAATGTTTACGTCACGAGTGCATCGTTTCTTGTATTTACATAAAGTTTCTATTTTTGCTCTTCGGAATCCTTTTGAGAATTTATGATATGATTGGATAAAATTTACATATAGAGGAGTTATACGTCATTCGGAGAACTTGTCGAATTTGGGACAGAGGAGTATCATATCGTGTCACTTTAATATCATAACGTTAAACTATTTTGTAGAGACAACTCCTATCTCTGTATTTCTTTCCTTGCAAAGAGGCCCTTTCAGAGACAAGCGGTCTTCTTTTCTTTATTTTCGACTCAATAGCTCCTTATTATGGATTATAGCCATATGTAGGGAGCCTACGCAGACAGCTATGCAAAATAAATTAATTACCTTGTAAGACACTACGGCGCTAATTATCTTTTTACGAAAAAAAAAAAAAATTGCATGAAATGAAAATCTATGTAGACAGACATTTGAATTTGTATCTCTCGCCACGAATGTTACTTACTATAGGCAAGGGGTTTTATGATACTTTTAAATAAATAAAAAAATATAATTGTTTTGAAGTGCGAATCAACTAGATGCCAGATCCGTATTGTGCTTATACGGGACCTGTGACATTTTTAAGCTCGGGTAGTATTATCATTTAAACCCGGTCTTGGAAGCGACTGCAAGCTCACGCTTCTGTGACCGACTGATCCAAATTAATGTAGAAACCTCGTCCACTGTAAGCTTTGTATGTTATACGCTTGCAGTGGACAATGTTCCATTTATCCACATTCAATTTAAAGGATGATCTTTTAGGGCCCTTTGTAGTCTTTCAGTTTTAAAAGGCAACTGAACCACATTTTCCCCCATGATAAATCTGGATCTATCTAGGTTCGTCTACATGAATGTCTACATGATCAATATTATCGGAGCAATATTTCAATATCAATAAATTATTGATCAACACGATTAATAAATTAAAGCATTTGTTTAATTTATTTTTTTATCCGATATTTTGGATTCTACGTACCCTGAAACCGAATTTATAAAATTTCAGGAGTATTTTTGTGATCAATCCCAATAGTTAATTATTTAAAATAACAATCCAAAACTATTGTACCAGTGATAATGATCGTATAGGCTGGTGGTATGTAAAAAATAATTTAGGTTTGTTTTTCATATTCTACCAAATGTTTAATTTATCATCATGTTATTTTAAAAGTGACTCTCCTAGCTTATGTGGAAGCGTTGCGTCATCTTCCTTCAACTAGGGAGGTCAATTTTAAAAATTTAGGTTTAATTGTCTCAATAATGTAAATTGTTTTATTACTTCCCCCCCCCCTCGTTGTTATTTTGTATATAGTTGAAAGCTATTTATTTTGTTATATTTCCTTTAGGCTTAGGTAAATCAATTGTGTATATACTTATGCATAATGTAGATATATTGTACCTATATAATAATTATATATTTTATGTGTAAATTCATTAATATATATTAGATTTGCTCGAGGCCTTTTTTTTAAATTGCAAAATTTTTGTTTTGTTNTTTTTTTTTTTTTTTTTTGTTGATAAATAAAATTTGACCTTTTCCATTTGTAAATTATTAATATGTAAGAACTATTAATTCAAATGTTTAAATAAATGTTCTTCATTTAAAATAGAAATGGTATTTAGGATGTTTTGTAGTCATTATAAATTAAATATAAAATTTGTTTTTCTTTTTTAAAAAAATGCACGATTACAGTAGTATGGGCTGGTGTCATCCTTTGGAAGAGAAGTGTGCACTGTGCACTACTGTGAGCGATTGATCCAAATGAATAATGTCCATTGAAAGCGTTGTATGTTATACGCTTACAGTGGACGAGGTTCTATTTAACTACTTTTATTTGTATGAGTCACTCGTAAATAACGTATAGTCGCTTCTAAAAGACGACCAGCATAGGTATTATTATTGTAATAGAAGTTATAGTGTAAAAAATATCAAGTGGGAGTAATCAGAGTTTTCGACAAGTGTCAATAGCATTTGAGCTATTATCGTCAGAATATAATTGTTGACTAATACGCAGATTAGTCATTAGCAGTTACCTTAAAATGAAATGATCATTGCAAAATAGCTGAGTGCTATTTTGAAAGTTTTTCGAAATTAATTTTAAAAGAAAAAAAATCATAAGCCTTGTTTGATAAATTCTCACCCATTGCTAGGGCTGGTTATGGCTGGACTTGTGAAGTCAGGCACAACTTTTGAACCACTTCGCTTGATAAGGTGGAAAGTTTGTTCTGATTGAGGAATGTGTTGTGCTTATTTTATCAAGAAGTAAGATAAAATCTCAAGTTGAGCATTTTTTTTTTACTGAACGTATTTTTGAAATCGCCCAACAATTGTGGTTTCTCACTATCAACTGTCTAAAAACATTATTTATTATTACTTTTTAAAATGGAACTCAAGAGATGCGTAATCATAATCAATAATATTTTCTTTTAGAACAGGAAAATGAAATCTGCTTGGGTTTCAATGCTCAAGTCTTATTAAGTTCCAGTGTGTATGACCAGAATAATTAAATGCATCATTATCAAATAAATTATTAAACATTATAAAATAAATCAAGGGCGTAGCCAGCATCTGGCCTGGGGGGGGGCAGCTGAGATTTTCATGTCGGGAGGGGGGTCGATAAAGTAAATCGGTACTTATTTAATAATAAACCCCCAGGGGTAACTGATGATTCAGTTATTGGGGAGGGACGACCCCAGGGCTTGTGATAAATATCGATAAAGGAAAGTGCCAAACCGGCCAAATTCAACTAGCAGGAGGAGTTTTACAATGGAAAAATATACGGAAAGCCGAAAAAAAAACAGATGGAACCTATACGTTTGTAACGTTTGTTAATTTTTTTGAATTTTCCCACCAAATTTACCAAATGCGATTCAACGATGCGACAAGTTTGCCACAGTTACATTTGATTGTTCACAGTGGGGCTGTTGGATTAGGGACAAAATGTGGCATTTATCGTATTTCGGTACTTGATGACTTTTTTGCTTCCAAAAATCATTTTATCTAGTGTAAATTTATGTTGCCCCTTCGGTGCTGCATATTCTCGAGAATTTCTAGGGGCTACGCCCATGAAATAAATTTTTGAAGACCTGGTTACTCTATATAATTGGAATTACGAGAGTTAAGAGAGCGCAATTGCCAAAAATCCGTTTGTTGACAATAATAGTAATACGCTTTTTTATCCATCAAAAAGTAACAGCGACAATGTTGCCTTTATTTGTAAACAAACCGTATTTCTCTTGTGTCTCAACTCTCGTAGTTCGAACTATTTTCGGTATTGATTTCTGGAAAACATACAAATATTGTATCTATATGAAAAGAAGGGTCAAAATTCACAAATATTAGGTAATAATATTAAATTTATTTTATTTCCTTTCTGACGTTGAGATTGGTCAATATTTGATTCACAATGAAAACGTTAGAAAGAAAATAGAATACGTTCTTATGGTGGAACTGGGTTTTAGATAATTAAAATAGGGTTCATAATTTTTGTTCGCTTGTATTTTGATTCAAAGAGTATATTTTATTAAATAATTTAATAGGAGGGAATTTTGAGTATTAACTAAGTTAGGTTTACCTGACCACAAGTTTGTTTTGAAATCAAGTGTTAACAGACGAACTCCAAATAAAAACAACAATACCATTTTGGTGATGTTATAGGTATATATATTTATTTTAATATTATTCGGTTTAATAATATCAACGAAATAAAAGAAATAGGAAATAGCATTACGATAGCATTACGATTGTAGTGTGTCTGGATCTCGCACGTTGAATAATGTAAACATTTGCCTTTTTTTATTTACTTGGTAAAAAAATTGAGAGTAACTCCAATTCAATTTCTAGGAAGAATTAAAAATTTCTCTATTCTTAATTTTTTTTTTTTTTTTTTTTTCCTTTTTTTGTAGGAGTTTATGGCGTTTCTAAATATATTTTTTGAAAAATTTGAAATAAAAAGTCTTGTTTCTATTTTATACTCTCTCAGATATTTTATTTCGTTTCCAATTATTTCAAAATTTGAAAACTAATAATGGTTTAAGGTAAAAATTTAATGTTCATTCAGACGTTTACTAATTTTCCATTCAAAACCCTTATCCCATTCTCGTCTCATGTTCCCTTCATTTGTCGTCATTGTGTACATTATTAAATAAAAATTTAAATTGTTTTTAACTTAATGGTCTCTTTAATATCCTCTAATCATTATTTTTATTTTTTGTGTAAATAATTATAAATAAAATAATTATATTTAACAAATTGTGTTTTTTTATAATGTTTGCTTATAAAGCCTTATTTTTCTCAATTTAAAGCTTCTGTCAAAATGAGAACGTTTAAATAATATCGCGTGCACACAACATATAATAAATATAGAACGCGATGTTCAGGTTCAGTGTGGCGGGTTACTATGCGGTAAACTCAGCGTCAAAACGTTCTCATATTGGTAGAAGCTTTTTCTAGTTGATATAAAGATTCAATATTTAACATAAATATTATTTTATTTTAAAAATGATATTTAAAAATTTAAAATGTTTGTAGTCATTGTGAAAAATATTTTTTTTTTTTTTTTTTTTTAAAAAAAAAACTATATGTGTATAGGGAGAACGCATAGTAATTTTAAATATTGTAGTGTGTCGAGGTAAGAAATCCCTGACACTTTTGTAGTGTGTCATAAACATCCTTGATATGTAATTTCCAATATTATTATAGTGTGTCAGGTTTTAGAAACCCTTGACCTTAGTGTAGTGAGTCCGGAGTTAGAAATCCTGACACTTAAAATCAAATGACCTGTTAAAATTTTATTAGATAAATTTTGTAAAGTAAAATACTCCCAAAAAGAAGATATCGTATCCAATAATACCTAGTAGGTGGTATTAATTCCATTTGAATATTCATTTGCCGTTCAGAAATGGTTGTAAAAAATGTATAAAAAGTTCTAAACAATAATAAAGGAAGTATAGACCCCCCCATTTAAAGGTAGTCGACCTTTGAGAGTGACTGCGCGCGACAAATCTAAATGAATGTAGGTTAATAAAGCCTTCACCACTGAAAGTGTAAAACATATGACAACCTGTTCAGGATTTTTTTGTCGTGGAATAAAAAAATAACATGACGGATTGTTGTGTCCACATTTGAAAATAATCCATCATCATTCATCAGACTTCTTACACCGTCTGTGTCTGAANTTTATATATAATAATTATATTGTAAAGTATATAAAACAATAAGTGAATTTATTTATTAAATTATATTTTGTTTGTTTTAGAAATTAATTAATTAAATGATTATTTTTATGTTTGTTTGTTTTTATTGTAATAAAATAATTGAAAATCAATATGGAAATAAAACAATGCCATTTGTATATAATAAAATATAGACATTTTTTGAAACAAATAAATTTGTATTATTTTTATTTTGGCCCTGGCCTAGTGGGTATTACACTAGCTCAGAACGCGGGCGACCCGGGTTCGAATCCTGGCGGTTTTATTTTTCGTAAGTAGGTGAAAAGAAAGATCATTAGTACTTAAATACTTACTAAATTTGTATCCATCTTAATTACTTAATTTGTATCCATCAGGTGCGCGCAAATGTTCCGGAGGGTTGATATTAAATTTAGACATGGCCTTAAAGTCCCGCCTTATGCCCCTGAGGGATCTTGAAGGTATGTAAATGTGCAAGATCGAAAGGAATTTGGGTCTATCAGGGGCCTTGCCCATGTTTCGGAGGAATATTAAAGTTACACATGATCTAAAGGGTCTTGCTTTGGTTCCATCGAGTTGGGTTTTCCTCCGTTGGGGGCCCTGACCCCCGGCTTTTTTGGAAGAAGAGGCCTCAGAATAATAATTTATTTTTATTCTTTTATTAAAGTTAGGGAGGGCACTGCGCCACCACTGCTTGAGACTTCTCTGTAAGCATTAATCCCTAGCTTATACCTTGAAATTATGCGTAATAATTTCTAAGGAAGTCAAAGACGGGTCTGACAGGGGGGGATGTGGAGAGGCAATCCAATTTTTTTTTTAACAAATTGTAACCCAATTAGGTTAGTAAACTTTTTTACGGCCATGCCTCTATCCTCTATAACCGTCCAACATGGACCCATGACGGCCAATAAAAAGACAAGTTTTTTTTTTTAAAAAAATCTTACCTCTCCGCATCTTCTCTGTGTAGGACCCGTCAAATACCTATTTTAATAAAGATATCTATTTAAGAAAAAAATCAATTTCAACATCGTGTAAATCAACCTTAAAATACAATCATATGGGTTGAGGAACCGGGGAGGAGTGTCTGGCAATCCTTTGAATATTTTTAAACCAATTTTAATTAGAGAGGTAAGGAAACTTTTATACGGCCATGGGGTTCTATTGCCTATGTACTAACATCCAACATGGAACCATGATGGCCAATAGAAAAGCGAGTTTAAAATTAAAAAAAAAAACACAAGTTTTTGTTGCCAGACACTCTTCCCCGGTTCTAGACCTCAATCATATGTTCTGCGCTCTGGTGTTCATTTTTCAAAACAAACTAAAAATATTTTGTTTTTTTTTTGTTCAGAATTTTAAGATTCAGATTCCGAAAATCTGAAAAAAAATCGACGGGATATAAAGTTGACGATAATTATTTAACACCGAAGTGCCTTTATTATTATATTTCGTTTTCTAAACAAACAATTAGTTTAATTGTAATTTAAAATTTATTTAGTAATTAAATAAAAACATTCGTTATTAATTAATTATTTACTGTGATATTTACCATTTAAAAATTAGACCTCAAAATGAGTTCATGTTCATTGAAGTGTTTCAATAATAGGTATTTTCTTGTGTAATAATAATTAGTTGAGAAATTTTCTATTTAAAATTGTGTAAATAGTTAACTTTTAAAAGTGTTTTTTAATTATTAAATGTGTTATCAATAGTCATGTCCTCAGCTGGAGGCAGTAATAGAAGAAATGGTGCAATGAAAATTAGATTAACGAGTAAGTACTAACTTTTCATTGATGATTAAATGACCAATGATTAGTGAATGGACTACTTGGGTGTCCTGGGTAGAAATAGACCATTCTTGGTGGTCCGTGTGTTGTTTACTATTACCAATTTTATTAAATACTATTCATTAAATGCTGTAGTAGGTTGAACGTCGTTACTTTTAAATGAGGAATGTAAATCTATTTTAAACTTGGTAATATTCGGATACTTATAATACGGTAATTAACTGTTTTCGGGGATAAAGATTAGTTGCATTGAAGGTACATATTTTTGAGAAGAAAATTTTAAATGAACCTGCGTAAGATGTGTTGGAAGTATTGTTTGGCTAAGGGTGCTGTCAGACATTCGCATACTTACCATATTCCATATCACCCATCTTTTCTTATATTTAAGGAAAAACGAAGCCTCTGTAAGTAGGAATATTGTGTCTGCTGGACCTCTATAAGCAAAAAAATGTTAAGAATTGTTGTATTTTGTCCTTTTCTCCCCCACCTGCGTTCACATGGACCTCTTTTTTTTTTTTTAATACATCACATTACGTCTTATGACTATTACAATGTGACATTACATGGATAAATAATATTAGTGATTAGAATTTACAGTACAGGTTACGAGGCCAAGGGCAAGAAATATTCACGCAATTGGCTTTATATGTTTCAATCCCATCACTCAGATCCAACTTGCCACTATAAAGATTGAATAGTGACAGTGCTTTTATTATCCAGGAGTTTGTATAACAATCTGTCCGAGTTCTGGGTATGTGGAAGTATTTATTTCTTGCCCTTAACCTCGGATCTGGAATTTCAAAATTCAATATGTTCACCAAATTGGGAGCATCGAGTATATTATTTAATATTTTAAAAATGAATATTAAATATATCATCTTTCTTCTATTCTCTAGTGTGATTAGATGTAGATTGTCACACATGGAGATATACGACACGGGATCGGGGTAAGTGGGGTAGAATCCGTTTTCTTTATAAAAAAGCTGTCTTACAAATTTCGTTTGTACTTTTTCGATTTTTTTGATGTTTTGTTTTGTACCGGGTGACCATATTATAGCAGCATAATCGTGCTTGGATCTGACGAAAGAAGTATACAGGATTATAAATGTGTCTAGATTTTGGAAGTACTTGAAACTTCTATGTAGTAGACCCAGGGATTGATACGATTTACTGATGACGTCATCTATGTGCTGATTGAATTTTATGTTTTTTTGGAATATCACAACTAGATCTTGTTTTTGTGTAATTGTTGGTATCTTAAAATTATTTATTTTATATTCAAAGTGGATTTCTTCTGTTTTGTTTGTGATCGTCATTACCTCGCATTTGTTAGGATGGAACTTAATTTTATTATCAATCAACACGCTTCACAGGCACTCAGATCGTGTTGTAGTTTTTGGCAGTCGTTGCAGGAAAATGAATATTTGGAAACTATGTAATATTGTCCTTTGAATTTCTGTTTATCCAGGTTGGACTGTAAAAGAAAACATTTTCCAAATTTCGTAATCTAGGTTAAGCCGTCTTGGATTTCGTTGACTATAATCAGCCAGTCAGTGTACTAATTGGTCTTGTTTCATTTGTGGAACCAGTGAATGAAGACAAAATAAATCAAATATTGATTCAGATTCAGTTTGAATGAGATTCAAATTTATAATTGTTTTTATTTTGAATCTCAAACTTGATAACATTGATCAAGGCAATTAGGTTATAACTAATTGATTGAATGATTGTACACCATTTTTAGGGTTACGCATCCAGCCTTTAAAAATCTCTGCTTCAAACCAAAGATGTGTATCCACGAATAGCAAGTGAGGGTTACCTTGCCAGTAAAGGGCAGTAAATAACTAATTGATTGAATGGTTGTACACCATTTTTAGGTTTACGCATCCAGCCTTTAAAAATCTCTGCTTCAAACCAAAGATGTGTATCCACGAATAGCAAGTGAGGGTTACCTTGCCAGTAAAGGGTTAAAGGAGAAGATAGATCGCTGAACGGCATCTTATTTCTAAGCCTACTATATTTGTCACAGAAATGTTCGTAGGTACTACCAAACAAATTTAAATGATTCTAATTGATAGATTTCAAGACACATCTAGATGTCATTTGATTTTTTCAAACTCGCAAACTAAATGACGTAAAGAGTCCAATTAATTTACTGATAGACCTCAATGAACGTAGATCGACAATAGAAAAATTTGAGAAATATTTCATTCTTTCATCCATACTAATATTATAAATGCGAAAGTAACTCTGTCCGTCTGTCTGTCTGTATGTATGTTACGCTTTCACGCTTAAACTACTGAACCGATTTTGATGAAATTTGGTATGGAGATAGACTAAACTTTAGGAAAGGACATAGGCTACTTTTTATCGCGAAAAAAAGCGCCGAAACTATAAACGGCCATGACTATAAGGCGCCAAGCGAAGCGGGCGTATCCTGCTAGTACAATTATAATTTACTAACTTCCATGGTTAAAAATGTTTCTTTAGGGTGGCGTCCTCATTAACTTCTATGGTGAAAAATGGGTCATAATTGATATTGTGAGAAGTTACTTGAATGTGACATCCTCACGAGCCCATCAGAGATGCCGCCATGAGCGTCACTTTTGCCAGTTAGCGTTGTGACAAAAAAAATTTGGGGTACAATAAGACTCGCAAGTGGGACCTATATATCCAATTTTATCAAAATCGTCCAACGCTAAAGTGACAAAAGTGCCGTTCATGGTGGTCGGTGTGCGACGGACGAGCCGATTTTATTTTCTTTCGATTTTTGAATTCTGCGTACCTTGAAACGTAAAACATCAAATTGTGGGTATTTTTTTTGTTTACAAAGACGGTATTTCGGCTTTTTACGAATATCTCCTGAATTCTGACTAATAGAGTAAAAATCAATGAAATACCTTCTCCCTCCCTCCTTCTTCTTAGAGAAGATATTTGAGACGATTACAAATAAAATAAAGTAGGTGGCTAGGTAGTGAGAGGAAATGAAATAAGAACCATCAAATATATATATATCTTGTCAACGGTATCACTGAGGATATGTTGGATGGTAAATTGAGAAGCTACTTAAACATATTCAGGGTGGTATGATAGGAGAAATGTGGTTGTTCCGTTGATTCATATTGAATAGGGTTATAAAACATATCCTAATTGTGTATGAATAGGGTTCATATTTTTAGAAATTTTTATCTTATTTTGGGTACCTAATTATTTCATATGATTGTGGGTATTTTTTTTNTACAAGAGTACTTTCCCTAAGCCTATTTAAATTTAGGCTTCTAAGAAAAGTTAGATGCCACAGTTGGTGTATCATGAGACACACGCCTACCTCATGAGACACAACGTGATTCTGCGTCCCACTAGGCACACATCCGTCCCATAACACAACCATTACAATAAATGTAGAGTGAAATATATAATATACATAACCATTGGCCGATTCGGCGGCCCCCAAACAACACATTCAAGTATGATATCAGAATGAAAACAACAATGTCTGTAGTGCACCACCCGAAGCCGGTAGAACCTGTTATTAACTTATATATCTATACAGCCGGTTATCCATTCATTTCCCATAAAAAAATGGGACGATTTTGGTGTAATTATCAGTTTTAAGTACAGAGTTAAATCCAGTACATGACCATTTTTGAGTTAAAATTTATTCGGGCCTTTTTGTTATGTTTCAGTATTATGTGCAAGGAATTTAGCCCGCAAGGATTTATTCAGTAAGTATTGCTTTTGTTTTATATTTTGAGCATGTGTGTGCTCTGGCGCGCTGGCGGGGATGACTCGGACAGTTCCGGGATTTTTTGAAAGAAAAAAAATCATAAGTACTCGAAAGGTCAGAGAAAAAAAGGTCATACTCCCCACCACAAAAAGTAGTTAGTATAACAACAACGACTTCACTGCGCCGAATCCGTCACAACACTGAAGTTATGTAACGCCGGAAATGTCTTCAAGATTTGGTTATCTCCACTTAAAATTTCATCAAAACCAATTCAGATGTATGACTATGAGAACGTAAAGGACAGAGAGGTCCTTTCGCATTTAATTGGTATTGTTGACTTTGTATGTGGTGTTTTCTGAAGTTTTCCGATAAGGTGTGTTCTCCATGTGAAAAATCGTAGTGTTAAAACTAGACCTCACTTTGTTCGGACTGCAACTATTTTATACTTAATAGTTATCTCATAATGCTACCACTTGTTGCTATTGCCATTGCAACTGAATACTTAGAAGTTGAGAGGCGATCGGGAATTCCACTCTGAAGATAACCATCGGAGATAGTAATATTGACGAATGAAAGAAAAGCATAGAAGTTACGCTTACGATTAAAACAGCCTCAGTTGGTTGAGGCGATATTCGTAACCAGTAGACTGTTGGTTCGAATCTAACTCCATCCCCGCCGCTTGTCACAATAGAAATTTGGAAAAAAAATATTTACCGGTGACTTTGGTATATATATTAAACTAGCTGTTTTCCCGTGCTTCGCTACAGTTACAAAATTCAACAACTCAATTTTAGATTTTTGGTGGAACCGACCCCCAGAGTGAACACGTCTCCTATTTAGAAAATTCAATATTTTACTCAAAGATATTACTTTTTGCACTGCGGAACACCTTCGTATAAAATTTCAGCTTTCTCGCT
The DNA here is from genome assembly GCA_012654025.1 of Pachypsylla venusta. Lineage (NCBI taxonomy): Eukaryota > Metazoa > Arthropoda > Insecta > Hemiptera > Aphalaridae > Pachypsylla > Pachypsylla venusta. The sequence continues at coordinate 6,652,889 of CM022883.1, forward strand.
TATTCCGAAGTGATACTTCTTTGCATATAACAC
>CM022883.1:6674431-6686706 GCA_012654025.1 Pachypsylla venusta
TTAATATTCATTGTAACACCTTAGCGCTTCAGATCTGGAAGCCAGTCGACCACTGCATTAGGCTTAGCCTATTCCTTAATATTCATTGTAACACCTTAGCGCTTCAGATCTGGAAGCCAGTCGACCACTGCATTAGGCTTAGCCTATTCCTTGATATTCATTTTAAACCCTTGTTTTCATATAATTTGATTGTTTGGTATTGCTTCTATTGTTTAGCGTTTTCCTGGAAAGGATATTTTTTTCAAAGTAAGTTATTATGTAGTGCATTTTTTTTTTTTACATATAATGTATATGGTGACACAAAAAACATGACAAGTGTTCATCAATAGTGTCAACATGACACGTGTTCATCAATATTGTCAACATGACACGTATTCATCAATAGTAACCTCATATCACCTTTCGACAAATGTCAAGCTTACAACGCACTTCGCCCACCTACCGAACCATATCAAACCGTTAGAAACGAGCGGACTACCTCTCAACGGAGCTACAGAGATTGTGGATTCTTTAAAAAAGTTCAACTCAAATTTACCCTTTTCGTATCCCGAAAAATTAAAAAGAAACTTATCCATTGTTGTTTTTTAAAAAAATCCGGGTTTAGAATCTTGGATACAAGTAAAGCAATACATCAATGGAGTAGGATAAGATTTACCTGACAATATTCCCCATAATTTTGCTCCTATTTTCAAATTCTGTCCCTTGACGTCGGTAGATGTGGAACGGCCATTTTCACAATATAAAATGATCGCAAGTAACCGACGTTATGGTTTGGTTTTACAATGAAAAGCTTGAGAAAAGTACATGGTAGTACAATTTTATATATGCATTGAGTAAAGTTAGTAGATTTCCCTTACCGTACCTACTGTTGAAATGCAAAAAATTAGTTAATTTCATATTATAAATTAATATTTCAAATGATACGGTACTATTTTGCTTTATTTTCATTTGGAATATTTAAGACGAATATTTAAAATCCTTTCTTAGCGCGCATCTAAGACCTAAGTGCGACCCACATGCCAAATTTCAGCCTCCTACGACGTGCCAGTGCGGAGAAATCGCGATGATGTCATCTGAGTGTGTTTCTCTTTTATATATATAGATTATTTTGTCATTATTTGTATTATTTTGGCACTTTTCGTTTGGGAGCCTTTTTCATTATACTTATAAGTCCTGTAAGACAGGCAAAATACATGTATACAAGTATACGAAATGCATTTATATAAGCCTTATATAAGCATTTTACCTGCATACAAGACTTATAGGTTTTACGAAATAGGCACCAGGAGAAAAAAAAGGGGGGGGGGAATTACATAAAAACATTCAATTTGATTGAAGAAAAACTTTTCTTTAGTAATATTTAATGTTTTCAAGTAATTTCCCCCTTCTCCCCTCCTTTCGTAGTTTGAAATCCTATCTTGTGCTTCTATTTAGTTAACAATTCTATGTAAGAGAATAAAATCCAAAGTAGTGAAAATATGGCCCAAAAACAATAGAAATTGACATATTAAATTTATCTTTATTTTGATTTTTCGGCAGACGGTTATTAACCGAAAAAAAATCTAAAATTTTTTGCATGATTATAATACTTTATGTTCTATAAATGAGAATGTCAAAAGAAGAAGAGCATATCTTGAGTTAAATGTCGACTCATTTATGTCGTTTATCCATTTCGAGACGACTCGTTTTTTTTTCAGGGCACCTTTTTGGCCTTGTAAAATTCATTATAGTTATTTGTCCTTCCAGGAAAACCAATCCATCTCAAACTACCAATTCAGAATCTACACCTCAACCAACATATCATGTTAGTTCTCCTATTGAGTCAAACGAAGCACCACCACCTATAGTATCTTCATTACAACCACTTCCAGCAGAAACACCAACTTCTGGAAGTACAACTTTAGCACAACCTCAAGTGCCTCCTGGAGGTACTCCTCAAAGTATTGAAACCGATAGTGAAGTTTTACCAAAATATAGACGAGATTTGGTAGCCAAACAAAAAGTTTTAAGAGCAGAATTGAATGCGTTACAACCTCAAAGTGGACATTGTAAATTAGAAGTATCTAGGTCGGAGATATTTGAGGTAAGTTTGATAAAATATTGCACCACCACTTATAGTATATTCATCTATCGATGAAGATACTATAGTCGATGTGACGCCGCGCCATAGGACGAATATCATCTTCCCAACTAAACCAACTCAGTGAATCATACTAAAGATGACAAGAATTGAGACAACATAGTTGAAAAATTGGAAAATATTGATGGTTTCTATTGCTAGAAATTAATGACTATGTCATTTTTCTTCTGGCCTCCCAATATTTTCCGGTTATATTATTTTGATCTGAAGGGGATGGACAGACCAAAATATGTTCATGTCTGCTTGTTGGGTACATAATGGACAGATTGAAGAGTCTATTGTGTGGAGGTGCTGGGCTAAGCAGTCATGACCCGTCATAAGTCTTTAAAATAGCGACAACATGGCCTCTCCTTCCGCCAATAATTGTAAACCAAATAATAATAGTCCCTTATTTATACTGCCCGAATAAGGCTGAAGATTCCCTTGTCACCGACAGTTTTTTCGGTTCTATTATTATGTGGTAAGTATGTCAAATTCATGAGGATAAAATTCCTGGCTTGGCTGGTTTTGATCCTACGCCGTACTGTTACCCAGTCAGAACGTCTTACTACTACACTACCAACCCACTTCAAAACGTATTTCTGCTGTGTCTCAACTCTCGTAACTCAGAGAATAATACCTAACTTTAATAAAAATGCAACTGAGTTTGATACGATTTTATATATAAAGAAAAACATTATGATGAAAGTTGATACAGAGGCAGCTTAAATTTTGTTTCTTGGCTACTTACTTAAATCTGATGTGATTATCGACTTTCCTTAACCACTTTTATTGAAATTCTCACTAACACTAGCGATTTTAACATAACGTTCTTTTTAAGGCGCATTCATGAAAATTACACAAAAGTAAAATCGACTTTAATCGAGCAAGGCGTGTCTAATGCATAAAATTGATATAGATACCATCTTTCAAATATATAACACTTGTCATACTTGAGATGTACTGTATGCAGACAGACACTAACGAACGAATGGCAGAAATTCATGATTTGAACTTTAGCCGTATTATACACATCTGAAGATACACATCTGAAGAATTGTTTTGCATTACAATAATGTCTTCTTATTGGATATTGAAAGAAAAAAATCTCATGATTTATTTATTTTTGTCAAATCAGGAATCGTATCGAATTATTATGAAAATGAGGCCTAAGGAAATGCGGAAGCGACTTATGGTAAAGTTTCGCAATGAGGAAGGACTAGATTATGGGGGTGTGGCCAGGGAATGGCTATATCTTCTTTCACATGAAATGCTGAATCCTCAGTATGGACTGTTCCAATATTCAAGAGAAGACAACTATACGTTGCAAATAAATCCAGATTCGGGCGTCAATCCGGTAAGTTTAACTACATCGGTAGAGGGATAAACGCGTACTAGAAAAAAACTAAAACAAACTAGGACTTGAAAACAAGGGCGGTTTTAAGGCTATATCTTGGAGCGGTGATGCACTTTTGGAGGGGATACTTCCGGCACGGGGGGACTCTCCCGGGAAACATTGAATATTTAGCAGTCAAAAACTGAAAATCTGGGCTCTAAAACTGCAATCTTGTTTCATACAGAAATGACTAATACTATACTACGGATGTGGTATGTAGTTAGTGGCTGGGAATAACTGCATTTTTATTGTCCCTGGACAGTTTGTAAAATGTAAAATAAACCTTGGTCTTGGGCCAGCTGATGTACACAAGATAGGCAATTGACGAGGGAAGTGAGGGACGTTGTTATGACTTTATATTATATCTGGAATGTTTTATTTGAATTTATAAAATCATTATGTCTGATTGTATTTATAAAATCAAAATGAGAAAAATATTTATGCCATAATTTATCTAGTGGAAGATTACTGTATAAATATTCACACTACATTTTGCCAAGGGGGGGGCCTGCTTTATTCCGCCCCTGCTTGAAAAATGAGACTTAAAGAAGGAGATTGTGAGGGCTGCTGAGTTGTAATCGGCTAACCACTATACCGATGGCTCTGAAACAACTGACCGTGGAGTAAAGCAGATATAGTTGCACAGGAGAAGATCATTAGTGCCGTAGTAGCTCATCACCGTTTGAAGGACAGGGATCTAAAAAAACGCAAAATTAGACTCTGGAAGAGCCTGGAGTTAACATACAATGTATAAACCCCTTCGGAAAGTATACTAGCATGTGTCCCATAAGTAGAGAAGTCAGAAGCTGTCAATAGTTTCAATACCAGTCGATTCTCTGTAAGGAAATTTAATGTTTTACAAATTCATTTTCGTGTAAGAAGAAAAAAATGAAAACTCTGCCAATTTAGGGATTGGATTTATTATTTTTTAGTACGAAACCTAACTGTCCTAAAATGGTGCTTGCGTATGAGTTTCAATTTCTTTAAAATCGGTTAACGAACGGATTTTTTCATTTTAGTTTGGATTTTACAGACTTTGAGAATATTTAAATATCAAATTTTGAGGGGGGATTTTTCTCATTTTTTCGTGGTCCATTTCATTTCATATTCTCAATATTGAAAAGAGCAAACCAAAAATCCATTTTTCCTTCGTACATTGTAAGTAGCTTATGCGCACAGGTTTATCTCTGTAGACTGACTGGAGGAATGAACGGAGGATTGAGGCGAAAGCCAGCAGGCACCATCTTTTAATCACTCACCAGGGATGGATGGAGGGTCTACAAAAAGAAATTGGTCTTCGAGGCTGAAGGTTAGTGTCATATCCAAATGGTTCCGTACCAGTTGGCAAAGTGAATTCTCTGTTAATATAAGTTTCACTAATATGGGATTTCTCTGCCATTATTTTTTCAGGAACATTTATCCTATTTTCATTTTGCGGGGCGTATCATTGGTATAGCAGTATTTCACGGACACTACATCGACGGAGGATTCACAACCCCTTTTTATAAAATGCTTCTCAATAAACCAATCACTCTTGAAGATATTGAGGGCGTGGATCCAGAATTGCACCGCAGTTTGACATGGATTTTGTAAGTAAAGTAGTAATAGTGATATTTTTTTTTTTTACAAGAGATGTATTTTCTCGAGAAGCTCCACAGAGCTGGTTTCAATGTTAAGCCGACCAACAAATCCATTAAGGAAACCGGTAGCTTAGAGATGGAAAGAGAAGACCTTGAGTCTGGGTTTACGAAATTCCGACCGGGGTTCATGTAGCCAGTAGATATTCCAAAGCGATGAGGTAAGTAAAACGATGTACTTGTTTACTCCCGCTTTTTATAAAGTTGGTACACTGAAGTTCTGGGTTTTGGGAGTTCTTCACATAGTCAAACTAGCATCCCCCGATCGCGGCTTCGCCCGCGCATATTTTAAATGAAAACCCATTTTTATATTATAAAGATGTAGCATGCTATCTCTCTTGCTCCAATGTATTTCTTATGGGCATTGTTTACTTTTCGCGATTTCTAGCCCTTAAAATTAAAATTTTGCAAAATCCTTTCTTAGTGCACACTTAAATGGTGCAACGAAGGTCCCCGCCAAATTTCAAGTCTGTAGCATTTGGATAAAAAGATTACACTCCAGCTCTGGATTTGTGGATATCCGGCCAGGATACACAAGTCCGTAAATACACCAAAGGGATTGAGTACATGATGTTAACTCCTTCTTTGGATAAAGTGAAAATGAGGTTACACCCAAGCTCAGGATCTGTGTATTTTCGGTCAGGATACACATGTCAGTATATACACCAAAGGGATTGAGTACACGATGTTATCTCCTCTTTGGAGGAGATCACTGCAGGAACTTTTTCACTGAACACCAGCTACTCACTCTACCCCCAATCTATGTTTATGAACAAATTAAGTTCGCAGATCCACTCTGAGGCAATTTAGATCTGTTGTACCTGACAAATGTCCGCTCAAATCGAGCACTCTTCTCCCCAAATTCCATCGCTGTTAGGCTCTACAATCATATCCCTGCAAGCCTAACAGCACTACCCGACAAAAAATTCTTGGGTAAAATAAGAAAAGTGCTCCTGGGGTACCCGTTGTATTCATACAAGGAGTTCTTCAGGGTCATCCTCAACAATTTGGGTTAAATATATGTTAAATAATTTTTCTTTTTCCAGAGAAAACAAACTGTCCAATGATGTGTTGGATACAACGTTTGCAGTCGAAGTAAATAGTTTTGGAGTTCTAAAAGCACATGAGCTGAAATCAGGTGGAAAAGAAATGCAAGTTACAGAAGAAAATAAGAAGGAGTATGTTAGGTAAGTCGTCAGAAGAAAATAAGGAGTATGTTAGGTAAAACGTCAGAAGAAAATAAGCAGGAGTATGTTAGGTAAGACGTCAGAAGAAATTAAGGAGGAGTATGTTAGGTAAGACGTCAGAAGAAATTAAGAAGAAGTATGTTAGATAAGACGTTAGAAGAAAATAAAAAGGACTATGTTAGATAAGGCATCAGAAGAAAATAAGAAAGAGTATGTTAGATAAGGCATTAGAAGAAAATAAGAAGGTATATGTTAGGTAAGACGTCAGAAGAAATTAAGAAGGAGTATGTTAGGTAAAGCGTCAGAAGAAAATAAGGAGTACTTTATTTAAGGCGTCTTGGCCTGGTCAGTTCTTACTCTCTGTGTGTCTATAAAGGAATGCCGCAAACTTGGTTCATTGGTTTATTATTTTTCAACCCCTAGTTTCTACAATAGGCCCCAAATGAGACCTAAATATCAAATAATTAATTTCGGTCAACGTTAAGTGGCCAAAGTTCCACTTAAACAGACAGCGTGGCGTGCGGAGCGTTTTTTATGCTATTTTTGGGTTCGTCGCTCCTTGAAACCTAAAACCTTGGTAGATTCCAAAGGTTCATTGTTAAAAGTAATAAACCAAATGTTTGGAATGCTATGATATATTTTTTTTAAGAACCAGGTTTGTTTTAAAAGGGTATGACTTCACTTTGACTTAGAGGTTAGGTCTATTTTTTAAGGAAAAAATAATAGTTTTTCGGCAAGGCATGGCCGAAAAAAACGTAATCTAACCCTACAGTCGTTCCTTTCCCCTTAACCGGAGGGATGTTGAAAGTTTTCAGGGCTAATTTTTATTTCCTCAAAAAATGCATAAGAGGATTTTTTAAAATTGTATAAATATATCCGAAGAAGATAAATATTTTTGTTTTTGCGGTTCAAATAATATTTTCATCATTTAGTTGAAATTATACGTTACGCTCTATGAAATATCTAAACAAACACAGCTCCACTTTACTATTGACCCTTATATCTCAGAGATTACGCTTTCATTTTTTGAAAAGTTTTACGGTATACTTTTTGCTTTATAGAATAGGATTATTTTTGATGTAATGTTTTGTTCATGAAAATGTTCAATTTTTTCTATAAACTTGTGTTGTTTTCTTACAGATTGTACGTCAATTGGAGATTCATGAGAGGCATTGAACAACAATTTCTAGCTCTACAAAAAGGTTTCACGGAAATTGTTCCCATTCATTTATTAAGACCATTCGATGAAAGAGAATTGGAATTGGTCATTGGAGGTCTGACCTCAATAGATATTAAGGACTGGAGACAGAATACTCGACTTAAAGTAAGTACATGATGTTGGTGTGACCTCCACAAATATCAATAAGTGGAGGCAGAATCCTCTTCAATATGACTGACAGTAACGCCAATCTTTAGAGACTAACTAAACCGAAAAAAAACTCTGCCAATTTACATATGGATTTATTATTTTACTGGCTAAAAAATATTCCCCCTCGTCATCCAAAAAAATACGATATTTTACTTTTCAAGGTAGACAGAATCCAAACATTGAATAAAAAAAAATCCCTGCGTAATCCCATGATGGGCACTTTTGCCACGTAAAATTTTAGTATGGAACCATATATATGTGATTGACGCTGACGAAAAGTTTCGGGGCAAAATTACAACTCAAAAGAGATCTATATACCAATATTCAACAAAATCGGTCAATGCTAAGTGGCAAAAGTGCCCATCACTTCACCAAATGTGACTGCTCTCAAGTTGGTGGACTTGGTACAAAGAAGCAATTGCCTTTAGTTTTAAATTCACTCAATAGTTAACTGCATTTCCTCTGAATTCCCCTCTTTCCTTTTAATTACAAAGAAGCAATTGCCTTTAGTTTTAAATTCACTCAGGAGTTAACTGCATTTCCTCTGAATTCCCTTTTTTTCTTTTAATTTTTTGTGACGCTTCAATAGACTGAACTAGGTATGACAAAATAAGTTTCACTTTGACAAATTTGTCTGGTGCTCCCAAGTTGGTACAAAGAACCAATTTACCTTCAGTTTGTAAAAATTTTAACTTTTATATTTCAGCATTGTACACCTGACACACCTGTTGTCAAATGGTTTTGGGAAATAGTTGAAAACTATAGTGAAGAAATGAGAGCCAGACTTTTGCAATTTGTTACTGGTAGTTCGCGAGTGCCTTTACAAGGATTTAAAGCATTACAAGGTAAGGAATCTTGCTAATTTTTTTATGAAAAAAATACTAAATATCTGAGCGCACGGCAGTGCGCCAGACCAAGTTCCAGAAAGCACCAGTGTATCTTTACACGAAGCAATTCACCAGGTTTTTCACACCGTCAGATATCCTGTTCTACAAGGGATAGATCATTGAAATTTTGAACATTCATTCTGTAGTATAGTACAACCCTACAGGATAAACTTCAAAAGTTAATGTTAATGAGATAGGTAATTTCAAAGTTTTCACTTTTGGATACTCACTGACTGATTGACTGATACACTCATCATCAAAAGTTTCAGGCACTTCCCGTATACCTAGAGCGCTGAAATTTTGCATGAAGTTAGCAATTGACATCCAAGTAAAGTGAAAAAAAAATTGAACTTTTTAACTCTAAGTGCTCCAAAACTGTGTCGCTTTAGGGAAGACAATATAGCGTATTGTAATGGAGTTTTAACTGATAAAACACTGAAATCTTGCACAAAGTTAGATATTTACATGCAATTAGGCAGGAAATAATTTATATTTGAACTTTTTTACTCCCGGTGCTCCAAAACGGTTCCGCTTTAGGGAAGGAGATGGTCGAAAACAGTTTAATCTGGTAAGACGCTGAAATCTTGCATAAAGTTAGATATTTACATACAATTAATCAGGAAATAATTTATATTTGAAATCTTTCACTCCCGGTGCTTCAAAACGGTTTCGCTTGAGGGACGGAGATGCTCGAAAACTAGTTTAAACTGGTAGGACGCTGAAATCTTGCATAAAGTTAGATATTTAATACAATTAATCGGGAAATAATTTATATTTTAACTCTTTCACTCCCGGTGCTCCAAAACGGTTCCGCTTTAGGGAAGGAGATGCTCGAAAACTAGTTTAAACTGGTAGGACGCTGAAATATTGCCTGAAGGAAGATATTTACATGGAATTAAATGGAAAATAAATATATATTCATTCTTTGACTACCAGTGTTCAAAAAGGGTTCCGTGTCAGGGAAGACAATGCACGAAATGTAGTTTCACCTGCTAAGACGCTGAATTCTTGCATGAAGGTAGAGAGACTTAAATTCAAATGAATCCGCAAATATATCAAAATTCAAACTCTTCAACTCCCAGTGTTATAACTTCAGGGAAGAAGATACACTATAAATATTTCTGCTTCTATATGCTTTGTAGTGCATATTACCTTGGTGTTTTATTAATACTTTGGTGTTAGATCTTATTGGATATTTGGGTCCGGTTTACACAGAAATTTCCTGGTTTCCGATATGTTGTGTAATTGAAAAGAAGAAATGAAGAAAAAACGGATAAATATAATTAGTTACATATAGTAATCTTACAAAAAGCATTGATATCTCACAAAAAATTATCATTGAAAAAAGGCCAAGTTCCACTTCTTCAACCAAAAAATTCCGCCTATGGAAGTAGTGATATCTATTATTGGGGTCAAGTTTATTGTTCCTGCTGTATATCCCGCACTTAAATTTATTATTACACGTTCTTCTTTCTCAATTTTCTTAAATTAATACGGACTTTACACTTGGCCAGTTTGTAAAAAGATAGTATTTTAGGAATTTTTTGGTTGAAAAAGTGGAACTTGGCTTTTTTTTAATGATAATTTTTTGTGAGATCTTACTATACAGAGTGTCCAGGAATTCTTTTCTGACAATTTTCTCACGATTACCGGTTCTACGCACCAGGATGATTTGGAACTCATATTAACACAGCTCTAGCTAGCAGGGTTGCGGAGTTTTAACATAATTAAATGACTCCTTGACTCCAACCCATTGTCATATGCTTTGACACCAGAATTTAAATTTTTAAAGGTATCTTTGACATTACTTTGGTCAGGTAGATTTTTATCTCAGTTGAATTGATGTGTATTGCTACCACTGGGTGTTGCCCTTCAGGTGGGTCCATACTTCAAAAAGGTTTGGTCTTTTTTTGTCAAATAAAAATCCGCAAATGGAGAGTATCTCACATTTTTCTTCTTCTGAATTTCAGGTTCTACGGGTGCAGCCGGCCCCCGACTGTTCACAATTCATGCCACCGATTCACCAGAAGATAATCTTCCTAAAGCACACACTTGTTTCAATAGGATTGACCTTCCAGCCTACACAAGTCACCAGAGATTATATGACAAACTGAGTCAAGCCGTAGAAGAAACATGTGGCTTTGCTGTGGAGTAGTGGACAACCAAAATTTTGTTTAAGTGATTATGATTCGAGGGAATATTTTATGCTTTGGTATGTTCCTTTATACCATTGACATATTTAACATATGAGCCAAATTTGGCCATATAGTAACTCCTGGTAACCGAACAGTGTTTGAAGTGAGAAAAAAACAAACAAAAAAAACATACAAAAAAAAACATGACTGGCATATGCCCGCAATTTATAATATACTTATAGAGATACACTCCGACCCAGTAGAGTCGTTGCTGAACTTCATTAGGGGTGCGGCATTTTCAGGGCTGGGTGAGAGATGCTAGACAGTTTGAAAACTGGTGTGCAATAGTCCTAACTAGTGGACGCAGAACTTGGAATTCCGAAAGGAAAGGCCGCCACAATTAATAATAATAATGCCCGAAACTTTGTAGGCGTAGATGTAGAGTTCGTCGTTTTGTTTAAAAACAATGAAGTTTTTTATGTTCTTTTGCAAGCATTGGACATTCCGTCATAGCTGGAATTTGAACCAAGATACAGTTGGCGATAGCTCGTTTCCAGTGTACCGTTCACACTACATACTCGTACTGAAAGGAAACTGTGTTTCTACGTTTAGTCATTGGTCAAGCTACGTTGCTTATAGGTCAGTACACCAACTGGGCTTTGTGTTTTATAAATATAGATAATTAGTTTTCTGTCCACCCATATGTTTGAATGGTTTCGATAACTTTCGAGGAGGACCCTGAAAAGTTCATTTTCATTGATTTTTTCTTTTTGACATAGATTGTTGCGTACAAAAGATGGCACCTGTTATGTGTTTGACCTTCGCGTCGACATAAATGTGCGATTGAAGCAAATTTTTGAAATTGAAATAAAAAATGTCTGACTGTGATTTGAGAAAAAAAAATCTCATTTAAATAATTGTAGACGATCACATTTTTTATCGTTCCCTAACATTTTTAGAGAACGAACATTTGCAAACGTTAAGCAAAAGGTTAATAAAAACAACTTGCGTAAGGTGACTTTTTCTTTGTTGAATTTCTTGTTGTTTTAGAGAACGGACATTTGCAAACGTTAAGCAAAAGGTTAAGAAATACACCTTGCGTAAGGTGACCTTTTCTTTGTTGAATTCCTTGTTGTTTTAGAGAACGGACTTTTGCAAACGTTAAGCAAAAGGTTAAAAAATACACCTTGCGTAAAGTGGCTTTTTCTTTGTTGAATTCCTTGTTGTTTTAGAGAACGGACATTTGCAAAAGTTAAGCAAAAGGTTAAGAAATACACCTTGCGTAAAGTGGCTTTTTCTTTGTTGAATTCCTTGTTGTTTTAGAGAACGGACTTTTGCAAACGTTAAGCAAAAGGTTAAGAAATACACCTTGCGTAAAGTGACTTTTTCTTTGTTGAATTCCTTGTTGTTTTAGAGAACGGACTTTTGCAAACGTTAAGCAAAAGGTTAAGAAATACACCTTGCGTAAGGTGACTTTTTCTTTGTTGAATTCCTTGTTGTTTTAGAGAACGGACATTTGCAAACGTTAAGCAAAAGGTTAAGAAA
>CM022883.1:6692837-6704853 GCA_012654025.1 Pachypsylla venusta
CCTTAGTGCGACTACAAGCTCCCACTACTACGAGCCATTTTAAGCGACAAATACAAAGGATTGGAAGCTTGTAGCGTGTAGGACTGTAGGGTCTTATTAAAGCTTTGCTGGACGTTCCTTAGTGCGACTACAAGCTCACACTACTACGAGCCATTTTAAGCGACAAATCCAAAGGATTGGAAGCTTGTAGCGTGTAGGACTGTAGGGTCTTATTAAAGCTTTGCTGGACGTTCCTTAGTGCGACTACAAGCTCCCACTACTACGAGCCATTTTAAGCGACAAATACAAAGGATTGGAAGCTTGTAGCGTGTAGGACTGTAGGGTCTTATTAAAGCTTTGCTGGACGTTCCTTAGTGCGACTACAAGCTCCCACTACTACGAGCCATTTTAAGCGACAAATCCAAAGGATTGGAAGCTTGTAGCGTGTAGGTCCTTATCAAAGCTTTGCTGGACGTTTTTTTTAGTGCGACCACAAGCTCACACTGCTAAGAGCCATATTAAGCGACAAATCCAAAGGATTGGAATCTTGTAGCCTGTAGGCTTTGTAGGATGATCTATCAGGTGCCACCTGATAGGTCATTCCTAGCCATTCTCTGATGTCCTCCGTCCATAATCTTCTAGGTCTGCCTCTTCCCCCGTGCTTCCTCAACATCACCAACAACAATGTATTTTAACATTTGACAACTGGAACCTTTTATAATGTCCCACGAACCCTAGCTTTCTGTCTTTGATGGAATCTAGCAATCTTCGTTTTTCTTCATCTATTCTACTAAGGACCGAAATATTCGTCACATTCTCTTCTCACTTTACATTTAGAATTGTACGGAAACACCAGAACTCAAAGGCAGTTATCCTATATAGGTCTATAAATTATTGATAGGGTGTACGTATAAAATAAATTAAACACATCTTAGACTGGTTAATGACAACATTTTGGTTTATTATTTTCAATACCTAATGAACCTTTGGAATAGTCACAAAAAAAAAATACCCCTCCTCAAAATTTGATATTTTACGTTTCAGTGTACGTCGAATCCAAAAAACGAATAAAAAAATCCGTTTGTTCGCCGTACGCCGCGCCGTGATAGGCACTTTTGTCACTTAGTGTTGACCGATTTGGATGAAATTTTGTATATAGGTCCCATCTTTGGCTCTAATTGTGCCCGATACTTTTGGGTGCAATCGAATACACTCTTGGCGGTTTTCACTAATCCTCTCTAAAAAGAGAATGGTAAGAGCTAGAGACTTGAAATTTAGTATGTATATCATATTTGGGGTCTCAGTAAGGTTCGAAACATTTGGGTGCAATTAAATATACCGCTGGCGGTTTTTACCTCTTTCATTAATCATTAACCATCAAGATTTTCATTAATCTTGTCTAAAAAGAGAATGGTAAGAGCCAGAGACTTCAAATTTGGTATGTATGTCAAATTTAGGGTCTACGCCCTAGATTTGGAAGAATTACCTCCCCCCCCTCAATTTTTTGTTGGGGGGGGGGTTTAGCTAGTAAAATAATAAACCCATGTCCCATGTGTCATATTGGCAGAGTTTTTTAATAAGTATTTCGAACCATATTTACTTTAGAGTGTAGCTTTTATATGCTAGACTGGAATCTCTTTCGATCTGGCATGTAACATGTAAAGGATACTCTAACAAGTAATTTGAAGACATAAAGTAACTAATATAAATCAGCTTCAATCAACGGCTGCAGCAGTTAACTCACGATTTTTAGAAACAAAATACCGTTTTCCAAGTTCATAGGAAGATATCATTATAGCACATGAGGGTGCCACCTTTACCAGTCTTGGTACCAGACCTGAAACATAAAATTATCATTAAAGTCTGGAAGAAGGAAAACATTAAAACTTTTCGGTCCCCTCAACATATTTCCATTATTTTTAAAACCTACTCCTAGAAATGGCCCAGCCTTTTATTTTGACCGCTACAAAAATAACACAATTCCTTTCTATCATAAATAGACCTGAATGTTAAATGCCACGGAATTTTACCAACTTCTCAAAGTCCAGTCTAGGTCGACATTTTTTTTCTCTCTCACACACATTAACTACTGATTTTTAGTTGTTGTTTTTTTAAGAAAAGATTTTTCACTTTGAGGAAAAGTGAAAAAGTCGATAGACATAAATTAAAACTAAAAAATCTCTCCTTCAAGAAAACAAAATATTAAGTCTCCGAAGACATACATTTCGTATCAAGCGAGTCGGTAGACGCGCGCACGTCAAGATAAGCAAAGCTACCGACTATATTAACACGAAACAGAGTTTGTAGGTATGGAGATCCACTTTTCTCTGCCACTTTGACGACTTTTTGAAAATTTTATATAAATTTATCAGAGATCTTTATGCTGTAGTGATTAGACGGCAAAATAAAACCCTGAAAACACATTAACCCAACACTCTGTTTCATACAGGGCGGGCCCCCACTCAACCCGTTCTATTCTCTATTTCACACTCTCAAAATGAATAAGAGGGGCGCAACACACTCCTCTACCCCATTATATACATTATCCAGGGACTGCCAGAATTTTGCTCCTCTACCCCATTATCTGCATTATCCAGGGACTGCCATAATTCCTTTTACTCCTCTACCTCATTGCCTACATTATCCAGAGACTGCCATAATTCCTTTTACTCCTCTACCTCATTGCCTACATTATCCAGGGAGTGCCATAATTCCCTTTACTTCTCCACCTCATTGCCTATATTATCCAGGGACTGCCATAATTCCTTTTACTCCCCTACCTCATTGCCTACATTATCCAGGGACTGCCATAATTCCCTTTACTCCACTACCTCATTGCCTACATTATCCGAGGAGTGCCATAATTCCCTTTACTTCTCTACCTCATTGCCTACATTATCCAGGGACTGCCATAATTCCTTTTACTCCTCTAACCTCTCATTGCCCACATTATTCAGGGAATGCCATAATTCTTTTTACTCCTCTACCTCATTGCCTACATTATTCAGGGACTGCCATAATTCCTTTTACTCCTCTAACCTCTCATTGCCTACATTATTCAGGGACTGCCATAATTCTTTTTACTCCTCTACCTCATTGCCTACATTATTCAGGGACTGTCATAATTCCTTTTACTCCTCTACCTCATTGCCTTCATTATAATGGGACTGTCATAATTTCTTTTAATCCTCTACCTCATTGCCTACATTATTCAGGGACTTTTACTTGTCACCACGATGGCCGATTCTGCGCACAAGGACGACCTTGAAAGCAAAACATCACCGCTGCAGACAAGAGACATTAAAATATATTTTTTAATGTTACGCCTCTTTTTCGATGGAAAACTCACATTGACATCATGGGGGCGCGACCATACGTGGTCAGCCACCAAGTAAAACTTAACTGGACGTTGCCTAACTCCAGTGTAACTGATGTGTTTAACGTGCCATTGATGCTCGCTTTCAAAATCTTTTTGATAACCTCATAAAGCTGTTCAAAGAGGAACAGCTGTACAACAACAACTCCGTGTAACTCTGATGTCCCCTCCTTCTTTTCTTTCCTCCGCATTCCTAACCCCATCTAACCTCTCCGGATGTTCTTAACTCCATCATTTGCCGCTTACCTGTGAACAGTGCCTTGTATCCTTTTGTAAGTAACAATTTATTTAACACTATTCTTGTAGTTTGACTTTTTGAAGGTGGACTTTTCATGAGTTCATTTTCAGTGACATCAATTTGTTTTAGAGTTTTTACAATATCGAACGGGGTTGTCACGAGGGCGGCCAATCCTCCAGCGAGACTACCAAAGAGGAAGTTGTGAAATAATGAGGGTTCTTTGGAATACTGATGACGTCGAATGTAATTTGATTTTAACTGCTCATAGGTTACCCAGTATAAAGCTGTAAACAGAAATTGAAACAAATATTGGGGAGTGAGTCGGGTCCCTTTGGAGATGGTTCCCCCAATGCTTGATAAGGCACGGTTAAAACTTAATTTAGCATTACAGTCGTACTTTTTCCAGACCGTAAAGAGTTGGGAACATTTTTCCGGCCATGCATCGCAAAAAAAAAGCCAAAGTCTATAGCAGTAAGAGTAAAATAATTATCCCTAAATGTGCCCACGGACAGCCGCATACTTACTTATCTTATTACATAGCACACATTTTCGCATATATGCAAGGAAAAAATACACATGTTCATAAAGGAGTCTGCAAATTGCTCGATCTGCGCACTCTCATAAGAACATGTGTATTGCAATAAGTATGAAGCTGTCTGCGAGTAAGTGTATAAATTTACATACATTAATTTAAAGGAATTTGTGTTAAAGCTAATGCTTTGTCACAATGCACTTCCCCATATTATTACAAAAGTTGTTGCCATCCTTGGATTCGAACCAACAGCCTCCTGGTTACGAATCCGTCATTCTTACCAACTGAGCTACTGAGGCTGTACATAACTTTAATTTAGCAGAGTTTGTTTTTCCTTTCTAGAGAAATATTCTATGCCTAAATACACTCCATGAAGCCACGTTCCTTCCGAACTAGTCTCCCGCGGGACAAAACACTCGTGGTGTATAATCCATTTTGACTAATGTCATGTGACGATGAGGAAGAGAGGTCGCATTTTATTGATACAAGTATTGAGTGCCTAACATTTTGTGTTTCTCATTTTTTAACCATTTCCTCACCCCTATTTTTATCTCGGGAAGGCTGAGCATTCTCCTAATGAGTTGTCTGTAAAAGAATCGTGTTTTTTTATGGCTTATGGAACTAGATTAATTCGTAGAGCGATGGATTCCTAAACGTAATGTTAGTGGTTCGATTACAAACATGTACCTGAAAGTTGCATAGCATTATGACAAGGATTGACCTAACTAAATTCTCCTGTTAGTTTTGTGTTATAAGCCAAATACATTAGGTATCCAATTTTATTTTTAATTTGGCTTAACGTCTCTTTAACATCTATTGGTCATTCAACACGGGGGTTTCACCCTCCATTTGCAGGGACTTTCAAACAAGCTACCCACATTGACCTCACTCAGCCTGGGTTGGGCCGGAAAAATAGCCAGCATCACGAGGGCGCGAACCCACGTGGACACCTTCCATGTGGGTGTCCACGTGGACGTTGCTTAACTTCAGCAATCTATAGGGAACTGGTGTATTTAACGTGCCGTAGACGCTGGTTATCCAATACTTAAATTCTATTAATAGGTTTCATGATTACCTGAGAAGGGTACATCTCTCAATAGAGTAGCAATCAAACCTTTCCATATTGTGTTGTGTGAAGTGTAGATATGAGCCAAATACATTAGGTATCCAATTGTTAAAATCTATTAATAGCTTTCATGATTACCTGAGAAGGGTACATCTCTCAATAGAGTAGGAATCAAACCTTTCCATAATCCACCAACACCGTGAGATTGAACCAAACCCTGAAGAGCTTCCTTCATTTCTGAAATAAAAATAATATGGTTATTGTAGTTGCTGTAGTGTCAAAATTTAAGTTTAGCAATTTGAGACTCAATTTTTATGTTTAGCTAACCAAAAAAGAATGATTTTGTTAAATTGGGATAATTTATCCGGTAAAACTTGACATTCTTCTTTATAATTCATTATTTTTTTCCTATAAAAAAATAAATGTCAGCAAAAAATAATAAACGGCCTCACGATGGGCTGGTCTGTATACTAGGACGATCACGCATTTTATCACAGTTTCGGCCAGGGGTCATCAAACATTTTGTGTCAACCTCATTCCAACATGAATCTAGAAGTGGGAAGAAAAGTTGATTTTAATAAGAACATTACCGCTACAAAAATAAATGTAGCCACCAAGGGGAGCAAACCTGCTTTATTAGGTGATGGTCCTAAGCCCGTGTAAATGCTGAAGTTTTGGTGTTACGAAGGGCATCCAGGCTATAAAAAAACTCTGTTCGATGAAAGGTCATGAGCAAAATATGCGTTTCTTCGCAGTTTCTATGGACTATGTGAGAAGCAACGAGGGAAAGGGAGCATCTAAAGATAGTCAGCATCGAACAAAAAGTTGTGGCACTCTCCCAGGCTACCATAGTAGCCTGGGAGAGTGAGATGTATGTATCTTTATGTAGTTAAATAAATAAATGGTGGAATTCAGAAAAGCAACGTCGACCCTAAATAAAATTTGAAAGAATGAAATCACAGAAGGTGAAGGTTACCGCTACAAAAACAAGTGGGTGGGTGTGTTCAAGTATTCAACATTCAATTGTTTTGATATTTTCCTCAAAAAACATTTATGATAACTATTTTCAATCATAAACCTTTGGACCCCCCCCCCNCTTGGGCCCCCCCCCCCACTTCATAAATCTGATTTTACGTTTCAAGGTATGTAGAATCCTAAAGTCGAATAAAAATACACCGTTCATATGTCGTCTTGAGTGCCACTTAGCGTTGTACATTGTACAGGTCCTATTCGAGGTCTGTACAAACCAGAGGTTCCCAAACTGGGGGGCGTGAAAACAAGACAAGGGGGCGCGAGACCAGTTGAATTATTATCATTTAGTTTGTTTTTTTTACAATGGTAATTTTATTGAACATGATGTTTAGAAAATTTGAATGAGATAGCATTCAGCAACACATTAGCATTTTGAATGAGATAGCATTCGGCAACACATTAGCATTTTGAATGAGATAGCATTCAGCAACACATTAGCATTTTGAATGAGATAGCATTCAGCAACACATTAGCGTTATGAATGAAATAGCATTCAGCAACACATTAGCGTTTTGAATGAGATAGCATTTAGAAACACCTATACCAATTCATAATTGATAATGTAAAGGGGAGGGGAGCGTGGGAGGCTTTCATTTTAAGAAAAGGGGGCGCAGTACCAAAAAGTTTGGGAACCCCTGGTCTAAACGGTCCCCCAAAATTTTTCGCCATTCTTTTAAACAATTTTTAAAACGTAGTTAAAAATATTGAGAAAAATACCTCTAGATTTGTTTACGCCATTCTGGCTAAAATACGCAATTCTGTAAATTTGATTAATTGCATTGAATGACTCCATTTTTTCGATATGAATCTCCTTTTTTCATCCTTTAAAATTAGATCAGTTTCAAAATACCCATCGCCCGCTCGGGCTGCTAATCGTTTAAGTAAAGCCAAAATGTCATCAAGAAGTTGGCCATCCATCATCATTCTGAAGTTAGCATAAGCGACAGGTAAAACATTTCTTTTATTCCTGACGAACGAACCCGCCCTCACCAGCCTCATATGTTGAACAGTTTTCAAAACTTAAACTAATGTTGAGAATATAACTTACGGAAATAGGACATCTTTTCTGATTGCATCTTTGTTCTTATCAATTCTAATGGACTGACAAGGGTGACTGCTCCTATCCTCGCCACACTTCCAGATACTAGAGGTATCCACACAGGTTGTTCGTAAAGAGAAGGACTAAATATATCTTTTAATTTGACTCGCAACTGTTCATAAGTAACAAAATATGCAATTGTGGCTGGTAAAGCGAGGAGTAAAGTAGGAGCAAGACCACTCCAGAGAGAAAAGATTCCTTCGTGTTTTGCTATTTTAATAAATGCATCCTGGAAACATGGGATAGAAGAAAATCGTTTGATATAATTGGTGTTTGGCTATAAATGGGACCCTTGAAAATGGTGGGTAGCTGAGATCAAAAGGAATATTTATTATGAAATTTGTTAGTGAGCCAGACGAAGCAAAGCCGAGTTACAGGATGGAGAAGGTCATTTTGGACAAGTTTCAACGTCGCTTAGTGGGTTCTGTGTGACCGAACAAAAAAGGGATGGAGACTAAATCCTAGTTTTTGATGGCGGTGATTTCAAATATCGCATCAATTTTTTTTTACAAAAAAAGATAAATGGGGGAAACCTAAAACGAGAAAAGAAAAGAGTGGAAACCAAATATGAAATGTGCTTTTTTCTAAGAAAACAATTTTTTTTCCACATTTTAATAGGGAACCAAGAATAAGGTCCCATTACTATAAACGGGGCAGATCTAAAGCTAGAGCACGCTATGGCAAAATGCAATGGCGTGTGATTCTAGTTTTCAGTATATGGCAGTTTTCAATGGTCCAACTTGTTTTTTCATTGAAAACTGCCACACTCGGTATTTTTCAGCTCAGTGATAACAATGGAATATATGTCGCGGAACAGACAAAAAAAAAACATCTTTACCCTGGGTTATTTCTCTATTTTAACTTTAGGTAAGTAAGAGAAATCATCGTTTTTTTTTTTTTAAAAAAAAAATACTCTATATCTAAGTATAATTTAGAAATGGTATTTAGGATGTTTGTAGTGATTACGCAATATTTTATTGAAATTTATGTATCTAAGTTCTTAAGGAGAGTATTCAGACTAAGTAGCGACAGTACCGGCAAGTTATTACCACTGACCGTGAGCTCACATTGATGCACTGTCACGGGTCGGTCTAATATGAGCATGTTCCTTCAAATGATGGAAGAATATCGAAATTAAAAACACGTGTCGCGACTCTTTTGCCACTTAGCATTGACCGATTATATTTAAAATTGGTATGTGAGTCTCATTTGGTTTCAAGCACATACAATTTAGTCACTGAGGGGAGCAAGCCATCTTCATTAGGTGATGGTCCTAAGCCCGTGTGAATATAGAAGGTTTGTTTTTAGAAAGTACATCTGGCCTTCAAAAAACTGCTTGAAACCAATGTTGAAAAGTCATTAGCAAAATGCGAGTTTCTACGGATAGTATGAGAAGCAAGCGAGGGTTACCGTGCCAGGAAAGGGTGCAGCTAAAGAGAGTTGGCACAGAACAGAAGGTTGTGTGTGGCATGGTAGAAGTAAGGAAAGCATCGCCGACCCCAAATAGAATTGGCAGAGGGCGAAGTTAAAGAAGAAGAATAATTACATAGAAAGGTTTTTTAAAATATTGTTAGTCTCACCATTGTGCCGTTGAATTGTTTCTTCTTATACCAATCCGAAGGGCACGTACTACACATATGGTCCATTAAACCATTACAATACACATAACATTTATTTGAAATAGGAGATTGATGTTGAGCTTGCAATCGAATTTTGACAACATCAAGAGGAGTTACAATGAAACATGTCAACAAGGCACCACTGCAAGATGCTGCCATTTGTTGAAAAGGTGTTATCCTAAACCTAGGATCTTCTAGTTGTTTTGATGGAAGTTCACTCATAAATAATGTCCAATATCTGAAAAATAATCAAAAATGAGAATAGCAGTCTTTGTGCCCTAGAGTGGGTGCGGCTCTTTTGCGAACACCCTCAGAGTTTTGGCCGTTCCCGTTCTGTGTTGCAACGTAACGTGTAACGTAACGTTTAGGTAACGAAAATTCACAATGATTCTATGAATTTACTTAAAATAATTGATCGTAGCATGAACACGAACTGGAAAATTTCAAGTTTCATATTATTTTTATATCTCTTACCGTCTTGGCTGTGTACAATTAATGATAAATACACAATCATACATCGCTACTTTCAGTTTTATTATACAGAGACTAACATAATTCGATTTAAATCCGTGTTTTTTTTTTTTTTTTAATTTGACTTAATGTCTCTTTAACATCTATTTGTCATTCAAGGCGCGGGTTTCCCTCCATTCGCTGGAAACTTGCAAATCAGCTACCCACATTGACCTCACCCAGCCTTGGTTGGGCGGGAAAAAAGGGCCAACGATACGTGGTGTTCTCAAGCGGTTACCTATCTGGTGTATTCAACGTGGTATGATCGTTGGCTAACAGGTTACATAAACAACACATAGTGAATGGACCCACTGTAGGTGTTTATTCGTTCATAGTTAAAAATGAGGTCTAAAAATGCATGCAGATAAATAAAAAGTTTTCAAACCTTATGGGTAACATGACGATATCCTAATCATCAATTTTTGTTGACTGAAGAAGGAAGGCCAATAAAACCACATAACACTCCTTTACAGTGGTACAATCAACAGAGTTGAAGGTCTACTTGTTCTCTGAAACAATTATCAGAATATAACATGAAGGTCTAACATTCGTTTCCATGTTGTTGATGGAAATAATAAATATATGGTTTATTAAAAATTAATTTAGTACAATTGATTTTATAAATAAAATCTGGATACCAATTATTTTAATCTGTATATTAGAATAAGATCTTCTATCCATTAACCACTATCTTCATCGCGATCTTGTTTTGTTCTCGACTCGATCATCTCGATACATACATCACGCGATCCCGAACTCCTAGATTTTTTCGCTACTCTCGATAATAATACTGATAAAGCATGGTAGAAGGTAAGCCCATGCGCATCTTGCCCCTTCAGCTACGCTTATTGCATAACTGCATACGTCAACTGGTGACCCCTGAAGCCTTTGGTCCACTCTAATACCTACTGTACACATACACTTGTTGTCGCTATTATCTACTTTTTATCGCTAATATCTATTTTCTTCAATGAAGTGTACATTGTTCCGTCCTTCAGGCGCCGCAAAAGCAACATCGACGAGTCAATGAAAACACACCAAGCGTATGGGGTTCTGTTTTATCAGCCGTCAGTCGAAGCAAGGTTTCTGTATGTAATCCAATTACCGACTTGCTAAGTCTGTCACAGTTTTTTTATTGGATGAAAACGGGGCTCTTCTGTATACTTGGTGTGTTTAGCCAACATGTTATTTTATTGTCTGTGGCTTGATAGGGCTGGTTTAAATTCTATTGATCATGTTTAAATTCCTGAGAGGTGTAAGGTGATTTCTTAACACAGGTGTTTTAACTTTTGAATTTTATATGATCTGCCTATATTTCAGTCTTATATAATGCTTTCTTATTTTTCAAATGGCATCCTTTTGATTTCAATTCAAAATTCATTTGTCTAATTCTTATAAACACTCTGGTTCTTACAAATAGGGACACTAGTCTTTCTTCTAATGTTACCTCTTTAGAAATTAAATGTGTTAAGTTTTTTTGATGTTTTTGCTTAAACTGTCACCATGAAATTCTAGAAAAAGCTCAATAATTCTTTTTACAAATTCATAGAAGTCGCAATTCGGTCTACAGAGACCACCATTTGACACATAGTTTAACCAAGTAGGGATTTGGGAGTTTCCAAGTCCAGACCTGTAGGGTCACCTAGATTATCAATTCCCCAATATCTTCCTTTGAAGGCTAAAAGTCCTGCTAAATATTCCGATCCACTATTATTGATATCATTTTTAAGAAGTCAGAGGAAATTTCATTATTATTGTTGGTGGTGGTTCCACAAACATCATCATATTCATATAGAAATAGACGACAAATCTTGGACAAATTTGTCGTCTATTTCATCAGAGCCTGAGGCACATTCTGTGTACATATTGTTCTCCCGGCTAGATTATTATCATCTGTTCCTTGAGATTCCAATTTGGAAAACATATTCAATGTTTTGTCATTGTCTACCTCAATGTTAGCCCCACCTGAGAAAAGCTGTGGAGTATTACCCAGCACTTGTGACTTTAATCTTTATTCTAGTGCAGTAGGATGATCATATTTATGTCCTACCAATCGCACGAATTTGAGAGAAGAAGGTCTCCAACACATCTTGGTTTAGTCTATAGGTTTAATACATTATTCACCTTGTACTTATCTTTTATATGTATAAGTAAACTTGAGTTACTTATTAAAATACCTTTTTGAAAGGGCAATTTACTTTTAGAGTTTCTAACAAGCATGGTTTTTATCACATTAGTATTTTTATTAATAATATCGATTTGTTCTTCTAAACCTATTTTCGTATTTCTAGAATCACACGAATTTATTTCGAAAAGGAAATAAGGGAGGAAATTATTACTTCGTACATGGGCGTAGGAAGGAAATTATTACTTCGTACATGAGCGCTGGGGGCAGCTGCCCCCCCTAGAAATTCCCAAGAGTATGCAGCACGGAAGGGGCAACTTAAATTTACACTAGATAAAATGATTTTTGGAAGCAAAAAAGTCATCAAGCACCGAAATACGATAAATGCCGCATTTTGTCCCTAATCCAACAGCCCTACTGTGAACAATCAAATGTAACTG
>CM022883.1:6713289-6734532 GCA_012654025.1 Pachypsylla venusta
AAAAAAAAATGTAACTGTATTTCAGTGTTGCCGGCCAGATGCCTTATATTTCCGTACATTTCGCGTACGGATTAGACTTCTATCCCCGTATGCCTTAAGAATTTCCGTACAAATACGGATGAATCCGTACGCCGAACATCACTGCCCGATACATCACGCAATCCCGAACCCCTAGATTTTTTCGGGGTCCGACTTAGGGGAGAACCGTAGGGTCCAAGGAAAAAGTCCCACGTTCAAAATATTTTTCCCGTGTGGGGAAATTTTTTTTTGCTCAAGCAATAAAGGCATGGCCGTAAAAACGTTTCCTAACCTGTCGAGGGGGGTTAAAATATGTCAATAAAGCTAACAAGTAAACATAAGAAGTTAAAAACAATACAAAAGAGAAGTGGAAAAAATAAAAATTTGGTTGGTGGGATTTTTCCCGCGATGTCACGCCGTACGCGACAAAAATCCCACAACTATGGGACCCTTCGATTCTCGGAGTTCGCTACTCTCGATAATAATACTGATAACGTTATAATAAGAGCCGTATTTTCAGAACTTGTACAATAATAAAGTAGCTATAAATTCAAATATTATAAAGATTTTCCTTCGAAATAAAGATCTGCGAAGTAACAAATAATAGATGATGGTTATCACACCTACTATTTCGAAATACTATACGAAAGTAAAGTGGAAAAGTACCTATAGCATACATTGATTATATTAAAAGGCGACGTTCGAGATCTGTACCAAGCAAGGCAATAAAAAATTACTCATTAGATTTTTCTGTTTTTTAATTTAGGTGATTCTCATAAATCCAATGTACCATGACTTTTAAAAAGAAGTACCTATAACTTCTCCCGCGCTTACATAGTACACACACCTATTTTTTTGCATTTAGGTCCGGTCCTACCAAAAGCCGAGTTTTGAAACACTCGGGTTTGAGTATTGTATTAACACAGGTTGACACAGTGTTTTCAGGGAGTTTCATCTAACACTGTGTCAACCTGTATTAATACTATACCCAAACTCGAGTGTTTCAAAACTCGGCTTTTGGTAGGACCGGACCTTAGTTGTTGAAGTAACAGCATTTTTTTTTCTTTTAAAGGTTTTTATTTATACATAATACTGATTTACTGATTGTAATGGGTTGATTTTTTTTTTTGTTTAAAACCTGCTGAGTTTGGGCTTGACCTAAAACCTAGACTACTGACCTTGCGTGGTATTTAATACGTACTTTTTTGTAACCTATCCCAATACTACCTTGAACCAAAATATTTCCTACTACATAACTCCCAAAGTTCTGATACACTCTACCCAATATTATTTAGTTATTAGACTAATACACTTTTTGTTCATGATAATACTGTCCTTTTAAAAAGTAAAATAACCATGTTGGTGTTTAATTTCACTTTCAATTCCGTTTTTTAAAATACGGCAATGACCTCCATAAAAGTGGAAGAAATAAAAAGTTCACAATCAGCTGATTTTTGTTTTTTATCGGAAAATATTGAAGTTGAAAAAATTATCTGGATTTCAAATATCAAATTTACAATTTTACGCAAGTTTTTGCAAAAGAATTTAATCTCAAATTTTGTGTACCTACATTAGTTGACGTACTAAAAATGAAACTATCCGCTCTATTGAGTTCTGATCAAAAATCAAATAGAATGCCTGGATTGACACTTGAATCCCTGAAGAAACATACCGCCGTAAGTGTTTGATAATGAGGAGACTGCGAAGGTCACCTAATTCAATGGATGTGATATTTTGAAAACTTTTCCATAGACCTTTTTAGCCCAGTGGCGGATCGATGGGACCCTTTTCTATCCTCGTACTTATGAAGATGAAATGGTGAAGAAGCTATACTGTGACAATGACTCCTCAACATTTCACCGCTATATACAAAATTTCTCAAAATAATTGAAATTCATTTAGATTCATTAACACATTTCAATGATATGAGTAATGCTTTGTAGAGTTATTACTATACCAATTGAGAACCTGAATTTGCAACATTTGCCGAATACAAGATCTGCTACAGAAACAACTTTTATTCCTGTTGTATGATTTTTGTTCCAGCAATTATTGGAAGTTCATTATTTCCTAAAGTCCTAAAACAAATTCAGCTTTTTTAGATCTACTCATGGAGGGTAGATCTCCAAAATGTTTTATTAAAATTGGTGGAACCGTATAAAGGTTAAAATGAGGAAGTTTTACTTGACAGACGTTTTTTTTTTCAATTTACTTAGACAAGAAAACGAAAATTTTTGGTTATCGAAATACCGAAGCTAGGGAAGCTTGATATGTATGCAGAGGTTGAAAATTTGTCCTTGGAAATGAAAATTTGCGCAAGAAAAATGTGTTCCAGACATCTGTTGTCCCCTCCGTCTTGTGTTCGACATGACTCATACCTAGTTCATCAAATTTTGATTGAATTCTCTAGGTTTTGAGCCTAAAGTAATTTTTGATTAATTATTTTCAAAGGAGAACCTTTGGAATCGTCAAGAAAAAAAATCCCTCTCAATATTTGATAATTTACCTTTCAAGGTATGTAGAATCCAAAAATAGATTAAAAGCATTGACCAAATTGGATGAAATGAATGTGGAGTAGATTTGTAGGTTCCATTTCTGAACCAACATTCAAACTTTATCAAAATCGGTCAACGCTAAGTGGCAAAAGTGCCGCTCAAAGCGGCCGGTGAGCAGTGAAGCCTGTAGAGGTGGCGGACAAACGGTTTTTTTTTATTCGATTTTTGGGTTCTCATTTATAATGTCTCATAACTAATGTCTAAAATTGCCTTTTAGACATTAGTTATGAGACATTATAAATGAGACTAAAATCATTCCTCATTGATAATCAGAACTTTAAGTATTACATTTTCCTGTTCCCAAATTTCTCCTTTAGATCCGCCCCTAGTTTTTAAATAGATAATTGTTAGTCAGTGAGTGAGTCAGTCACTCTGTCAGTATAAACTAGGCTTTGTGTTTTTTGACATTTGATAACATACAATTTTACGCAAGTTGCAAAAAAAAATATTCCTAAAAAATTGTATTTTATGTAGATTAATTGTCGTACTAAAAATGAAATTATCCACTTTATTAAGTGCTGATAAAAAAAAGGAGAGAATGCCTGGATTGACAGTTAAATCCCTGAAGAGACATCCCTCCGTAAGTGTTTGATATTGAGGAGACTGAGAAACGTACTTCATTCATTCGATCTGATCTTCTGAAGCCTTGGGCATATAGGTGTAGCCAGTCAAGTTACGTTGTGTATCACTCGTCAACAAACAAAAAAATTTAGAAAAAACAACCGTACGTATACTCAATTGCATGTATTTTTCGGCACTGATTCCAAAAATGTAATCAAAATCATTCCATTACAAGAAGATTTATATGGTCTCGCCCTAGATATTGGGGACATTAGACTTTCTCATATATTTTGTGTTGTGATCATCTCGTTTAATGATCACAACACAAAATAGCCTCTAAAGAAGGGAAAAGAAGTCCCTTACTTCTTTTCCCGTCTTTTCGTACTGTGGATGTCTTGATGCAAGCGTTCACTGTGCTCGTCACTAGCAGCAGCTTCAAGGTTTTGTCTAAAAAGTCGAGATGGTAATGTAAAAAAAAATAATTACTTTTCCAAGACATCATGCACTGGAGAGCTTTGTAAGGTGAGACAAGTTTTCCTACAATGACGTGGTAGTCTTCAGATATTGTATTTATTTAAAATTTAGCACAGATGTCGTCCAGTGCTTTTTCAAAGCAATATAAAATGAATCAACCTACCATGCCATTGTATGACAACTATCCTAGAAATCTCTCGAGTGCAACATGTCTTTTTTTTTCATTACGATCTGGATATTTTCAACAAACCCTTGAAGCTGCTAGTGAAGAGCAAGATGAACGCTTCCTCCAACATCGTCAGTATGAAAAAAAAAAAAAAAAGGAAATGGCATCCAAGTATATTTGCCGACTATTGCTGGAATCCTAAACGAGATGATCACGACACCAAATATAGGATAAAGTCTTGTCTCCACTTTCTAGGACAATATCATATATTTCCTTTTTAATAATACAAGTCACTGTAGGGAAAACTAAAAAAAAACCGTAACCCAGATTTCGGGTTAAGGGCTATGTGATTTTTAGAATCATCAGATCAGCACTGAAAAATACATGAAATAGATTATACGTTTGTTTTATAGTTTACTTTGTTGACTAGTGTTATGAGTCAGTCATATTGTCATTATAACAACTAACAACGAGGATTTGCGTTTTATAAGTTTTGATAGATAGTAGAATTCGGTAAAAATATACATTAGTATCGGATGTTGAAATTACTTACTAGACACAGTTCAATTGATTGTTTATTTTGTTACTCAGATTGGTGTTCATACTATCGTAACCTAACTATACCACGGATTATTGTCGTTATGAAGGTTGGGTCTACGTCCGTGTACAACATCACTACTAGCAACACAACAAATATTCTTTTGGCACTATTTTTTTTGGACCGGGAAGCACTTGTCGCTTTGCTTTAGACTCCATGTCCCTCAGGCAACCTGACAATATTAACAACTTATGTAGACCTGTGGCTTAATCCCACGGAAGTGACAAAAGACCTTCCAATTGTATAGAATACTTGGGCATGAATGAGCGAAATTGCAATTGGTATAAGGTATTCACTGAATACTTCAGCGATGAAGTATTTACTGAAATTTCCTAGAGCTGTAATTAATACTGAAAGTGTTCGAAATGTATGAAAATTTAAATCTGATTTCCGGATATTGCAGAAATAGTGCCTCTTGTCTCATTGGATGAATAGGGCTGAATCGTGTACTCTTTCAAACATAATTTTTATCTTTTTTTCAGCTGATCCCATTATTTGTAGCAGTAGGAGCCGGAGCCTTTGGAGCTTTGTTTTACACCATAAGATTAGCAACAAGAAATCCTGATGTATCTTGGTTTAGACATTCAAACCCACGTCCATGGGATGACTTGGCAGACGGCAAACAATACAAAGTAAGCAATAGTTACACTGTCTTACTATTAAACCATTTTTTTTGTTTCATTTCTGAGTGCTTTGCCTTCTGACACCAAAGTTAGTTTGCATGTGAGTTCTTGAAATCTTTCGAAGTGTCCACTTAACAGAAATTTCTCATGTCTTTACTAATAGCCTAGTCAAATTAGATCAAAAAAGAGCTAAGCCTAGAATAAATTAGTAAAAAGCGGGAAATGATTTTATTTTACGTTGGTCATACCGAATAATAGTTGAATAGTTGTTGTTGTTAACGTTCTCAACGACTCTCACTGTGTCTTCAGGCCAAGAAAGGTGGCCTCTGCAACAGGATCTGTCCACAATGCTGGCGGCTCTAGATTAGTTGGGTTTGATGGATAGTTGCTGGCTGCTCATGATTTACATCATGAGCAGCCAGCATACATAGACGACAACGATCAGAACTCTTTGAGGAAGTATCTGGAGCAGCACGGCTGGGTCCAACGGAAGAGAACACAGTGTGATGTCGTCGGAACAGTGTTGATGGTCTTTGGCCGTGCCCGAGGGCACGGGTAGCCCCGGTACGAAGAACCAACCATCTTGGGGGCCTCCCGAATAATAGTAATCTAAGTTTGTGACGGTTTCTGAGGTGAGGTAAATTTTTTAAATAAAAAATAGAAAACTGGTCTATCTGCCCACACATTTTTGACGAAATCTCGGAAATGACAAGTCTTTGGATACTTTAATATAGTCATGGTTCATGGGCTATAGGTGCTCGCCCTCGCTTATAATTTTTTAGGGACCAGACAGATACTATTAATTTTTTTCTGAGCAACTAACTTAACTTAAAATAGGATTAATTGAAAGTAGAAGGTTAATTTTCACGATTAAATGGTGGGAAATAGGAGAAAATACCTTTTAAATGTTTAATTCACAATTTTATTGCTTGAAAATCGACGTAACTTCGGAGAAATCAAATGTTTATTCGGATTTTTTTTAAATATGCAGAGATTTTTTTGTTTGTTTTTTTAACAGATTAGGTAACATGAAAAAAAAAAAAAAAAACGATTTAATTTATTTTAGTTTTTTTCCGAATGGTGCAAGAGTTTTTAGGGACCTTCATGAGAAGAACGAATTGGATCGAGGCATGGCCGATCAAAACGTTTCCTAACCTCGTGATGCCGAATAGTTCAATAAATACGGAAGGAAAAGGTTTTTTCAAAATAAATTAAAATTAAAGTGAATTAATTAATCTCCTACCCCTAAAACGTTTAAAAAGACTTTTTAAATTATATTGAACCACATTTTAAGTTTGTAACTTGCTCCAAAAAAAATTAATAGTATCTGTCTGGAACCAATTTTTTTAATGAAAGTTGTCTTTTATCAGCCTTTAGAAAGGTCACCTTAGCCAGCGTCTGTGTCACGTTGAACACACCATTTCCCATTAGATCACTGAATTTTAGCAACGTACAGCGAAGTTTCATTACGTGGTGACCACATAGGTTCGCGCCCTCGTTTTTTTTCCGGCCAAACCTAGTCTGGGTGAGGTTAATGTGGGTAGCTGTTTTATAAGTTATCAGCGAGTGGAGGGTAAATCCACCGTCTCGAATAACCAATAGATGTTAAAAAGACGTTAAGCAAAAAAATGTCACCCAATTTTTTTTTATTTCCCAAACTAATGGAAATTTTACACAGATGCCAGTTTGGTCATCTTATTACCTAAAATGAAAATACGATGGAGTTGCTCGTCCCCAAAATGGTCATTCATGGCCTTTGAAGAGGTCCTACTATTTTTAGTTTTTTTTTTTTTCGACCAATTGACAATTAGAGTACCAATTGACACATGAGGTCATGTTTCGGCTTCTAGGCGAAGCCAGTTACTGTAGTATAGTATTGTGCTCTTAATTTCCCTTACATCTCACTAAAGCGTGTTTTTCTTTTTGTGTTTCAGTTCTATTCACCAAATTTAGATTATTCCAAAACCAAATCTCAAGCTCCCAAATATGAAGATTAATTAGTTGTTTTCAAATATATTAAATAATTAGGATACTATGCAAACAAAATTTAGCGGGTAACTTTTTCCAACTATAAAATTATGATCGCGACCCAAATATTATTTGGGTCGCGATGATATGATTGGTGGTCATCTGATGTTAATGACAAATCCTGTATAATATGAACGTATCAGAATTACCTCTGCATGTGTTCATTTTTGCCCACAATAATTATATTTGATAACTAGATTTACACTAGAATATTTTTCATAAAATTTCATGTACTATCATCTTTGTATTGATCCGGCAAGTTGGGATGGGGGGGAAAAAAAAAAACATATTTGAATGGGTCGTGCAAATACGATCTGTCACTCGGCACTTCCTTCTTTCAAGAAACATTACTGAAAAGTTCACATGAATTCTATATTTTAAATGTAAGATATTGTGGAAAAAAGTTTCTTGATATCATGTTTCTGATGAAAGTTAAACTTTGGGCCTTAAGAGTTGTTTTTGTTTATAAGTTTTATATCGGAAAATAAATTCACAAATTTTAAAAGTCTGGGCATTGCAATATTTACTGTTAGTCTTTAATTTTAATTATGGTTTTAGATGTAGAAAAAAGATCTTACTTTACTTTTCGTGTCCATCACGGAAAATGATGGTGGTGGATTGGTTGAGTAGCATATTATGGTACTCTGAGGACACCGAGCTGATTGTTAATAATCGCGGTCCCTTTCATTCTTGAAACAGTGCTAAATATTTCAAATTCATGAAGAAGGAAATTCCATTGATTGGCTGTGTTTGAAGCCACGCCTTTCGGTTAACCAGGCAGAGCGTCTTACCACTACACAAACCCATAAAATAAGTCTCCGAAGTAGTCAGTAAATCCTTTCTGCGTTCATCCGAAATTCTGGTATTTACTGGATAGTTCTCCAGTTTTTCCCCCACATCAATTAATAAAATTTAAATCCTTACCCATTAGCAAACACTTTCTTGACATGATTGGCTTTTGAATCAAATGTGTAGATTTAGTCATTAAAACTATCCTTTTGAAAAATCTATTTGAATTTCATAATTTTTTTACTTATTTAGTCATCGAAATGGTGAAGTAGCTGCAGAAATATCAATGTTACAACTTATTCACCATTTCACCTATGTATACCTATGAAATTCTTCAAAATGATATAATGGAATGCATTTGAATTCATTAAAAGGCTGGCTTTGGGGGCTCATGCCAATTATTAGCCTCCAAGATTAGATGTATGATTAAAACTCAGACATTATTACAATTTGGAGATGTATTGTCATACATACATCTGGCAACCATCTGTTACGATAATGCCACTGTTGATGGATTGATTAATTAATTAAAGAAACTAGTTTCAACTTACCCTCAAAAAGTGGACCAAATACGGATAAATCTTCCATTCCAAATAGACCTTTGATCCGAGTTACAAATAATTGAAATAATTAAATAGATTTCCCCACCTTTATAGTCTTACCATCTTGGCAGCAAATATCGTTCATTTCTATAATACACTGATTTAATTTTGACTGGTTAGCCGGCGTCTATGGCACAGTTTCCGTTAGATCTCTGAAGTTAAGCAAGGTTGTTCTATGTGGGTGTCCACGTGGTTTCGTGCCTCCGTGATGCTGGCTATTTTTCCGGCCCAACCCAGGATGGGTAAGTTAAATGTGGGTGACTGGTTTGCAAGATTCCAGCAAATGGAGAGTAAACCCCCATCTTGAATGACCAATAGATGTTAAAGAGTCGTTCAGCCAAAAAAAAAAAAAAAAANAAAAAAAAAAAAAAAAAAAAAAAAAAAAAAAAATGTGACTGTCGCTTTTTTCGTTTATATTGAGGAAAAAAACCGAAACCACTATGGCGAGGATCATTCAAATCTGTGCAATAAAAAAACTGTACGATATTAGCCGTAGATATTCATGCCGATGTGCCCAACTTTAGACTAATCATAAAATAAAAGTCTTTAATTTAACTTTTCTCCAAACATCAAACAAAATGTCGTAATATGTGCGTTGGTACCTTTTAATAACAGACCTTGTATCAGGATTAAAATGACCATACGTCCCGCTTTGGAGACCCTGGTCCCACTGTCCCCAGAAATTGCTTGGGGACACTAAAATGTCCCGCTTTTGACCAAAGCAATGAACATGTTCCGCTTTTTGGTGAAACTAACTGTTTTTAAAATAAATGTTTCCGTTTGAGAAAAGTCAGCTCCGGACGAAATCAAACCGGGCTACATAGGTTGAAAGATAGAAGCGCTACCCCTCGACCCCGA
This sequence comes from Pachypsylla venusta, assembly GCA_012654025.1. NCBI lineage: Eukaryota > Metazoa > Arthropoda > Insecta > Hemiptera > Aphalaridae > Pachypsylla > Pachypsylla venusta. Next base: position 6,722,562 of record CM022883.1, read on the forward strand.
ATGCTTGTAATGTTGAGTATTAGGTAGGGTTATGTACCCACTCATCGTCAAGTAAAATATCAACAAAAGTTGTGTAGAATTTCATGCACATTTGTAGACAAATATTAAGAGAATGGATAAGTTAAATAGGTAAAAGAGTTCTATCTACTTTGTTAATTTTTGCATACCATTAACACTAATAAATAAATAAAGGCCCCCATATAAAAATTTCCCCTCCGAACCATCCTTCACAAAAAAAAAATCCGCCCCCCACCCTAAAAAAATACCGCGCCCCGCTTTCCCCAAAAATTTTTGGTCACCCTAATCATGATGCTCGTCCAATATGCTACTGTACTGGAATTGTTTGTATTAATAATTTATGTATTGTCCTACACGCATCTATTGTCACTGTCGTCACGGAAGCACGAAACAAACAATTCAGTCAATAGTATTGACAAGCGTTGCGAAGAAAAGATAATATTCAGTCAAGAAGAAGGCTGTACATCTAAGTGGGCTCTTAATGATGGGTGTGATGGAGTCTCATGTGTTATCCCCTCATTAGGTGGGGACACCAATACTATTGTTAGCTCTAAAAGTAGTAAACACAACATCACTCAACGTTTCAAACTGATTCACTGATTAGTTTTATTGGAAAATTAAACTATAGATAGGTTATTATTATTTTTTTAAAAAAAGAGAGGGTGTTTCAGTGCCGAACAGAGGCTCTGAAACACACGCCATATAAGCTTAAAGGTAAGCTCACACTGTGGTCGGACATGACCCGACAGTATCAAAACCCAGACAAGGTAAATATACTAATAATAATAATAATCCCGGTATACGGGTGTATATTAACGGGACGAACCCTTTTAACAAAGTGAAACAAATACATATATAATATTAAATTCAAACCTGAAAGACATGGCGAAAGAATGAAAAGAATAATAATAATAAATTTAAATAAAATAATAATAAAAAAGCTAGTAATCTGTCAATAATTTCACAAGGTATGAGAACCTTGCACGTCAACCGATAACCACATTACTGCTGAGTGTGATTTTCAGCTCTCATCATTCTGTTAAGAGGAGCATAAAATGTATAATTAGTGCCACTAATGTAGGCACAGTTAGACCTGACCAGACTTGATCCAACCCGAGTCCTTTCCTGAGTTCAGAACGAATCCGCTGTGTATGGGTTGCTGACCTGACTCAGTTTTCAAACTACCTTTCTTGTATGGTGATACTGATGCTTTTTTATATATAAAAAAAAGTGTGCACCTCTGTTTTTTTTTGTTCACACATGGACTCAACCATATTCTCCTTTTTTAGATGACAAAGAAGCAATGAATTCAAAATCAGTCAGAATCTGAATCTGATTCTAATTCAAGAAATAGAAGAGCTTTGGATGCCATAATTTCTTCACACAAAATTACAATATTGAAAAAAGTAGTAATGATTTGTAAAAATAACCTACAAACTAACTTTTTGCTGAACAAGCAGAGATTATGTCTGGCCCGGTCAGCTTGCGGTGTGTTACCAGACTCCGGTGAGGTCAGGCTCCGATCTGGTCGCAGTGTGTTCTAACCTTAATGCTTGTGTAATGACTACTTCCCCGTAGTATGTCCCCTTTTGGTGGGCAAAGAAGACATAATACTTCCCATTTAGATGCTGGATCAACACAATGACGTCAGAAGGTATCCCGGAAAAATTTACCAAATCGAAAAAAAAATTTTTTTGTTATCACCAAGGTTCCAACCCGAGACCTTGTGCATAGTAGCCTAGCATCTTACATCTAGTCCAACTCGTCATATTAGAACAGTGGCGTAACAAGGACTGATGTTTAACCCTTGTCTGATTTTTCAACCATGTTCTACCGCGTGTAGAACGATGCTAATAATATATGCTGGGTTCCACTTTGACGAGTCATGTCAGAAGCCGTAGAGATGGGTCATCAGGAATCCAGGAAGCAAAATGTTTACCTATTTGAATCAACAGTATATTCTGAAGGGGTCATGTGATTTTGTGCAAGAAACCACATTCATGTAAATCGTTCATCATTTAGTCATCTGCTTCCTTTGCGAAAAATTTCATAAATTTGGCTACAAAATAATCTAATTTCCACTCACAAAAAGCTTTTCAGACATTAAGGAACAAATATGATTCCGTGTTTATCTGTTCGTTTGTGTATATAACACCCATTCATACTCTATCCAGATTTTAAAGAAAAGATGTGGGTAGGCCCCCCCCCCCCCCCCNCCCCCCCCTAACACAATCCCATTTTAACGTTGAATATCTCGTTCTCGTTAGTTCACTGCAGTTAAGCAATGTCGAGTGTGTTGAGTATTTGGATGAAAATATGCACGAGGACACTACGTATTCTTGTCTTTTTCGGAGTGCACTTAGCCTCGTGAGGACAACTGAGTACATTGATTATAGCGAAATGGCAGTCTCGTGAGGACAACTGAGTAGATTGATTATAGTGAAATGACCGGGAGAGGGGGGCTATATCTTAGTTAACCTAGTTTCCCAAGGCAGCTAAAAATGTTGAAACTTATTTTTTTTTGTCTGTATAGGAACTGACTAGCCCATAAGTAGGTACTTGTAAATGTAGCCACCTAGGGAAGCAAATGTAGCCACTGAGGGGATCAAGCCAGATTCATTAGGAGATGATATTACCAGGTAAATACAGAAGGTTTGGTGGAAGGAAGGGCATTCAGTCTATAACAAAACTCTGCTTCACTGTGGAAGCAAGCTAGGGTTACCGTACCAGGAAAGAATTACAGATAGTGATGGCATATTGTTCAGACATATATCGATATCTAATTTTCGATGTATCAATATACAAATATATCGATATATGAGAAATATATCGACGATATATATCGGTTTATTAGAAATTAGAATTGTACCAGGTGAATTGGCGGAAATGTCGTCCCCTTTCCTAATCTACTCTAACCTTCTTTCCAGTTTCCACCAATGACCAGTTTCAAAGATACAAATAGGATTCCCCTAAAATAGAAAACTTCGAGTAAAAAAAATAAAAAATGATAACTTCAAATTTGATTGCCATATTAAGAACATTTTTTTTTTTAATTTTGCTTAACGTCTAACATCTATTGGTCATTCAAGACGGGTGTTTTACCCTCCATTCGCTTGAAACATAAAAACCAGCTACCCACATTGACCACACCCAGACTGAGTTGGGCTGGAAAAAAACCAGCATCACGAGGGCGCGAATCCACGCACACCCACGTGGTACAACCTCGCTGGACGTTGCTTTACTTCAGTGATTTAACGGGAACTGGTGTATTCAAGGTGCCATAGCATTGAAAAAGTCTAAATTAGTGTACATATTAAATGATATATCGTGAAAAATATATCGATATATGAAACAAAATATCGTGAAAAGTATATAGATATATGAAACAATATATCGTGAAAAATATATCGATATATGAAACAATATATCGTGAAAAGTATATCGATATATGAAACAATATATCGTGAAAAATATATCGATATATGAAACAATATTTCGTGAAAAGTATATCGATATATGATACAATATATCGTAAAAAATATATCGATACATCCGAAGAAAATATGTCGATTTTCGATATATCGTACCATCCCTAATTACAGATAAAGAGAGTAGGCATCGAACAAAAGGTTGTGGCATGGTAGAATTAAGGAAAGCAGCGCCAACCCCAAATAGAATTGGGAAAGGGTGAAGTTAAAGATGAAGGAAATGACTACCTGCTTATACTTTTGGCTAATCCACCTAATCGGATGATAATAATTAAGTGACGATAATTTTAAACACGAGTCAAGATAAGAGTGGTGTTGGGTCATGCCTCATTTATTGTTGAACAATACAAAATTCAGTAGGTACCTATAGGTACTTGTAAATTTGTAATATTCAAATGAGTAGACTCGCGAGATACGGTAAATCCATAACCACACACGGTCGGATATGATTAAGTAGCAATTGTCTAACTAAATACCCATGAAGTGTTTTGCACAATGTAAAAACAGACAGAGTCGTGTTAACATCTCATCTCACACGAGGACAACGAGTGTAAAAAACATTCATTTCTAGAACTGCAGGAATTGAGGCTGTGGTCGTTACAAGTGGGCACGCTCCGGGTCTTTCCTTGCCTCCGTTGAGGACGTTTTTTCTGAAGCGAATATGTTGCGGCGTTGAATGCCGCATTTTGCGATTGAATCGTATTCGAACAGATGGTCAAATATTGTTTTAATCATAAAACAAAACAAGTTCTTTCAATTCTCTGTTGGGGTTGGGGTGGGTACAATGAAGAAGACTCGTAGTTATCGCAAATTTGGCTTTTCAAGGTTAACCTATCAACAGGGGCGGACTGGGGCTCCCGCGGCTAGCGGGGGTCCCATTGGGGCCCACATATTAATTTTTTCTGATACATATTTTTCTTCCATATTTTTGCCCCCTGATGAGGCAAGGGCCCACATATCCCACACATATTTTACATGCATTTTTCTTTTATATTTTTGCCTACCCCGATGAGCTGGGGGCCCATCAAGACCCATATATTTTCCTTATATATTTTTACCCCCTCCGCAAATGGCCAATTACCGGTGGCCCAGTCCGCCCCTGCCTATCAATAGCCAATGTTGATCGATACCAATTATATTAACGCAGTTGCCAGGCACCTATATTAATTTATCTATAAATAATTTATGATTCATTTTGTAGCATCTAATTTGTAAATGGGTAAGTACTGGGAGTAGAGAGTGACTCCAAAGCAAAAAAAAACATTTCATCAGAATAATCAGAAAAACCTTTCGGAAGGGCCGCCTTATCTACTACGAATACAAACGAATACCGAGCCCATGGACGATGACATCTGCACGGTTTTGTTAGAATGCGGTCAGAGTTCTCTTAGATTGGTTGCTTTGTAGTTCGCAGCTTTATCCTCATAGTGAAGAATACAGCCTTCCCTAAAGGCAATGCCGCCTTTCGTTACAAACAGTTATTAAAATAAGGCTACGTTCAGATGACCGCGCGGGATCAAATGAACAAATCGAGCAATGCCGCCTTTCGTTACAAACAGTTATTAAAATAAGGCTACGTTCAGATGACCGCGCGGGATCAAATGAACAAATCGAGCAATGCCGNCTGGTGATGTTCTTTAATGTTGTATCTATACTCAGATTGGTATAATGATTCAGTTAGAACGAAAACAAACTTTAAAATGAGGCCAATTGAGAAGACAGTGGAAAGAAAAAGAGGAAGCCTGGTGATGTTCTTTAATGTTGTATCTATACTCAGATTGGTATAATGATTCAGTTAGAACGAAAACAAACTTTAAAATGAGGCCAATTGAGAAGACAGTGGAAAGAAAAAGAGGAAGCCTGGTGATGTTCTTTAATGTTGTATCTATACTCAGATTGGTATAATGATTCAGTTAGAACGAAAACAAACTTTAAAATGAGGCCAATTGAGAAGACAGTGGAAAGAAAAAGAGGAAGCCTGGTGATGTTCTTTAATGTTGTATCTATACTCAGATTGGTATAATGATTCAGTTAGAACGAAAACAAACTTTAAAATGAGGCCAATTGAGAAGACAGTGGAAAGAAAAAGAGGAAGCCTGGTGATGTTCTTTAATGTTGTATCTATACTCAGATTGGTATAATGATTCAGTTAGAACGAAAACAAACTTTAAAATGAGGCCAATTGAGAAGACAGTGGAAAGAAAAAGAGGAAGCCTGGTGATGTTCTTTAATGTTGTATCTATACTCAGATTGGTATAATGATTCAGTTAGAACGAAAACAAACTTTAAAATGAGGCCAATTGAGAAGACAGTGGAAAGAAAAAGAGGAAGCCTGGTGATGTTCTTTAATGTTGTATCTATACTCAGATTGGTATAATGATTCAGTTAGAACGAAAACAAACTTTAAAATGAGGCCAATTGAGAAGACAGTGGAAAGAAAAAGAGGAAGCCTGGTGATGTTCTTTAATGTTGTATCTATACTCAGATTGGTATAATGATTCAGTTAGAACGAAAACAAACTTTAAAATGAGGCCAATTGAGAAGACAGTGGAAAGAAAAAGAGGAAGCCTGGTGATGTTCTTTAATGTTGTATCTATACTCAGATTGGTATAATGATTCAGTTAGAACGAAAACAAACTTTAAAATGAGGCCAATTGAGAAGACAGTGGAAAGAAAAAGAGGAAGCCTGGTGATGTTCTTTAATGTTGTATCTATACTCAGATTGGTATAATGATTCAGTTAGAACGAAAACAAACTTTAAAATGAGGCCAATTGAGAAGACAGTGGAAAGAAAAAGAGGAAGCCTGGTGATGTTCTTTAATGTTGTATCTATACTCAGATTGGTATAATGATTCAGTTAGAACGAAAACAAACTTTAAAATGAGGCCAATTGAGAAGACAGTGGAAAGAAAAAGAGGAAGCCTGGTGATGTTCTTTAATGTTGTATCTATACTCAGATTGGTATAATGATTCAGTTAGAACGAAAACAAACTTTAAAATGAGGCCAATTGAGAAGACAGTGGAAAGAAAAAGAGGAAGCCTGGTGATGTTCTTTAATGTTGTATCTATACTCAGATTGGTATAATGATTCAGTTAGAACGAAAACAAACTTTAAAATGAGGCCAATTGAGAAGACAGTGGAAAGAAAAAGAGGAAGCCTGGTGATGTTCTTTAATGTTGTATCTATACTCAGATTGGTATAATGATTCAGTTAGAACGAAAACAAACTTTAAAATGAGGCCAATTGAGAAGACAGTGGAAAGAAAAAGAGGAAGCCTGGTGATGTTCTTTAATGTTGTATCTATACTCAGATTGGTATAATGATTCAGTTAGAACGAAAACAAACTTTAAAATGAGGCCAATTGAGAAGACAGTGGAAAGAAAAAGAGGAAGCCTGGTGATGTTCTTTAATGTTGTATCTATACTCAGATTGGTATAATGATTCAGTTAGAACGAAAACAAACTTTAAAATGAGGCCAATTGAGAAGACAGTGGAAAGAAAAAGAGGAAGCCTGGTGATGTTCTTTAATGTTGTATCTATACTCAGATTGGTATAATGATTCAGTTAGAACGAAAACAAACTTTAAAATGAGGCCAATTGAGAAGACAGTGGAAAGAAAAAGAGGAAGCCTGGTGATGTTCTTTAATGTTGTATCTATACTCAGATTGGTATAATGATTCAGTTAGAACGAAAACAAACTTTAAAATGAGGCCAATTGAGAAGACAGTGGAAAGAAAAAGAGGAAGCCTGGTGATGTTCTTTAATGTTGTATCTATACTCAGATTGGTATAATGATTCAGTTAGAACGAAAACAAACTTTAAAATGAGGCCAATTGAGAAGACAGTGGAAAGAAAAAGAGGAAGCCTGGTGATGTTCTTTAATGTTGTATCTATACTCAGATTGGTATAATGATTCAGTTAGAACGAAAACAAACTTTAAAATGAGGCCAATTGAGAAGACAGTGGAAAGAAAAAGAGGAAGCCTGGTGATGTTCTTTAATGTTGTATCTATACTCAGATTGGTATAATGATTCAGTTAGAACGAAAACAAACTTTAAAATGAGGCCAATTGAGAAGACAGTGGAAAGAAAAAGAGGAAGCCTGGTGATGTTCTTTAATGTTGTATCTATACTCAGATTGGTATAATGATTCAGTTAGAACGAAAACAAACTTTAAAATGAGGCCAATTGAGAAGACAGTGGAAAGAAAAAGAGGAAGCCTGGTGATGTTCTTTAATGTTGTATCTATACTCAGATTGGTATAATGATTCAGTTAGAACGAAAACAAACTTTAAAATGAGGCCAATTGAGAAGACAGTGGAAAGAAAAAGAGGAAGCCTGGTGATGTTCTTTAATGTTGTATCTATACTCAGATTGGTATAATGATTCAGTTAGAACGAAAACAAACTTTAAAATGAGGCCAATTGAGAAGACAGTGGAAAGAAAAAGAGGAAGCCTGGTGATGTTCTTTAATGTTGTATCTATACTCAGATTGGTATAATGATTCAGTTAGAACGAAAACAAACTTTAAAATGAGGCCAATTGAGAAGACAGTGGAAAGAAAAAGAGGAAGCCTGGTGATGTTCTTTAATGTTGTATCTATACTCAGATTGGTATAATGATTCAGTTAGAACGAAAACAAACTTTAAAATGAGGCCAATTGAGAAGACAGTGGAAAGAAAAAGAGGAAGCCTGGTGATGTTCTTTAATGTTGTATCTATACTCAGATTGGTATAATGATTCAGTTAGAACGAAAACAAACTTTAAAATGAGGCCAATTGAGAAGACAGTGGAAAGAAAAAGAGGAAGCCTGGTGATGTTCTTTAATGTTGTATCTATACTCAGATTGGTATAATGATTCAGTTAGAACGAAAACAAACTTTAAAATGAGGGCAATTGAGAAGACAGTGGAAAGAAAAAGAGGAAGCCTGGTGATGTTCTTTAATGTTGTATCTATACTCAGATTGGTATAATGATTCAGTTAGAACGAAAAGAAACTTTCAAATGAGGCCAATTGAGAAGACAGTGGAAAGAAAAAGAGGAAACTTTTTTTTTTTTTTTTTTCTTATTTGGCCTAACGTCTCTTTAACATCTATTGGCCATTCAAGACTTGCAAACCAGCTACCCACATTGACCTCACCCAGCCTGGGTTAGGCCGGAAAAAAGAGCCAACGATACGTGGTGTTCCCAAGTGTTCACCCACAAGTACTGACCACAACCGACGTTGCTTAACTTCAGTGATCTGACGGGAACTGGTGTATTCAACATGGTATGATCGTTGGCTAGAGGAAGTCTGGTGATGTTCATTAATGTTCTATCTATACTCCGATTGGTATAATGATTCAGAATTATCATCACCGTAACTCGACGGTGGCTAAAATTGGAAAATTAAACGTAGAGTACTCTTACAATGTATAAGGCACATACAAAAACATACTCGAGTTTTGGGCTCTGGGGACCTCAAAACGAGTTTTGGCATTGAAAACTTGACATAAAATTTTATTTGGGATCGGCGTTGCTTTCCACAACCTTCTGTTTTGTGCCTACTCTCTTTATTAGCTGTAACCCTTTCCTGGCATGGTAATCCTCGCTTGCTTCTCACAGTATCCATAGAAACTGCGTAAAAACACGCATTTTGTTGATTACCTTTTATCATTGGTTTGAAGCAGAGGTTTTTAAAGGCTGCATGTCCTTCCTAACACCAAACCTTCTGTATATACTCGGGCTTAGGACCGTCACCTAATGAAACTGGTTTGCTCCATTCGGGGGCTACATTCAAAAATTCAGCCCATTACAATACTTAGATCTTTTTTTATAGACAAGAAAATCCGTGTGATCGAAGGGGGTTCAAGCTACGAGCCGTGTGTGCTCGTATGTGTTCCGGTGCGTAGAATCCACTATCTTAAGGTCATCTTGTTTGTGGGTAAGTTAATAATTGGAGTGTAATTAATATTTTGATAGGATTTGAACGAAAAAAATATTTTCTGTGATCCTCTTCCTACTCTTTGATCAGTGGCGCATTTTACTGAAATTTGTAGGGTATTGTTGGCGCTGGCATTGTATACCCTCATCAATTCTCATTAAATTAACACTCTCGCGCCCGTAATAGCAAACTTGCTACGTAAGTTTGTGAGTTATCTAATTTTGCTTCTGCCCCCGCTTAGTATTACCTGTAAGGGTAAAGAACCTTTCACACAATGCTCTGAAATCAACAAAAATACTAAGGGGGGACAGAAGAAAAATAAGATAATTCATTAAATTTTGGTAGCAAGTTTGCTACCACGGGCGCGAGAGGGTTAATTCAAACTTATCAAAAATATTTTACTTAAAATCAAATTGAATTGACCAATCATTTCATCTCATCGCCATCGACTGCCAGCATTAGTACTACAGTGCTATCTACTGGTTCTGTCTGTATGATACAGAATTGTCTTAGGAACTTATTTCTCAACTCTTGACAGTTTCTGTATAACAAGACATATTTACCTAAGTAGTAAATGACAATTATCATTTTAATATATAAATCAGAAATTTGTACGTATGTACGAGTATCTATGTATGAGGGGTTGTCTGTTACAATACCACAGCCCAATCGGAATCAGATAGCGAAAAATTGATGTGAATGGACCCCCCAAAATCATGATCTACGACCCAAGGACAATTATCAGAACTAAAATATGTCAAGCCGTTTTCGAGTTACGGCCAAATTTATAATTTATTCACCAAAATCGGACAGTAACGGTCCGATATCTTAAAATTTGTCGCGACAACATATCAACGCAAAGCGAGAAAAATTTACATGATAATTTAGTGCTTATTTTAGGACATTTTCTGCAAAGGTATGGCCAGCCATTCCAGAGTTACGAGTTCGAAACCGCGAACGGTTAAAATAAAATTTAGAAAATACTAATAGTCAGAATGGCCGTGCCTCTAAGGCGCCTGGCAAAATGTTTAAATGTTGGGATTGTTGGGTTTTAAAGTTTGCAATATACAGGCTGGGCACAAACCAATACCCCCCTCCTCAATTTCCATTGTCCTTGAAAAACAAAAATAGCAATACAAGAATCGTAGCGAAGGACGTTCGAAACAGCTATTGTCTGTATATAAATGAGGACAATTGGTTGCTTCTTTTTCTTCATATTAGATCATGCATCACAGCTAAGGTACAGCACAAACATGGCACGTGGTAATTAAAAATAATTATTTTTACGTTAACAATCTGGCAATTAAATAATTAATGACCAATCTAAGAAAACACCCAAACAATGATAGATTACTCCACTTTTTGTTGTGTTTTTTAATAGTTTTGTGTGCCAATACTTATCGAATAAGTCGAGCACAGGTGTCGCTACTTGTAACAAAGGCTATTTAAACTAAAGTCAAAAGGAAGTACAATGGGTAATTATTTTCGGGACGCGTGGCTGCTTATTGTGAAACGTAGAGACAGATAAATTAATAATGTTTAAATGAAAATTTTGGTGTTAAAATTAGACCTCGTTTGGTCAATCATTTGATGATGAAAATATTGAACCATAATTTTATTGACCCTCCCATAATTGTTGTCTTCCTGTACCTTTTACTGATGGGCTTTCATCAAGGACAGGTTCCATGTAGACTTTGTGGGGGGAGGATGAGGGGACTGCTTCTCACGTCATTTTTGATTGCAACTCCCTACTTGCGTGGAGACTACGCATAGGGCAGCTACAACCCAGGCTTGTCATGCAAGAAAAAGGCTGATCAAGCTTGCTCATATCTTAGGCTAGACAAACAGGTTATTTTCCAAGTACAAAAAGCCCAGTTCAGGCTTAGGTGCAGGGATTATACGGCCCTAAAGGGGAATTCATATCACGAATATACGAATACCCTTTACTGAAGGCTGATCAAGTACTCATTAATTATCAGCTTTCTCCGTCACAATTTAAACCCCCATTTTTTTTAGCCCCGAATCGCCACTGAATGTGTAGGTCATAATCATAGCTTGATCAGGATGATGTATAAGTTTGGAGCAAGCATTGTGCAGTTTATTTCTATTAGAACGCCTGGGCAGAGCGCTAAATGTTTAGCGTGCCAACATTCAGCTGTCTGTTGAACTCAGTGTTATGATGAGAGCTCCTCGAGAGGGTGTTTAATGTCTTAATATGCACTTAATGATAACCAATATTGTATTATAATACTCGATCTATACTGTACAGCTGACTACATAGTTGTCAGTGGTGTACCAACTGCTGCAACTTATTCACCCTCCATAATACTCAACCTATACCGTACAGCTGACTACATAGTGGTCAGTGGTGTACCAACTGCTGCAACCTATTCACCCTTCATAATACTCGACCTATACCGTACAGCTGACTACATAGTGGTCAGTGGTGTACCAACTGCTGCAACCTATTCACCCTTCATAATACTCGACCTATACTGTACAGCTGACTACATAGTGGTCAGTGGTGTACCAACTGCTGCAA
>CM022883.1:6738871-6758857 GCA_012654025.1 Pachypsylla venusta
TGCTATGTGAACACATCATATACATAGACATGGGTAACACCCAAGGTGCGCGGCATGCACTCGGTGTTACTTTTCAAATACCATAGCGAATGTGCTATGTGAACACATCATATACATAGACATGGGTAACACCCAAGGTGCGCGGCATGCACTCGGTGTTACTTTTCAAATACCATAGCGAATATGCTATGTGAACACATCATATACATAGACATGGGTAACACCCAAGGTGCGCGGCATACACTCGGTGTTACTTATCAAATACCATAGCGAATGTGCTATGTGAACACATGAAGAATAATAATAATACAATTTTGGAACCATCTTTCTTATTATTAACGCCATTACACGTACACAAATGATAAAGCAACTTGTCACCTAAATGCCTTCATTCTGCGTAATCGATAGGTCCTAAAAGTTAAATGTCATTAGTGGTCATTTGACGTGTTTTTTATATGTATAAAAAAAAGAATAAACAGATTGTTGAGTGGAATGTTACCACTAGACGAGGTTAATGCCGGAGGCATTTTCTACCACTTAACCCTTAGAGCTCTCTTTTTATGTGGTCAAATACTCAAATTAATGTGGAAAAATTCTGCCTCTTCTGGGGATTGAACCCACGCACCCCTGTTTACAAGGCGAGCGCTTAACCACTGAGCTATTGAGGCAGGTTTTTTATATCAATGACACATTCTTGGAATACTGACTTTATCCTAACTCAAGTGTGACAAGCCAAATTCGGCCTCGTGTGTTATGGGATATCAAATTTGAAGTGACCCTCTGGACAATTTGTGAAATACACCCTGAACCTACCACAATATACTGAAGTAGTTACCTCTATCAATAAGAAATTGTTTGTTAAGTACCTATTTTTCACATATTCTTAGATAGCAAAATCTTCTTATCAGTAAGTAGTCACTAACAATAATATGTTTACTTATTCTGTTCTATCTGACCCATTATACAGGGATCTATTTGAAATCATAGTGCCTTTGATATATTTAGATGAATATAAGGTGAAACATTTCGAAATCCGTTGGAGATACAGAAAAATAAAATATGTATGCAAAAAAGTAAATTTAGAAATCCTTTGTGGAGCCAGGAGCGGTACAGAGCGTTAGGGGGGGGGGATTACGGTCGGCTTATAATTTGTATGTGGTGAAAATATTTATGTGAAATAAAAATGCATACACCTGTATAATTAAGGTGCCTATATACACATAGACAAACATGTTTTTTTGTAGAATTTAAGTGTATTCTTTTTAATTAATATGCATTTTCGTACAATTTTATACACAAATGATTAGAAAAATGATAACAGAATGTGTTTTTTTTTGTCTCAATGAAAAAAAAATCTGGCCTCTGAGGGGGGGGGGCATTCGACCCCTCCCTCAGAGGCCCATTGGCCACCCCTGGATCCGCCCCTGTAAGGTCTAGCGGCTATTCTAGGAATCAGGGCATTACTTAGAGTTTCATATATTAATAGACTCTTCAATTTTGTACCAAATCAATTTTTGGTTTATTAATTTCAATAATGAACCTTTGGAATCGTCACAAAAAAAAAAAAAAATATATATATATATATAACTCCGAGAATGGCACCACTGGTCGCTACTCACATTAAACTAGCTGCTTGATCGTCCTCACGAGGCTAAGTGCACCTCGAAAATACTAAGTCGATAAATTTCCCACACTATGCTTCTTGTGGCGAAGGACCCTGCACAAAATGATAGGAAATGGGCATATCCGGTCAAATTCGCTGAAATTTTGCAGAGGGTTTGCTTGACCGAAAACCGTTTTTCTAGCTTTTTTTGGGGGGTCCTTTGGACAGTAATTAAAATAAATAATTCATTATTATTTAAAAAATTTATATTAAACATCCTATTGGATGTCTAATATAAATTTTGCGGCACGCAACAACAAACCCGGCACGAAGTTTGCCGAACATATTATTAACACCCACCATGATATGAGAAATACTGTCACTACTCTACACAGGTAATCGTCAAATGCAAATCCTACTCTATGAACAAATTTACATCCACTCGTCAATGAGTAAAGGTAAATGCATCAACGTGATCGTCGACACTGTTTCAAACTTTGTATATGAGAGAAATCAGGTGAATGATCACGTGGGTCCTGAGTTACCAACGGACACCCAACAATAACAACAACAACAACCAGTTTCCTTGAAAATATCTACGAAGTAGACGAAACTCGAGTCGGAAGTGAAAAAGTAAGTGAATCCTCGTTATAAATACCGCTAGTAATTAAAAGCCCCGTGTTAGAACGACTAATATTGTTTTGAAATATGAGCAAAGGTCCCTAATTTAGAAACCACTGGAGTGTGAGCATTAGGACAATAGTGAAACTGACCCAATCTTTCAATAACATAATAAATGCAATGCTACCAAATAACATAGAATTTTGAGAAAACAAGAAAACTAATGTGTTATTCTTCACTTTTTTGTTTTGAAAATTGAAAAAAGAGCAGTTTCCAATACATTATTGCGAAATCAACTTCAGACCAAAAGGAAAAATTAATAAAAAAAATGTAAGAAAATCGTGTGATTTATTAATATATAGTGTGCTATATAAACAAGTGATTTCTTATAAGTGATAAAAGATTATATTAATTTTTATATGTATTAATAATTTATTCTTTTATTTTTAAATTAACTCGTATTTAATCTATTTAAATAAAAGCATAAAAACTTATTTTCAGAGCAAGCTTATTTTAATTATTATTTGAAAATGTAAAATTTTACATAATTTTATTTTAAAATTAAAGAGAAGAAAATTGTGTGCAGTTTGATTATTTTAACCTAATCTTTTTCACGTAAGTAATTTCTTAAGACGTATTCAGGGCTTTTGGAAATTATATAAAGACAAAACGTGTTCTTCTTGTACACGCTAACTGAAAAAAAAACTTCCTTATCAATTGGTACCAAACGGTTTTTACCTTTTGGTACCGCTTGTAGGCATAAAGTAGAAGGACATAGGATGCATTTTATATTGATTAATTATTGGTTTATTATTTTCAATAATGGACCTTTGGAATCGTCAGGAAAAAATACCCTCCCCCCCTCAAAATTTCATATTTTACGTCAAAATACGTAGAATCCAAAAATCGAATAAAGATATCCGTTTGTCCTTCGTACGCCGTAATGGGCACTTTTGCCACTTGGCGTTGACGAATTTTGGGTCCTACTTGTGCCCCGAAACTTTTCGTCACCGTCAGTCACATATACATAGGGTGACCAGAAATTTTTAGGGCCAGACGTGCTATTTTTTTGGGGGGGGGGAGGGGGCGGGTATTTTTTTGGAGGGGTGGTGCGGAGAAAAATTTATAATGGGGGCCTAGTTTATTTCTTAATGTCTATGGCATGCAATAATTAACAAGGAGAACAAATTTTCTTCAGCATGAACTGGGTCTTCTTCAAATGTGCATGAAATTCTACACAACTTTTGTTGATGTTTAATTTGACGATGAGCAAAGGCTTCAGTTGACTTTTCTCATCTGTCCGCACATTGTTCATTATAGAAAACACTCGTTTCACGGGAGCGTCCGATCCCGACAAACAAAGCAGAAATTCTATCACAACCAGTGGCGGATTTAAATTTTCGCCTTTAGAACTTGCCGTCTTTATTTTCACAAGAAATGCGATTTTGATAATTTCATTCAATAATTACAGCCTAGGTACTTGTCAAAAATCTCTCCTTTCAACACTTACATTTACAGGTATTTGCGTCTTGACTTTTCAGCTGCAAAATCGGGAATAATTTCGTCACAATCCTAAAATTGCTGGGGACAGCGGAACCAGGGTCTCCAAAGCAGGACTGTCCCGCCGAAAGAGGGGCGCTACTGGTCAACCTAGATATACAGGGTTGCAGACTATTTTGTTTTAGAAAATTTCTCATCCCACTATCGATACCAAACTGTTTTTAATGATTGCGGGCATATTTCCGTTTGGAATTATTTGCGAACAAATGGAAAATCATCAGCAAATAACTGTTTCTAATACCATGAGATACTGCAAGAAACAAGCGAGGAAAGGGTACAGGTAAAGAGAGTAGGCACAGTCGGCCACGATTCAGCTAATAAACTTCCTAGCGATATAGTATAACCAAAGCGTACGTAATGTACACTGTGCATCGATAGTAACAGAGACATGTACTCGGAAAATATGAGCAGACGATAAACACAGCGGAGTAAAGTTAGGTTCCGATTAGCATGCTGTCAACTGCTCGAAAAGAACTCAGCGTAGGACCGATACACATGGATACGTCTCCTCTGATTTGTAAACCAGATTTATACTGATCAGTCCCAAGAAATGCAATCACAATAATAAACTCTATATTAGTGAATGTATTTGTATATGCATGTGTTCTCATTCAATAGTTTATTCTTATTAATTAATATGTATTTTCGTACAATTTTATACACAAATTATTAGGAAAATGATACCAGAATAAGATTTTTTGTTTCAATGAAAAAAAAAAAAAAAAAAAAAAAAAATTGAACTCGGAAGAGGGAGGAGGATTGGTGATCGCTCCTTCGCCCCCCCTCCCTATCTCCCCTTGCTCAGAGAGTTTTGAGTGTTCTATACAGTTATTGTAAAATCTCACCATTGCACCCTGTATAAATATTAAATGCTTCATTTGATTTGGTTCTAGCATTTTATTCAAAACGTGTCTCTTATTCAATGATCAGGTGTTTATTGGCATTTACCTACGCGGGCACAATCGACCTACAAAATTTCAGCTGATTTCTGTTTCTGATAAAATTTAAGTCATTGTATTATTAATGAGAAATGCAGCGTCTATGGCACGTTGAATATACCAGTTCCCGTTGGATCACTGAAGTTAAGCAACGACCAGCGAGGCTGTACCATGTGGGTGTTCACTTGGGTTCGCGCCTTCGTGATGCTGGCTATTATTCCTGCCCGACCCAGGCTGGGTAAGGTCAATGTGGGTACCTGGTTTGCAAGTTTCCAGCGAATGGAGGGTAAAACCTTCGTCTCGAATGACCAATAGATGTTTTAGAGACGTTAGGTCAAAAAATAAAAAAATAATGAGAAATAATTTAACGAGACCTCCTATAAAGTGCGTTGATGAATTCGTGTATCTCCTCTCCGCTGTTTTCTAGATTTTTGGTACATAGAATCCAAAAATGGTAATTGCTATAGAATTGAAATGTGACATTTGTATCATATTTGGTGTTTGATTGTGCTCGAAAACTTTTAGGAGCAATCGAAGGTACCGTTGGCGGTTTTTCCCGCTATTTAGCGGTTTTCATGAATTATAGTAAGAGCCAGACATTTGAAATTTGGTATGCATGTCAAAAATTAAGGGTCTTATGACGCCCCCAGATTTTTTTTTTTGGGCGGGGGAATATTTTTAGCCAGTAAAATAATAAACCCATGCGTCATATTGGCAGAGTTTTTTTTTATTAATTTGAATAATGTATCCAACTGTTTGATGCTAGCTATGGTTTTATTAGACTTGTTTTTCCTCCTAGTGGAGGAAACCCGCCATTGTAGACATGCCAATGATCGGGAAGTAAATCTGAAGTGTACAACAAACTAATTAATTGCATTCAGATCAATGTTCGCCATTTTATCTTATCTTTACTCGTTACTCTATAATGGCAATCATATGTGCATTCCTCACAGGTCAAGGCTATAGTCTATAAAACATTATCGTTTGTCTACTGGAAATTGATGTAAGAAACACGAAAGTGCTCATGACTCGTGAATCAACAATTTAAATGTACTTGTTGACAGAACGAAGTGAAGTCTAGTTTTAACACAATTTTTTTTTTGCTCAACGTCTCTTTAACATCTGTTAGTCATTCGAGACGGTCTTTTATTATTATTATTTGTTTACTAGTGGTTGTTCAACATTTTACAATTATACCTGAAAAATAGTAAATCAATTAGAATACCTCTCCGTCTTGAATGACCAATAGATGTTAAAGAGACGTTAATCCAAATTAAAAAAAAAAAAAAGAAAAGAAAAGAATACCTCAAAAAAAACATAGTATAAAAATTAGAATACCCGTAATAATTACAAATAGTAAAAAAGAAAACCGTAAAATAAATCATACGATATACTCTATGCAGTAAGGTAAAAGTAAAAAATCAATTTTAGAAATCTTCTCCTTTGTCATACCCCTTTTGCCCTATAGAGCGTCGGGTTCCTTGTCTATCCAGCGGCGGTATTCATCTCTTTGCTTGGAAATCCAGCGGCGTATTCATCTCTTTGCCTTTTGCCCTATAGAGCGTCGGGTTCCTTGTCTATCCAGCGGCGGTATTCATCTCTTTGCCTGGAAATCCAGCGGTGTAGTCATCTCTATGCCTTTTGCCCTATAGAGCGTCGGGTTCCTTGTCTATCCAGCGGCGGTTTTCATCTCTTTGCTGGAAATCCAGCGGCGTAGTCATCTCTTTGCCTTTTGCCTTATAGAGCGTCGGGTTCCTCGTCTATCCAGCGGCGGTATTCATCTCTTTGCCTGGAAATCCAGCGGCGTAGTCATCGCTTTGCCTTTTGCCCTATAGAGCGTCGGGTTCCCCGTCTATCCAGCGGCGGTATTCATCTCTTTGCCTTTTGCCCTATAGAGCGTCGGGTTCCCCGTCTATCCAGCGGCGGTATTCATCTCTTTGCCTGGAAAGTCTTCCAACCTCAGAATAGGTCTTCCCTCTTTCTCTTGCTATATCGCTTAGCATGTCTTCATAGGATTGTCTCGGTCTCCTCTATTTCTATTACTTTCTGGTCTACATTGTAATATTTGTTTAGAGATTCTTTCATCTGACATTCTATTGACGTGTCCAAACCATCTTAGTTGTAGTTTTTCTATTTCCATAATTAATTCTTTTTGTTCAGTATCCTCTCTGATTTTTGTATTTCTTATTTTATCCTTCCGCGTTTTTCCAATTGATCTTCTTAGGAATTTCATTTCTGAAGTTTGGATCATTTGCTTCTCCCTAGAGATCAAAACTGCACTTTCCAGACCTATGTCAGAGTTGGGGTATAAATCGTTCTATATACCGTCATTTTGGTGTTTTTGGATATTTCCTTTTTATTGATGATTGTTTGATTTAAGGCATAATATACATGACTTGCTTTTTGTACTCTTTGCTTGATTTATTTTGCCGTCGCTATTTATAATAGTACCTAAATTTTAGAAATCAACAATTTAAATTTACTTGTTGACAGAACGAAGTAAGGTATACCTTACTGCATACCAAATATTGGAAGATCTTTTTTTTTTTTTAAAAAAAAACACTACCGTTATTTATGACGAGGATTCACTTACTTTTTCACTTCCGACTCGAGTTTCGTCCATTTCATAGACATTTTCAAGGACATTTTCCTTGAAAATGTCTATGAAGTGGACGAAACTCGAGTCGGAAGTGAAAAAGTAAGTGAATCCTCGTCATAAATAACGGTAGTGTTTTACCAATAGGATGTCTAGTATAAAGTTACCAATAGGATGTCTAATATAAATTTGTTAAATAATAATAAGATCTTTTTTTTTATTTGAATTTTAAATTTCCTTAAATTTTCCTCTTTCACCGACGTGTTAATCGGTTTGTTTGTCGGATTGAAAATTATGCGGACCACTCCCCACTGGTTTACTGTTTGTATCGCACCCACACTCGTATTTCTACTTACTAATTGCATAGCATTTTGCACTCATTAGCCAAAAAGCAAGGCCGGAGTTAGTGGGTCGAAGATACCTAACATCAAATGGGACTACTCTATGACTTACCATTTCCGGAATACACAATTTTAACAGCCTCATGAGCTCAGTAGGTAGAGGCGGTAGATTCGTAACCAGGAGGCTGTTGGTTCGAATCCAAGCATGAACATAACATTTAACAATAACACGGGGAACTATATTGTGACAAGCTTATATTAGCTTAACACAACCAAATTCCTTCCTTCCTTTTACTTATACCTATGTTAGCAGCCTCAGTAGGTAGAGGTGGTAGATTCGTAACCAGGAGGCTGTTGGTTCGAATCCAAGCATGAACATAACATTTAACAATAACACGGGGAACTATATTGTGACAAGCTTATTAGCTTAACACAACCAAATTCTTTCCTTCTTTCTCTTCTTCTTTCTCTGGTCTAATGGGTATCACACTGACATTGCCCATGGGGTCTTAGTTTCAATCCCCGGCGGGGTCGGAAAATTTTCGATTCAGTGATTGTGTTTTCGGAGTGCATTCAGCCTCGTGAGGACGATTGAGCAACTACTTTAATATGAGTGGCACATGCGCGGATATAGCCATCTTGTTTTGGTGGCACAATCGCACAATATAACTAATAGAAAATTTGGATGGGGGAGGGACTCGTAACCTAGAGACCGGGGGTTCGAGTCCTGGGCAGTAATTTTTAATGCAATTTTTATCGAGGTACGATACCTAATTTGTTAAAAGCTGTAGAGCTTACCACAAATACCTTTCATAAGGGTGATAAGCGATTTTATAAGCGTGATGACGAAAAAAAAAGTTCCATGACGGATGACAGAATTTTTGACGAGTTTTTATTTACGTACTTCTATTTAGTCGCAGGTTTGGAATTATTAAGGCCCCCCTCCCTCTCAATGGGATAAAAGACACAGCGGATCACCATTCATTTAATTTTCTTAAAAAAAATTACGTGATTAAGTATAATAAAATTTGAGAAACACCGCCCGCTTAAAAAAACCTGAGGGGGGCACGTGCCCCCCGGGCCCTCCCCTATATCCGCGCATGGAGTGGCAACCATTGGCAGCATTACCAGAATAAAAAGATTTGGTTTGGTAGAAGATTTAAGAGATTATTAGTATATATGAGCCTCCTAGTAATGCTGTGATACCCACAATAATTGAGAAGAGACCTTTTGGCCTTGCCACAAAGAAAGTCTACATTTACTGCGTATAATCCTTTTTTTTAAGGTTACGGTATCGATAGAATGGCCTTTATTCAAATGGATTTTTTTAAAAAATAATTGATTCTAGTGAAACCCCGTATGTTCAAAATTACCATAATCAACAATCAACATATTGTCTGGAGGAACCTGGTATCACTGTTGTTTTGGTGTTTTGTTTTCATGTACGAGTGCCCGTCACCAACTCTTCAGTTTGGTACAAACTGATTCAATATTAGCACATAATAGTTTTTTTGAATTGTTAATAGCTTTAGTTTTTGTTTTGGTGTTTTGGTATGGAATTAATTGTATACTAGTGGATCATCAGATGTTCAAGTTAGTGTTGTCGGCATTTATAGAAAAAAATATCTTAATCATTTTTTAAAAAATCATTTTCAAAAAACAAAATATTGGACCCCCTGCACCTCTCCAAATTTTTCAAAATCGAAAAACCTTTAACACAAGCCAAATCAAAATTTTACTTTTCTACAAAAAACCGCTAAAAAGATAAAAATCATTTTCAAAAAACACAACATTGGACCCGCTAAAACTATACAGCAGTTTTACTTCATGTTCTAAACAGGTATACCAAATTTCGCCAAAATCGGACAAAAATTGTAGCTTGCATTGCGTAACAAACATAGGTACATCTATACTTATAAAACGCAAAGCCCAGTTGGTATACTGACTGACTGATAATCAACGTAGCTCCACGATGGCTAAATGTAGAGACTTGAAACTACCTTTTAAAATTAAAGTTCAAGTGGGAGCAAGTTACCGCCAAAAATGACGCTATTTAGCGGGTCTTTTTGCATTTTTTTTCCGTGCGAACTAAAAGAGATAACGAAAAATGACCGAGAATAGACCCCCCCTCCCCCCCAAAAAAATAGTATATAAGGACCCCATAAAAAATACAAAATTTGAAAATTTCCGATTTCTATCCGATTTATGTACCACTTCGGGATGAGCGAGAAAGCTGAAATTTGATACAAAGGTGTTCCGAGGTACAAAAAGTCATATCCTTGAATAAAATATTGAATTTTCTAACTAAGAGCGGTGCTCACTCTGGGGGTCGGTTCCACCAAAAACCCATAGTTAAGAACTATCACTTCGGAATAAGCGAGAGAGCTGTACGAATTTTATACGAAGGTGTTCCGCAGTGCAAAAAATATCCTTGAGTAAAATATTGAATTTTCTAAATAGGAGCCATGTTCACTCTGGGGGTCGGTTCCACCAAAAATCTGAAATTAAGTTGCGGAATTCTCTAACCGTAGCGAAACACGGGAAAACAGCTAGTACATTATACACATAAACATACATACAGACACATATACATACATACAAGTGCATTTCGGGATGTATGATGTATACCGAGGTTA
Organism: Pachypsylla venusta; assembly: GCA_012654025.1. NCBI lineage: Eukaryota > Metazoa > Arthropoda > Insecta > Hemiptera > Aphalaridae > Pachypsylla > Pachypsylla venusta. The sequence continues at coordinate 6,749,167 of CM022883.1, forward strand.
AAAGTGGAGTTCACTTCACTGACGTTCACGAGACGATTACGTTGGAAATATTTTTTAAGAAAACTTTTATTTTTGCTTAACGTCTTATCAATCTATTGGTCCTCCGAGACGGGGGTTTTGCTCTCCATTCGCTGAAAACTTACAACTTACAAATTAGATACCCACATTGACCTCACCCATTGATCTCAGGGATGGGCCTGAAAAATAGCCTTGCATCACGAGGGCGCCAACGTACTTTGCTTAACGGGAGCTAGTGTCCCATAGACGCTGGCACGTTGAGGATTATTAATTCGTTGTTAGAATTCGTAAGACTTCTACTGTGGGTGTTGCACTTTATGAACACATTGCATTGTATGTTAAGACGGATGACGGATGTTGAGTTTTCGATAAAAAAAACATGGGATTTTCTTAGAAAATATGACACACACGAGTAACTATTTCTGTTAAAGCCATTACAGGAGATAATCTAACAAGTTACTGTGAACACATTAAATTGGTAATAATATGTTTTGATGGTCTTAATGCATTCTCTCGTCTATAAATTGGGCATCCGGGACTCCCCGGTAGATATTCAATTACGCAATTCTTTTTCAACATATAATTCAACCTATGTAGAATCTTTATGTAACATAGTCCAAAGGAAAAACAAGTAACCAACTTCATCAAACCAGTTTTTTGTGGGCAACGCTGTCTGTATACTGGTAGCGGATTGTTCAACTGAATTTTTTGCTTTAAATATTTTGTTTTTATTTATAAACGTAAAGCGTTTATAAACTTTTGTCTAAATCTGCAAGATTTTTTTTGTTTGTTCCAGTTAAAATATTATGATCATGAAAATGACATCAACAAATCTAATAAAGTTTAAAAAGAAGAAAATAAACTCCTGACCAAAAAAAATTGTTAAACAAAACGCATTAACCTGAACGAAAAAGATATCTCAAGTGGATTTACAATTCCTGGCAGACACATCTGAAGATAGAAACAAAAACAACAAATAGAAGAAGATATTAAAAAAAGAATTAGGCAATAAAGAAAGGAACAAATAAAGAAAGAAGTTAAATAAATTAGAGGATATAAGAAATAAAAAAAAAGAAGAAAGACGATAACATACGAAGAAAAAATTACAATCGAAAAAATAGAGGAAATAGCTTTGAAGAATTTACAAAAAGAAGGATATTGCAAATACATCCATAAAAGAATAAGATAGGAAAGAATCAATTTTAGATTAAATTATAAAGAATATCAAAGAAAGAAAGGACGGGATTATACGAAAGAACAATCACACTCGAAAATAAAAGCTAAGAAGAATTCACATATAGAGGAAAACAACAAATACATAAACGCAAAAGACAGATTTAAGTTATAAGGAATTCCTAAAAAAAGGAGAAACAAAATCATGAGAAGAAACAATCGCAATTGAAAAAGAAGGAATCAGAAATAGAAGAAGCAACTAAGGAGACAACAGAAAGAGTGGAACATATTATTACAAATAGGAAATAAGAATCAAATTGTAAGAAATAACAAAGGAAGAAAAGATCAAAAGAATAACATGAAAGACATTATAAAACGTGTGGAAAAAGAAGATGAAAAAGAGCTTCAAGCAAGTACGCTGGATTTGGGTTATGAAACTTCCTTTCACAATAGTGCTCTTGATTTGGATGATGAAAATGATGACCACTTTGCAAAACCTAGAAAGAGTGAGTATCTCTACCAGTTATTATTTAATCAGGCACTTTATCCTCAATGATGACCACTTTCCAAAACCTATAAAGAGTGAGTATCTCTGTCAGTTATTATTTAATCAGGCTCTTTATCCTCAATGATGACCACTTTGCAAAACCTAGAAAGAGTGAGTATCTCCATCAGTTATTATTTAATCAGGCACTTTATCCGCAATGATGACCACTTTGCAAAACCTATAAAGAGGTATCTCTATCAGTTATTATTTAATCAGACACTTTATCCGCAATGATGACCACTTTGCAAAACCTATAAAGAGTGAGTATCTCCATCAGTTATTATTTTTCCGACACTTCATCCGCTGCGCTGCTTTAAACGGCCGTTCACGCCACATCGGTACCTCATTTTTAAATTTGGTTCATACATTTGAAAGATTTTTTTTAAAAAAACGTCTAACTCCTATCTAGTGTTATCCTATTTTTGGTGGCATGAACACTTTATCCGTTGATCGTTCGCCGGATCGATTACCATCTGGATTTTTCCCGACACAAAATGTTGGTTAATCATAGAAGATGGGATGAAATGAACATCAATCTTTGCTGAGAATAGTAATTAATACATACTTACATAGCTCTATTCAACTCTCATTAAATAAATTAAATTTGACGTCTCATGTGAATGTGGATTTGATCATGTAAAATTTCCACTTTCTGGGTGCGTACTCTTTTTCTGTGATTTTTTTCCCCCCAACACGACACCAATACTATTGTTAGAAGTAGTAAACACAACATCACTCAAAGTTTCAAACTGATTCACTGATTAGTTTTATTGGAAAATTAAACTATAGATAGATTTTTTTTCTTAAAAAAAAAAGAGAGAAGGCTCTCGCCCATAGGCTCTGAAACACATGCGATATAAGCTTTTTTTTTAATATGGCTTAACGTCTCTTCAACATTTATTGGTCATTCGATACGGGGGTTTTACCCTTCATTTGCTGGAAACTTACAAACCAGCTACCCACATTGACCTCACCCAGCCTGGGTTGGGCCGGATAAATAGCAAGCATCACGAGGGCGCGAAGCCACGGGGCGAGGTTGTACCATGTGGATGATCAAGAGCCAAAACAGGAAGAAAATCTTTTCAATGAAAGAACAACTGAAACAAGTGGTGTTGAAAAGGCCATTTTGGACACTTCTATCAGTGCGGATTGCCCCATAAGTTGTAGTAGACACGGTCCACCTTAAAGGAGAGAGAAAAAAACTGCAAGTGGATACCTCAACTAATGGTTTAGATGTGCCACCTTGCCGCTATTATTTGGAGTTGGTGAAGTTGACAAAACAGATTCAGAAGATGAAAAAGTTATAGTAGTTGGACTCACTTTCATAATTTTTGCAAACAGTAATTATTTTTTATTGAAATGTTTGCAAATTGTGAATATGATAACCCACTTAGATGCTGTTCAACTGAATCCTTCAGAAGACCAAATGAAAGTTCAACAGTGGACGAACATTTGCGGACAAAGATAGATGAAAAAAATCGTAATTCATTCGACCAAAGAACAAAAGAAATGCTCTGTTTTATGAAAGAGGAACTGAGAATACTCACAGGTCTCCAAATTAGTTTGGAGCTATGAAAAGCGACGAAATTAATTTCGATGAAAAAATAACGTTTCTGGTTTTATGAAATAATTTTCTGTGCTTTTCACACAAAATGTAGGTGGAATAATTTCAATAAAATCTCAAACCATGTCCGACATTGTCCTTACCAACTGGTTTTTTTAACATGGCAAATTCGTTGTCTGTGACTTGAAATTGATTTTTAAAAAAATATTAACCCAGCAAGATGGCGGTCTTTTCGGCATATTTTAACGGGTACAGCGATGTTTCACTGAGTGAAACATCGAGATGCTTAATAATTTTACATTTCAAGTAAGCCCAAAAAAGAAAATTGAGGGTCACTCCATATCACCTTTCAGATGGATACCAGCAACGAAGGAACTTAATTTAGACTTAATTTGGTCTTAATGCCTCTAAGTTTGATATGACGCACAAAACTATGAATTTTGGTATGTAGAGAGGTCTCTGTGGAGTTATCTTGGCTCAGGTTTGGACTAGTTATATATTTTTTTTTTACTTATTTAGAAACCCAGAGAAGATGAAATGGGTCTCATTAGTTCCCCGAAAAGTTGAAGTAACAGGGATTTGTTTAAACATTCATTGATGTCCAAACAACAAGGGCTGTTGCTTCTTAATTGAAAATATGAGCAACTGAAATCAGTCAGGCTTGTCGGTCACAATGGCATCCCACCCACTTTCCTCAGACGTACCTTTTCTTAGTGTTAATATATCACAATTTTTGTGGGCATAATATCATTACTTTATAATGCTACCATTTTTCGCTATTATTATAGCTACCCAGAAGTACTCAGGATCCTGGGTATACCCCTAAACACAACCAGATAATTAGTAAATTCGAAAAAAATAGTGAGGTACAACAACTATTATATCTTCACTTGATGTATCTCCTCATTGTGGGTTTACTTGACATAGTATCCCATATTAACAAAACATTTTTCAAATTTTCGATCCGACTCGGATTCGACCCGAATACCTCCTTAGTGTAAGCCGAGTGTGATTCCCAATATATTACTTCTCCTCCCTCCTACTGTAATAGTTTCCTTGTTCGGAATCTAGCTACACTAATGTTTCTTTATTGTTTCATGACAAGCTGATATAAATGGCAATGCTGCTGACTCAATCGACCGTCAAATTGAACCTGCTGATTTTGAAGTCGCAATTTCAAATACAGGTAAGATACATGATATGTTTGAAGTCTATGTTTCAAGAAGTAGGGAACTATTACTGATGCTATTTGAGATATTGTTGAGTAAGATATGAGATGATGATCCGGTGGAAGTAATGAGAGTGTAATGAATGATAAGGCTGTGTTCGGATGAACGCGCGGTACGACGAACAGCGCGGCAAAAGATCTATCTAAATAGTGCATATTGTCTACACGACGTCTACGCGCCTTCATCTGAACATAGCCAAAATGTTTATGGTCTTTCATTATAAATAAATTGGGCCTGAGGAAATCAGCTTGTTCCCAAACTTATTATTTTGACCCGGATTTATCGTCCGAGTGTTTGGTGTATTGTCATGTTTTCAAAAAGAGCATTCATGTTGGCAGGAACGCAGGGAAAAAGAAGTAGTCCTAAATTGTTAAAAAATTAATGTGAAAAAATGTGAATAATCTGCGTCTTCATTCTCGCCAAGGGTATTTATTAATCTAACCTCATTTATTTCCTTCTTCAGGTTTCGGTAAATTCAATTATATTCTCCTCATAGCCATTATTCCAGCTTCAATGAGTGCCATATTTGGTACATCTTCAATGTCTTTCATTTTATCTCGCCAAGGGTATTTATTAATCTAACCTCATTTATTTCCTTCTTCAGGTTTCGGTAAATTCAATTATATTCTCCTCATAGCCATTATTCCAGCTTCAATGAGTGCCATATTTGGTACATCTTCAATGTCTTTCATTTTACCAGTAGCTGCCTGTGAATTAGAATTAACTAGTTTTCAAAAGGGAATTTGTAATGGAGCGATTTATGCAGGTAAGGTGACAGACACTTTTTGGCCAATTTTACGGCGCGACATGGGATGGATTTTTATTATTCGATTCTCAGGGCGGTTCCGAAAGTTCTTGGCCTAACCTAGATGGAGAAGAAAAATAATTTATTTTTGAACATAATCTCCATTTACATCTTTTGGGTAACATCTCTATGTCCACCAATAAGTAGTTAGCATCTTCACATTGAAAAAACTAAACAGCCGACCTGTTCTGTTCATCACTCCCATTTTTCCAACGCAGTTCAGATATCAGTTTTGAAAATAAATTATAGTCGCTCGGCCTTTGTAATGACGACATTGCGGACAGGGGCGTTTTTATGGAGGCGCTGATAACATCGGAAAAATATACTCGGAACCTAAATAGAGATGACCAATCAAATTAAGATAATAATGAAAATATATGCATAATTTTATCTCGTATGTTGACAGTGTAAAACATGTAAACATATTGACAAAACTACAATAAATTATCCATTTGTGGGTCGAGCCAGCATCTATAGCACGTTGAATACACCTGTTTCCGTTAGATCACTGAAGTTAAGCAACTTCCAGAGAGGTTGTACCATGTGGGTGTTCACGTGGGTTCGCGCCCTGGTGATGCCGGCGTAGCTGGTTTACAAGTTTCCAGCGAATGGATGGTAAAACCACCGTCTTGAATGACCAATAGATGTTAAAGAGACGTTAAGACAAATTGAAAAAAAAAAAAAAAATGTGGGTCGGGCCCCGAACTAATGGAACCAATCTCGTAAAATATAAAATTCGGAGATGGTTAAGATTTGGTTCTGAATGAATACTTGATAAATCGAGGTTACAGGCTGTGGCGTGGTGCCGTGTTTATGGCGACGGTTTTCAGTGGGTGGTGCGTTTGTCGTATTTATTGCAGGGCCCTATGACCATTAAGGGCAACATTGTGTATGGACTTTTGCCATAGCGTTAGCGTGTGATCCCGACATTGTGTCATTCACTTTGAATTATTCACATTACTAAATTTATTATTGTGTATATTAATTTTATTTAAGCCAACGATCATACCACGTTGAATACACCAGTTCCCGTCAGATCGCTGAAGTTAAGCAACGTCCGGGCGTGGTCAGTACTTGGATGGGTGACCGCTTGGGAACACCACGTATCGTTGGCTTTTTCCGGCCCAACCCAGGCTGGGTGAGGTCAATGTGGTTAGCTGGTTTGCAAGTTTCCAGCGAATGGAGGGTAAAACCCCCGTCTTGAGTGATCAATAGATGTTTAAGAGACGTTAAACCAAATTAAAAAAAAAAAAAAAAAAAAATATTTAATGTAGAATGTTTGTAGTAATTTTGAAATATAGATTTCAATTTTTTTTGTATCCAACTACAAATATAATAAGAGTCACGAGGGCTTCCGTCTGTAACGACATCGTCAGACAATGTCGACAGTTTTTTTTTAAATCTATTCTAATTTTACTGATAAAACTTAAATAAATAAGATCTATCTCTATTCCAATGTCACGTGTTTTATTCCAGGCATGATCATCAGTGGCTTCTTCTGGGGGTTTGCATCCGATGTCATGGGTCGACAAAAGCCTCTATGTCTAGGATTACTGGCAGATGGTATAGCTGGACTTTGTCTAAGTTGCTCACAATCATTTCAATATTTAGTATTCTTTAAATTTTTGGCAGGAGTTGCGTAAGTAAAAAATTACATAACCAATGGTTTTAGTTAATACACCATACACCAAGTTTGGCTTTTGACTGCCTGGGAGATGACAGAGTAGTATACAAAACCTCGTTATCCGGAGCCATGAAGGGGACAATATTGAATGTGAATATGGACCGACCTAGTTATCCGGAGCAGTTGTGAGTCGAGCAAATATACTCAAACTATTGGTCACAATAGATCACTAAGGTCCGATCCTACCACGATGTGTTTTCAGATGATTCATCTAACACTGTGTCAACCTGTGTTAATACTATAGCCAAACCCGAGTGTTTCAAAACTCGGCTTTTGATAGGGCCGGACCTAAAGGAGCCAGTCGTAATTTTAATGGCTTCAAACTGGATGCCTTGCAACCGAATCCTAAATAATAATAAAATAAATGTTAGCCCAACCTTAATTTCTGATTTGATACCGGCCCGCGAAATATGGCATAACCACTTGTTTATAAACCAAGAATATCATAGGTTTTTTTTTTGCTTAANTTTTTTTTTTTTTTTTTTTGCTTAACGTTTCTTTAACATCTATTGGCCATTCGAGACGGGGGTTTTACCCTCCATTCGCTGAAAACTTGCAAACCTACCCACATTGACCTCACCCAGGCTAGGTTGGGTCGACAAAATAGCCAGTATCACAAGGCGCGAACCCATGTGGACACCCACACGGTACAACCTCGCTGGACGTTGCTTAACTTCAGTGATCTAACGGGAAGTGTTGTATTCAACGTGCCATAGGCGCTGGCTTGTTATTGTTAAACAAATTTGAATGCTTCAATTGATCTTGTCAGGGGCGTACACAAGGGGGGGGGCTGGTCGGCTATAGCCCCTGAATGCCTTGCAACCTAATCCTAAATAATAATAAAATAAATGTTAGCCCTACCCCAATTTCTTATTTGATATCTGCACGCCAAATATGCAAAACCACTTGTTTATATACCAAAAATACCATTTTTTTTTGGCTTAACGTCTCTTTAACATCTATTGGTCATTTGAGACGAGGGTTTTATCCTTCATTCACTGAAAACTTGCAAACCAGCTACCCACATTGACCTTGACTTCTGGGATGGGCCTAAAAAATAGCGCGAACCCACATGGACACCCACATAGTACAACCCCGCTGGACGTTGCTTAACTTCAGTGATCCAACGGGAACTGGTGTATTCAACATAGACGCTGGCTTGCCATGTGTTGAAAAAATATTGAATGTTCCAATTTATTTTGTATTTCTATTTGTCATGTTTTCAGGATCTGTGGCCCATTCTCTCTGGTGTATGCCTATCTATCAGAATTTTTCGATAAGTCAAGACGAGATTCCATAGTTATGTTGACAGGCTGTTTCACGTCATTCGGGTCATTTTTACAGCCAGGTAGGTAATCTAATTATTTGTGGCGGGTATCAGTAAAATTATTTCTACAAATTTAATGAAATGGGACTGAAAGGGGGAGAAGAAATTTACTTTTTTTTTTTTTAATTTGGCTTAACGTCTCTTTAACATCTATTGGTCATTCAAGACGGGGGTTTTACCCTTCATTCGCTGGAAACTTGCAAACCAGCTAACCACATTAACCTCACCCAGCCTGGGTTGGGCCGGAAAAAAGAGCCAACGATACGTGGTGTTCCCAAGCGGTCACCCATCCAAGCACTGACCACTCCCGACGTTGCTTAACTTCAGTGATCTGACGGGAACTGGTGTATTCAACGTGGTATGATTGTTGGCTAATTTACTTTTTGATTATGTATTTAAAATATAAGAGGTACGAGGAAATAATAATTACAGGATTTAAGATTTAAAAAACATCCATTAGGAAAATATTTCGAGCGACATTCGACAATCAGTAACATTTTGAACCTAATAAATTATCTGTACGCCTTATTATTACAAATTTAAATTGTATATGCAATACGCATTATACTTTCGAACTAGGCGCTTACATGTTAATACAAATATATTTTTTTTAAACTGAAGAATAGAATCTGTTGGGTTTTCTTGTAAGTCAGACTATAACAAAAAAAATCATATCCATCCCTGCAATGGAACGAATGATAGTCCGACCCTGTTTTCTCTATCTAAAACTTGCTAGCTTCAAAGCTAGCATTTTGTTCAAGATAGGTAGAGCATTTCAAACCCTAGTTGAGTACTGATTTGATTCTATAATAGAGCGGTCGTGCTCAGTGCATTGATTTTCGCTTCCTAAGTGTAAAATTTTGTGATTGTGCCCTGCGCATTTATAGTAGGCCCTTTGGCATAATTAGTGTATTTTGCGCCATTGCGCCCTTTCTCATAGCCCACTTGGGTTTATTTAGTAATTTTGCGCCCTGCGCACCCTAAGTTTGAAAACTTTGTTATTGCGCCCTGCGCGTGTGTAAATTAGCCCCCTTGGGCATAAACTATTAATTCTTTGCGCCCTTGCGCCCTTTTCATTAACCCCCTTGGGTTATTTTAGTGCTTTGCGCCCTTGCGCACTATTTTGAAGTGAACTTTTAAATCAGGCGATTTTGAGAGGTCTACTCTCTAAATTTGAACCAGCGCGTTCCTGCTGAAATTGTGTGGTCAACCTATTGCCGGCGACGTATCCTTTATCTATCTCCTGTGTGTTGCTGGTAAGACCTGGACGACGACAATCAAGGTAGGAACTTTGTGTTGGTGTTGGAACTTTTCTCTTCCATCCATAATATACAGTCCACAATT
>CM022883.1:6769975-6801624 GCA_012654025.1 Pachypsylla venusta
CAGAATGATTCAGGAAGTGAAAGAGTTATTTTAGGCAACACAGTTTCTGATAATTGAGGAAATTACAATTTCAAAAAAGTAGGTTTCTGTATACATTTTTTTTTCCAAATTATCAAAAGAATTAACCATTATTCTATGAAGGAACCTTAGTCCACTAGATCGGTTCTAAGTCCAGAACCGTAGGTCCGATTTTCGTGATAATGGTTTCATTGGAATCTTGGTTAAAAATTACACCAAAAATCACTATCAATTCTATTTTCTGACATACTGGGAGGATATGCCAGCCATAAGTCGAAATTTCCATGTAAAATCCTATGGGACGACTAGAAAGTGCAAACCTTGTACCTGTATGAAAATTAATCAAACTGAGTTGTTAATTTTATTCGAAAAATTGCGGGCTCTTTTGGAAGAAGGACAAAAGTTGACTTTGACCTTTTCTCCGGATATAGCTTTTTTATGTGCCATATTGTTCTCAGTTTAAAAAAAAATAGACTCTGGAGTGGAAGGTCACCACCAATAGGCGAGGTTAATGCTTGAGGCATTTTCTACCGCCTAACCCTTAGAGCTTTATTCTTTTGTGGTCAAATACTCGAATTAATGAGGAAAAAATACTGCCTCTGCTGGGGATTGAATTCACGCCCTTCTGTTTAAGAGGCGATCGCTTAACCACTGAGCTACAGAGGAAGAATTGTTCTCAGTTGAACTTACAAAAATAATCATGATGATAACCTGAATAATATGGAAGATACCCCAATGATTACCAAGTACTGTCGTCAAAGGCTTTTATTTAATTTTTTTAGTTTTTGTCTTTAATGAAGACTAAAGTTTCTTACAGTAAATTTGTTGGTTTGGAGTGTTTTCTTTTGCGCCATGAAATTAAATTTTACTATTATGAAACGAACGAAATAAGTTTCAAAAATGAACCTTTGGAATCGTCACATGGGAAAAAATTATCCCCCCCCCCACCTACAATTATTTAAATACTTATAAACAGAATTTTTAAAGGAAAAAAATAATTTGAAAAAACTGTATTTTTGTCAAAAGAAGTATGTTCTTTCTTATTTCTTGTATAGTTTTTTTGCTTAGAATGTAATACAATAGCGGTTATCTCGAAATACAAAATTTTGAAATAAACTTTTTCCAAATTTGGAAATAGATCCACTTAACCTAAATGCTCTTAAACATGTCTTCCGCAATTAAAGTGTTTCTGCGATCGTGTCAAGAACAGAAGTCCTTTTGAGATTCATGTGCAAGGGCTTTTAGAGCCCTAAAGAGATATCAGGTAATGATGCAAATCCCGTATGAACTATGGAAATATGGCATGAATTACACCAACACAGTCACCTGTGCTATCAGGTTGTGTGAATCCAATAGGATGTCCAACAGACCAAGGAAGGTTTGGCTATTATTATCCTGCTGACTATTTCATTGATGATTGTTCTAGCAGAATATTGTTCTACCAGTGCAATATTATTCTATCGAATAATGATAATCAATTGAGCAGATTTCATAATGTACCAAATTGGTTCGACCATTTGGTAAGTGTCATTAACTTGTGACAAATAAAATAATTCAACTATGTTAGGTAAACAAAAGATAAAAAAAAAAAAATGGTTTAACAGAGTTTGGATAAGATTTTAAAAATTATATCCTCAATCCGCATTTTAAAAGACATTTTTTAAGCCGCTGAAGTAAAATCTAGGTTTTACTTCAGCAGCTGATCTGATATAAATTTAAAATCCGTGCACACCAGTTTCATATTCACTTTTAAATAAATTAAATTAAAACAAAACACTTACCAAAAACACTATTTATTATTATTTATGAAGAAACTAGTTTCAAATCATTCGATTTATCATCAGTCTAGTCGGGTCGAAGGATGGTAATAAAATAAATAGTGTTTTTGGTAAGTGTTTTGTTTTAATTTAATTTATTTAAAAGTTAATATTTTTAACATGTTATTCAATAATTGAAGTTTCATATTCCCCTAAGCTCTTAGAAAAAATTACTATAAAACCATAATTAGTTAAGGTCGATGAAAAATTAGGTCTATTTTCAATTGACAAAAAATTTAAAACGAGAGTTTATTCCAAATTACCCAGTCTTCTCATGAAAATGGGCGTTTTCAAATCCTTCTAATTATGAACTCCAGAAAAAATAAATGAGAGTTCACTTTGTCACTAGAATTAAAACGATAGGTTTCCGCAAAGGAACGAATCACTAAAATAAGATCAATCGTACAATTCTTCACAACATTTCTCTCACTCGCTCTGACGATATCCTCTCTTGACCTTCTGATTGAGCGGGGCCAATGAGTCCTTAGAAAGGATCCAAAGAAGTGCTTTGTTCAACTTTCGAAACCGATCCTAGCTCTCAGTTAAGAAGCATTTTGATAACTCTAATTATCAGAACGAAATGGGGTCAAGTTTTAACTCCCCGATTTTTCCTTAAACATCTTTTGATTCCGTTCATAGTCCGTTCGTTATAGTCCTAAAATTAGCTGAAATTGAGCCCCATTAGGGAATCGCGTGAACATAATGTCCATTTGAACTGAGTGCGGTCTACAATTCAGTGAACTGCTAGTATTTTTTGTTTGCTTTGGTTCCCTTGTAATGACTAAATCACTTATTCTGCATAAGAACATAATCATTCTGAGCCTGTCGTAATAATATTTTATTGACAAAAATATTCTATGTTGAATAATTTAATTCAATTTATAAATCGGAACCTAACATAAATGTCAACCTTACAGGGTGTTCCATAAATTGGTGGTTTCCTCGTTGCACTAGTCCTGTAGTCTCCGACACGATCCGATAAAAGGTAAGGTTGGCAACGAAAAACATTATGTCGGTAGGGTGGAGGATAAAATCGATGGGTGACGAAAATGATCAACTCTGATAGGATGATAAAGTATAAAAGCGAGATACTTGGTATGTTATGTCACTAGTATGCCATGAACCGTGAAACTTTTGGTTGATTTTTTCGGTTTTTATTTTTGGACCGTCATTGTATATTCGATAATTTGTCGTACGCTAAATTTTGTCATACAGATGTAATCCGGTGGATTTATAGTTTCGGGCTTTCCAATATGGACTGCCGTCGTATATTCGACAATTTCTCGTACGCTACATTTTGTCATACAAATGTGATCAGGTGGATTGATATTTTTGGGCTTTCCAATATGGACTGTCGTCGTATATCCGATAATTTGTCGTACGCTACATTTTGTCAAACAGATGTGATCAGGTGGATTGATATTTTTGGGCTTTCCAATATGGACTGTCGTCGTATATCCAATAATTTGTCGTACGCTACATTTTGTCAAACAGATGTGATCAGGTGGATTGGTATTTTCGGGCTTTCCAATATGGACTGCCGTCGTATATCCGACAATTTGTCGCTACATTTTGTCATACCAATGTGATCAGGTGGATTGATATTTTCGGACTTTCAATATGGACTGCCGTCGTATATCCGACAATTTGTCGAACAGATGTGTACAATAACACGGCAGCGTCTACAAGGGAGAACTATCTGGGTCATACTATCTAGGTGGTTAAGTGATAGCCAGAGTGGAGAGAGGAGAAATCAACTTGTCTTCGACAACATGTAGGAATAGCAACTTTAAAATACCGGAGGCTGTTGTCTCCTTAAACAAAACAAAAAAAAAGTTTTCAAATTAACTTCACACATAACGATGTGTTGGCACGGAGCAGAGATAGATTTAGCCATAGAAAGGGAAGAAGAAGAGGAAGGGGCAATCATATGCTATGGGAGAGATAGATTTAGCTATAGGGAGGGAAGAAGAAGAGGAAGGGGCAATCATATTCTATGGGAGAGATAGATTTATCCATAGAAAGGGGAGAAGTAGAGGAAGGAGCAATCATATTTATATGAGGGGTTAGGGAACTTTTCAAAAATGATTGAGTGACAGAGAAGAGGGAACTTCTCAAAAATGATTGAGTGAGAGAGAAGAGGGAACTTCTCAAAAATGATTGAGTGAGAGAGAAAATGGAACTTATCAAAAATGATTGAGTGAGAGAGGAAATGGAACTTCTCAAACATGATTGAGTGAGAGAGAAAATGGAACTTCTCAAAAATGATTGAGTGAGAGAGAAAATGGAACTTATCAAAAATGATTGAGTGAGAGAGAAAATGGAACTTCTCAAAAATGATTGAGTGAGAGAGAAGAGGGAACTTCTCAAAAATGATTGAGTGAGAGAGAAAATGGAACTTCTCAAACATGATTGAGTGAGAGAGAAAATGGAACTTATCAAAAATGATTGAGTGAGAGAGAAAATGGAACTTCTCAAAAATGATTGAGTGAGAGAGAAAATGGAACATATCAAAAATGATTGAGCGAGAGAGAATAGGGAACTATCCGTCTTGTTCCTAAAAATATATTTAAAAATATAATTAAGAAAGTAAAAGAATTAAAATGGAGAAAAAAGAGCTAAGATAGAGGATTGGTTGATTGGTAAAGTAAATAAATCATAAAGTAACACAATCCAGGCATGGCCACCAACCGCACAAATATTGGATCGAATCAGGGTATTGAGGATAATAGGATCGGTCGGCTGTAAATGTTGGTTTATTACTTTCAATAGAATCTTTGAAATCGACCACAAAAAATACGCCTCTCCAAAATTTTTAGGTACCACATTACTCCCCATGTTTATACTAGAAAGGAAGCCATTAAAATAAGATACTCCTTATCGATGTAAAAAAATATTTAATCAAGCTATCCAAAATAGGGACACTCTTAGTTACATTTGACGACCTGGTGCCCCTACTGAGCCCTGAAAATGTGAAGCCCGTGACACCCCCCAAAAAGATAATTTTCTTAATAAAGGTTTCGGTACTAAAATGTGGTACCTGTTTTTTTCGATTTTTGGATTCTACGTACATTACCGTAAAATGTAAAATATCAAAATTTTATTTGACATTTTTTAATAAATAGGTTTATTATTTTAAACATAGAATCCCTGGAATCGGGTCAAAAAAATCAACCCCCCCCAAATTTGATATTCTACGTACCTTAAAAAGTAAAATAACAAATTTTGAGGTGATGGGTAGTTTTTTCCGTGAGAATTCCAAAAAATCCGTGTATCCGCCGTGATGGGTATTTTTGCCACTTGGCGTTGGTTGATTTTTATGAAATTTGGTATGTAGTTCCTAGTCGGGGACCAATTGTGCTCCGAAACTTTTCCTTACTGTCAGTCACATATATTATAGGGAACCCATACCAAAATATTAGTCTGCTCTAAGTGCCCATTACGGTACGCAGGGTACGGAGGGTGGCGGACCAGTGCATTTTTGGTTTCTGCGTATACCCTGAAAAGTAAACTATCAAATTTTGGGGGGGGGGGGAATTTTTTTAGCCAGTAAAATAATGAATCCATGTGTCACATTAGCAGCGTTTATTTTCACGCGAGACACATCCCAACTCTTCTTGATAATAGATAAAGTTCTTGCATTAACCAACCAACTTCTCAAATTATTCTTCTCCATGCCTGAAATTATGAATGAATTGAAAGAACTTAGAGAAAGAAAGAGGACAAGAACTTGATGGAATTGGAAGGTATCTCTGAAGAAAGATCTCCTTACTAGTGATCTACTACAAGACTGATAATGTGAAATGCAGATTCCGAATTAAAACGATTTTTTGTAAAAAAAAAAATCGCGATTAATTTTAATTGCTAAAAATACTATTAACTATTTATTCTAAAGAATATAAAAAGAAATATTTATAATATAGTTAAATTTTAAACAATAATATAGAATTCATTGTTTTCTTAATTAAAAATAAATAGATGTAGGTAATTTTGAAACATAATCAGTAAAATTATTTAATTAAAATAATATTAATCAAATTAACTATAAATAAATAGTTTTGCTTCAAAAATTTGGTATAAAAGAAGATTAATGTCTCTTTTTCTTTACTAATTAGGTGTAATAAGTGACTAATTAGGTTTTATTAATTTAAACAATAATAAATAATCAATCACTTTATTTAAGAGAAATTTTTTAATCATCTTTAAGATATCTGAGTTTTCGCGACATTTTTGTCAAATTCTTCATTTTGTACAAGGATTTCAGTGTTACTTACATTGTCAATTTTAACTTTTTTAAACATATTTACATCAATTGATACTTTGTCTTTTTGCCCATAATAGTTTATTGGTTATTGTTATTTCTTTTGCGGATTCCTTGATTTTCCACAAAAGTTTTACTATCTATTATAACTTTTAGTAATTCAATATAGGTATTGGATATATTGCTGTCATTTGTTGTTTTTTTACTAGTTTCTTCATTTTAGTTTACTTTATGTGCAATTTATTATTTTTATCAATATGCTTCAACCAAGGCTGATTATGTGGAGAAAATCAAAGGAAATTTTTTGTTGGAAAGAAGTATTTTTTATTCTTGCAATTATTGTGAATATTGGAGTATGTCAAATATCAGGTAAGAGTATAGATATTTTCTCAATCATTTGATTAGTTCATCACATACCAATATACAGGCGAAGAATTGTTTACAAATTTAGGTATTTTTATTATAAAATTGGTTCCAGGACTCAATTGAGAGCGATGACAACTATCACACCGACCTTTGCTTTCTATTGTGATTAAAATATGTAACAAAATCGTAAACTAAACTTGGAATAACTTCGGCGCTGTTGTGGTTAAAGTTATTAAATATACCTATCTCATTGTCTCATAGTTCTATTATTTTCTTGTAATATTCAAAAATATGTATATCCTTTGCATTTCTTCTGCAAAGGTTCTGAAGTTTGAGGAATTTAAACTCATCTTGATTTTTGTTGTTCTCGATCTTCCAGGTCCTCTTAGTTCTTCTTCTACCCTGTCCCGTCCTTTTCCTTTCATCTCTACAAAGGTTCTCCTGCTTGAGGAATTTAAACTTCTCTTGATCCTTTTTGTTCTCGATCTTCCACGTCCTCTTAGTTCTTCTTCTACCCTGTCCCGTCCTTTTCCTTTCATCTCTACAAAGGTTCTCATGCTTGAGGAATTTAAATTCTTCTTGAAACTTCTCTTGATCCTTTTTGTTCTCGATCTTCCAGGTCCTCTTAGTTCTTCTTCTACCCTGTCCCGTCCTTTTCCTTTCATCTCTACAAAGGTTCTCCTGCTTGAGGAATTTAAATTCTTCTTGATTCTTGTTGTTCTCGATCTTCCAGGAAGTGTTAGTTCTTGTTCTACCCTGTCCCGTTCTTTTCCTTTCATCTCTACAAAGGTTCTCATGCTTGAGTAATTTAAACTTCTCTTGATTCTTTTTGTTCTCAATCTTCCACGTCCTCTTAGTTCTTCTTCTATACTATCCCTTCCTGAATTTAGTAGATCTGCATATTACTGTGCTCAATATAATGGCGTTATCATAGTCGCTTAAAGATTTTCTGTAGCCAGCTATTTTTTTTTTCTGTCTTAAGATATTATTCCATTGCATTGCTGTCATTGTGTGAATGTCCAGAAGTCTTTTATTCACCCTGCCTAGCTTCATTTGAATTCATTCCTCAGTATCCATAATTACATTTATTCCAAGGCTATTCTGAATATTTTCCTCGTTCATATTAGAATCTAGTTAGATATTTTTAAAGTTATTTTACATTGCAGAAGTCAGTCCACTACCTATCTCTTTGTCTGTCTGAGTGTATATACCTACACTTACACAAACAACCTGTCTAAGTCTGAGTGTATACAGAGTGGCCCAAAAATTAAGGGGGAGCGGAAATCAGTATTCTGATTTTTTTTCTTCGAAATTCTAAAAACGCTAAAACACGGGTTGTTGATGGTTCATCTGATGGATACTTTCCATCGGATGCACCAGAAATAAGCTTAACATAATTATAGTGTTGTGTAAAATATATAAATAATTTGTAAATAAAATTTACAATTTCGAGGAAGGAAAACTTCAGATCTATGGCAAAGATGTGAAAGGCTTTACTTAAATTTAGAATAATTTAAGTCCTAGTTTGAGTACAAATCTCAAAATATCTTTTCAAAAATACATTACAAACGTGAATCTCATGATGCCTCATCTACCCAATATTTGAAGCTACTAGATCCCTATGGAGTGAAGAAACACACATGTTCCATCATTCGAAACTCTTCTCAAAATTTTTAGTTACGCTCTCTTTTTTTTGAGTTATTCTGTATAAATACCAACCCTTTCATACTTTTTTTCTTAAAATTGGAAAACTAAATTTTATTTAAAAGTGTATATCTTTGCTGAATATCCGAGGCCTAGACGTAAAAAGGAGGTAGCCCCTTTTTTGTAGCCAGGGCGATCTCGACATTACGCTTATTTTCATTTATTCGATTATCGTAAACACTTAAAAGCGGTTATTTTGTGTATATGTATATTTTTTGTGTAATTATGACACAATTTTGTGGGTATCATAGCATTACAAGGTATTCTCAACAATCACTCCAATATCTCTAAGCCTAAGCTACACTTTTACAATTGCCTTATAATGCTACCACTTGTCGCTATTACCATATGAGTAGCTATGGTAATAGCGACAAGTGGTAGTCCTCCGCTGAGTTATCCCCAATCTCAACCAGACCAAGTAGAAAATTTGAAAAAGTCTGAGCTACACTTTAACAATTTCCTTAACACAAACTCATTTACGAGTATATCTATAAATGAGTTTTCAAGTGGTGTACCATATTTCTTTACTTTATTTTCAATATTGCATATTTGTATTATGTAACCGAATACCTATATGGATAAATAAAGAAAATACGTTCATAAAAAAAAATGTTACTAATAAGTCGCAATTACCATAGCTATTATAAGGCTATCCGATAGGCTATCAAAACTGATAGCATGTGGGGGGGAGGGGGGGGGTTAGAACTTCGGCTTCGATAATTTTTTCCCAGGCTATGATCACTTTTGGAGGTCCATCATTTACAAAATTATAGAAATAAATATGAAACCGAGAGACAGATCTTAATTTATATGTATACGGTTTAGGAAGCGGTGTTATTATTATTAATTGGTTTTATCAATAAAACGCTACTTTCCCTTGCAATGTAAATTAATCATTTTACTTTATAAAATTTCTAAAATAATGTTTGCTGTACAAAAATACGGTATAAGGCAAAGTTCATATCTGCTGAATGTCAAGGTGTCACAGTTCTACTTGGTTCTAGAAGTAATTGGTTTACCAATTCATATGGTGTGCTTATTTGGTATCTACTAATGGGCTATACTCAAAACACAATCCTCAGTTTATAGAGATTTTCCCTCTTTGCATTAAGCTCTTACTGGCATGGTCCGTATAACTTACTATGGTGTCAATATACCCAAACTGTTCTACATCTTGCGAATAGTAAACTGTGTACATAGGAGGAAATGAAATCAAATTTGGTTTTGTAAAATATATTTTTTTTTAAAATTTGGCTTAATGTCCCTTTAACATTTATTGGTCATTCAAGATGGAGGTTTTACCCTCCATTCGCTGGAAACTTGCAAACCAGCTACCCACATTGACCTCACCCAGCCTGGGTTGGGCCGGAAAAAAGAGCCAACGATACGTGGTGTTCCCAAGCGGTCACCCATCCAAGTACTGACCACGCCCGACGTTGCTTAACTTCAGTGATCTGACGGGAACTGGTGTAATCAACGTGGTATGATCGTTGGCCAGTAAAATATGAAAATGCTTATTTTAAAGGGATGTCTATAGTCAATTCCCCTCTAGGGTTGTAGTCGGAAGTTCAATTATTCAGAAATATATCTCGACCCGTTTGGGTGTGTTTCTCATTTTTTAGAGTACAACTCACCTTTCAAATATTTTTTAAATTTTTAGTTACAAAATGTCATTTTAAATTTGAAAGTTGTAAAATTCGAAGATGGCTAAACCTGTATTCAACTGAAAAAAATATGATTATATCGAACAACGCTTGAAATAAAATGAAAAACTCTTCCAATGTAATACATGGATTAATTATTTACTGGCTAAAAAAAATCCCCCCCACAAAAAAATTTGATATTTTACGTTTCAGGGTATTCCAAAAACCGTTCATCCGTAGCGTCGACCTCAGTACCCTGTAAAATGCACACCGTCTGCCGTGATGGGTACTTTTAGTATGGAACCCTATATATGTCACTGACGGGAAATGTTCGGGCACAATTAACCCCAAATGGGACCTAACATACCAAATTTTCTAGAAAACGGTAAGCTCTGAGTGGCAAAAGGCCGACGACGCGCGGCCGACAAACAGTTTTTCATTAGATTTTTGGATTCTACGAACCTTGAAAGGGTTTTTTTTTTCGTAACGATTCCAAAGGTTCATTATTGAAAAATAATAAATTAAATCCCTTTTGGATAGTTTTATAGCTTGTTTGAAGCGGCATAACATTGAAGTTTGGGAGGTACAGTTATTCTTCTTATCAAGGGTAAACACTGGGTGGGGGTCTCGTTTTTGTAAAACAACACCTTTAAAAATAGGCAAAAATAGGTCATGTCTTTATTATAAATAAGAGGAGTTATATGATCCAATCAATTAAAATGGAATCATTTTGTGCGATGGTAGCCAGTTGTTGCAGACTGCAGCTCCAGAGTGGTTATATATGCTGCTAAAGTTTTATAATTTTTATCATACATCTAATCTTGGAGGACAATAATTGACAAAAATGGATCACTAATATCATCTGAATCACAGCCATATAATTACATCTGTGAGGAGTAATACAGGGTGGGCCAAATGTCACCATGGGGTTTAAAAATTTAAACACTTTTTCGTTTATATATATTTTTTATTTAAAATTTTAAAATATATTTTTTTTTTTTACACTAATTATGGAAAATAATGTCACCAATCCAAAAATAATGTCACTCCGTTTTCCGCTTCGCAATGATGGGCTCGTTTTAAAATTTTCTATACATCTTTCAAACTTTGTGGCTGTAGCGTTCGAATTTCTGGAACAATTTTGGCCTTGAGTTCAAGGATTGTTTCGGGCTTGTTCACATATACACGCTCCTTCAAATAACACCCAAAGAAAATAGTCGGGCGCTGACAAATCTGGCGAACGCGCTGGCCAATTAATTTCTGGAAATTATTGGCCCTTTAAAAATTTGCCTTAAAAGATAATTGATGGCTGATTTAAATAATAAAATTCTATTATTCTGGTTCTTTGCTCAGTTGTGAATCTCTCCATTATTTATTTAACAGGTGTTATTTACATAATCTAAAAAAAAGTCCGAGACCGCCTGAATATCTTTTGAACAGCTTTATTTGGAGTTTTGAAATTTTGCATAACATTATAACCCAAATTAAACCAACTGATGGTGTGACTAATTTTTCAGGAGCGGGTCCCAGGGGGTCCAACATTTGTTTTTTAAATACGAACCCCATCTTGTGATACATTTTCAGAAAGACAATAGAATTAGAAGTACTTTGCAAAAAAATTTACACGTCTAGCGTGTTTGGTTTTAAAATGCGGCCATTTGAAATTTCCAAAATATGACTTCCAAGAGTGTCTAAAACTAGGCGAATTTTTTGCAATGGGATATTGAATGATTGCATAGGACACCAATGTTGAGAAACCTGCTTTTAAGACATAATTCGCCTAGTTTTACACACTTCGCCTACTTTTAGAAATAATTTGCCTACTTTTAAACACTCTTGGAAAGTTCAAATGGCCGCCATTTTGAAACCAAACACGGTAGACGTGTATTTTTTTTGCGAATTCTTCTAATTCTATTGTCTTTCTGAAAATTTATCACAAGATGGGGGTTCGTATTTAAAAAACAAAAGTTGGGCCCCCTGGGGGCCACATGGGACCCAAGGGGCCCGCCCCTGAAAAATTGGTCACACCATCAGGTGTGAACCACCTGATGGTGTGTTTGGGGTATAATGCCATGCAAAATTTCAAAACTCCACATAAAGTTGTTCAAAAGATATTCAGGCGGTCTCGGACTTTTGGGACACCCTGTATATAAACGAAAAAGTTATTAAATTTATAAACCCCATGGTGACTTCTGGCCCACCCTGTATAATATTGTGGTACCTGCTCCTAATTATTGCTACTCGTACATTTTTCCTTATTCCACAAGAAACCAATACTAAGTATACCAATCAACGGCAGATACTTCCTCCTTATTTGACACCAGTTCGAGATACTTTCCTCTGAATAAATAAATGTCTGTGAAAACCACAGTTTGGTTTGGTGTGTTTGTTTTTTCATATCCGCTCGGTTTTCATTTCAGTAATTGTTTAGTTCATAATAGGAGTGAACTCATTAGGTTCCTGTCTAATCAATAAATGTTTATTTCATAATAAGAGTGAACTCATTAGGTTCCTGTCTAATCAATACACCTTTTGCAAGAGTTAGTTCATAATAGGAGTGAACTCATTAGGTTCCTGTCTAATCAATACACCTTTTACAAGAGTTAGTTCATAATAGGAGTGAACTCATTAGGTTCCTGTCTAATCAATACACCCTTTACAAGAGTTAGTTCATAATAGGAGTGAACTCATTAGGTTCCTGTCTAATCAATACACCTTTTACAAGAGTTCTTTCTGACTATTAATATGAATGGGTTAAGTTGCCACCTGCATTCAACTTCTGAGCATATAGTGGGTAAGGTGTCCAGCTGGTGATGTGAATCAATGAAAATAGCACGTAGGCAGGGTTATCAGATGAAAATTTTCAAGAGCAGGACTTTTCGCATAAAAAAACAAGACATGTCTATTTATGATAAGAAGAAGCTTGTTATTCAGGAGTTTGATATCCATAGAATACAGTGCTTTGTAACTTGTAGTCATAATCTTACCACTACTGGCCATAGACATACTTTTCGGAGCTCTGGACTTTTGTCAGGAGGATTTTTACCTCAGTGTCTTCTGATTTCGTCAAGTACGTGTAGAACTGTTTACAATCCATCTCACTGTAGTTATACTTAACAGAATGGATTGTGAATATTGCTGTATTTTTTTTTTTTTTTTTTTTTTTTTTTTTTTTTTTTTTTTTTTTNTTTTTTTTTTTTTATACCGTGATTTGACACTTAGAAATTGTTTTTGTGTGAATTTAAAAAAAACAAGACATTTTCCACTATTTTCAAAAGTAGGCAGGACGCAAAACAATCATGCAAAAATCAGGAAATGCCGAACTTCTAGTAACCCTAATTTGGACTGCATGCGTTGAACAACGTTGATAGGGAGAAATGCCTACAATATTTAGCATGATATTGATTATGATGGTTATTATAAATTGAGAACGGAAATGGATGAACGGGGGCACACTCAAATCAACACCGAAATACATGCTTAATGGATTCTATTAAGAATATCTACAAACTTACTCCCAAACTACAAAACCAAAGTCAAGTCCATCTTTATGTATCATACAAAAAAATTCTTACATACTGCCTACCTCTGCTCATAGTTACAACACCAGAAAATCCAATCACTTGATATCCTCTCGAGTCAACTCTTTCGAGAAGTCTTTCCTTGACATAGGTGTGAAAATTTACAACAATTTGGACGAAGACACCAAAACCTTACCGCTAATCAAATTTAAAAAGAAACTCAAAGAGACATTGCTATCTCTAGCACCATACACAATCAATATCTCTATTACCGGATGATTATATATATACCTATATCTTTTTTTTTCTTTTTTTTTTAAAAAAAAAAATAGACGTTAAAATATTTCCTGATGGGTGGTATCGATTCGTTATTGAGAGTTTGAATTTGGATGCTGGAGAGATTTTACATAGATTTGGTGGACTTTTGGTTGCGTTCGGCCTACCGTTGTCACGCCGTGTGTGTTGACTCCTCCAATAATGGGATCAACATTTGTGGTCTGGCAGTGGTCGGTTGGGTGCCTCCGAATATCACCTTTAGCTTTAAATCTCTTTGATATTTGGATTTGAATTTTTAGTGGACGAATCGGTATTGTCTAATGGAGTTTTTTTTTTTCTCTCTCTCATTTTATTATTATATTGTGGGGATTATAATAATTATTAATTATATACGGAATATATAATTTTTAGGCACTCCATCATTCCATCAATTTAAAATTTTCATCATATTGTTTTTCTCATATTTTATTCAATTGTAATGTGTCGCAAAAATTTAGCACACAATAAATATATACATACATACATCATCCCAACACCAGGGGACGTAATAATCTTGTGATTCCACAGCACAAAACCTACGCACAATCATATCTACTGAACGACACCAAATTGTTGAATAAAATGCCCATCGACATCAGGGACTTGCCGTTTAAGAGGTTTTGTAGAAGAGAGTCGAGACTCTGGTCCAGGTTGCCCCTGTAAGTTGGAGGTAGAGGCGGCCTTAACCGGAATACGTCCATGAAGCACAGTTCTAAACTATTCATCTACTTCTTCTTTAACTTCATATTTTTCCTATTATATTTTTGGTTGACGTCGCGTCGGCCGCTTTCCTCAATTCTATCATACCACAACCTGTTCAGTGCCTTCTCTATTCAGCTGTACCCTTTCCTGGTACGGGACATAGTACATTTTAGGTGGGACATATTAGGACATACTTTCTTCATTATACTAATATTTAAGTGTTCTTCTTCGCCTGGAAAAGTGTAGCCATGGTAGAAATCAATTATGCTACCCTACAGACTAATAAAAAATATTTATAGGTATCCAAAATTTATGTGTCTTATTTTTTTTTTTCACTTGAAATTTTTCTATTCAAATCAAGTGGTGAAGTGTTTTTTTTTAAAATTATTAGATAGTAAATTTTAATAAATAGTGACATTAAGTGCACATCCATCAGCTATAAGCTATGTTAGGGAAATTCCAATCAGTGTTCTTGACGTCCAATGTTTATGTCATGAAGACCAATTAATTTTATTTAATATGGTTTCATAGTAGTCGTAAAATATTTTAATAGACTTTGAAGGTCGTTTTCATTTCTAAAATTGTTTTTTTTTTCCAAATTAAAGTTCACTTTCTGTCAGATTATATTAATTTTTTTTTTTAATAATAATATTTCATTTATTTAATTTATTTGATTTGACATACATAAACTCCTCCCAAGCCACTAATTAAAATTATTCTTAGATTTTGATGAACACGTAAGCTGGCAATACATTGTTAATATGGCACATCCACTAAAAATGACATTTTTAAAAAAATAAATCATAAACTGAGATAAATGAGTCGGATCAAAAAGTCGGATTTTTTAGGCAAAAAAATATTGTTTCTAGCGTCCAACATTAGTTATTGTGAGATTACTGAAGTTAAACAACGTCCAGCGAGGTTTACTTAGTCGCGCACTCGTGATGCTGGTTTTTTCTAGCCCAACCCAAACTGGGTAAGGTCAATATGGGTATCTGGTTTTAAAGTTTTCAGCGAATGAAATCGATCCGCAATCCAGGGCCGGATTACCCTTCTGCGGGGCCCTAGCTTTTCCACAGAGCGGGGCCCCTCCACCCCCACCCCCGCCGGCTAAGTAGTCTAATTTTTAAAAAACTAAACACAACAATTAGAATTTTCGAATATCCGAATCCCGAAAAATTCACCTTACGCACAAACACAGAACTGAACTAAACTCTCTTTCCTCCCCACTCCTATCCCTAGTTCCTAGACAAAAGTATACTTTTCTTGACTCTGGACTTAACGAAATAATAATATGGAGCCATCAGGTCGGTACCTACTGACATTTCACTTTGTAGATTTACCGCCACGCCGCGCCGCCGAGACACAATTCTGAACCTGATCAACCTTCAATTCTCAACCTTCCTAGGTAGTAGGTACCTACTTGTACTTTTCTAAATTAGATATTACTACATACTTTGAAGAGTTGGGGGCCCCGCCAAAATGATATGTTTTTACAATTGTCAACCCAGAAATGTCGAAATTGGGGCCCGTAGCACGTGCTACAAGTGCTACTATTGCTAATCCGACCCTGCTGCAACCCCCCTGACTTTGGCACGCGAAACCCATGTTGGAACCGCTGGCGCTGGTCTACACTAACGAAGCCTGAATGAGGAGTGTGCGTATTGTAATGATATCGTCAGGAAATCTCCTTTTAGAAATAAGTTTGTTAACAAAAAGTGAATGTACAGATCAGATAGGAACTAAGGTATCCTTAGGAAGAGACAGTACGAGTAAGGTGAACGGCGTATCGGACCTAATATCTCACATAATGATCTAATGTGTGCACCATGTATGGTGTCTAATGAAGCCAGACCATTACTATTAGGTTAGGATGTAGAAGATACAAATGAACATAGAAATTCACTTTTTGATGAACAAATCATATAGTGAATAAAGAAAATCGAGTCATGACAAATGAGTGAGAAGAGATTGTTTAGCCATAGTCTATGGCACCTTAAATACACCCGTTAGATCACTACAGTGAGGCAACGTCCAGCGAGGCTGTACCATGGGTGTCCACGTGAGTTCGCGCCCTCGTGATGCTGTTTTTTTTCCGGCCCAACCCAGGCTGGGTGAGGTCAATGTGGGTAGCTTATTTGCAAGAATGGAGCGTAGAACCCCCGTCTTAAATGACCAATAGATATTCAAGAGACGTTAAACCAAATAAAAAAAAGAGATTTTTTGATCTACAAATGCAAATAGAATTCATCCAATCAAAAATTTTGAGATGCCTTTCTCAAAAACTAAACGGCTTTTATACAATCTACCCCATTGCTATCGCATCTGATACGTTGTGCGAACATCTTGGTCTGGATATCTGTCTCTTATTTTCTCATCTCTAAAATAATTAATGACAATTTATCTTGTTCATCATTGTCAGATCAAAAATATATAAATATACCAAATTTATAATTTACACTTGAAACACTTGCCAGCGTCCATGGCTCATAGAATACACCAGTTCCCGATAGATCACTGAAGTTAAGCAACGTCCGGCGAGGTTGTGCCATGTGGGTGTCCACGTGGGTTCGTGCCCTCGTGATGCTGGTTATTTTTCTGGCCCAACCCAGGCTGGGTGGGGTCAATGTGGGTAGCTGGTTTGCAAGTTTCCAGTGAATGGAGGGTGAAACAGCCTCCATTCACTTGAATGACCAATGGATGTTAAAAGAGACGTTAAGCCTTGAAACCGACCAACATTTCTTTTACGTACAACAAAACATAAACTCTACAATTATAATTGACATAATCAAAGCTTGGACCTCTCAATGGTACAGAGGACATTTAAAGATGCGAACTTATGTTTGGCGTCCATTCCTTCTCTGATAGCTTAATAGTATACACAAAATGTACAGCCTCATTAGCTCAGTTGGTAAGAATGGCGGATTCGTAACCAGGAGGCTGTTGGTTCGAATCTAAGCGAAGGCAAAAATTTAGTAAAAACATGGGAAGTGCATTGTGACAAAGCATTAGCATTAACACAAAAAAATTCCTTTTTAGTATACACAAAATGTCAAAAGGAATCTTTATTCAATTTTTGGAGTACATTGACATCCCCTGTGGATAGGAGGACTTAGAAAGACTACGTCCATGCCAGTCATAAAAGGCTATTAAAGGAAGGGTCGGAAACGATATCTTTTCCATTACTCATGCAGAAAGCAAGGAGAAGATACAGCATTATTCGTAAGGATTCTCAAGTATCAACCTATGCAGATGATAAAGTACATTGAAACGTAGAATATCAAATTTGAGGGGTAATTTTGATTTATTAATTTCAATAATGAACGTTTGGAATCATCACGAAAAAAATACCCCGACTTGGAAATTTGAAAAGTCGGACAGTATTATTATTATTATTAATAATGTCTTTATTAACATCCAACAAATCATTGGTTGATTGTTAACATATGAGATCAGTCTGAATCAAATTCACTTTCTGATTCTTAATTTCCAATTTCATAGTGATTTCAAAAATAATGATTATAGTAATTATGGATCAGATATCCACTCAAGGCAGAATGTATGAATTCTACATCCTTCTCTATATTAGAGTACTGTTCTGAGCGCACGGCAGTACACCAAACACAATTCAGAAAGTATCTTTACATACAGTGGCGTATCTACGGTGGAGCCGGGGAAGCGGTCGCCTCGGGCGCAATGATTTGGGGGCGGCAAAACGATCTTCGCTGTTCTGTAAGATAAAAAAATGATACTAAAAAAAATGTATTACTAAAAAATCGAGTTTTTTATTCATATAAAGATTACGTCAACATTGGATATCAATTTTTTTATCTGATTTATATATTCTCGANTCAGGAGAGGACGAAACTAGTTAGCTCTTTAACATCTTTAATATTTTTTTTTTAGTCCAGTGAAGATATAGTAATTTTCAACCTTCATTATGGTTTTACTTGACATAGTATCCCAATTTAACTAACTGAAAAATGAATCTTTTATCTGATTTATATAATCTCGAAACATTACAAACTTAAATTTTTTTCTCCATCACTATTAAAAAACTCAAATGTTAACTTTTCTCGCTTTATTCGCTGCAAATGTACATACTCATATTATATCCTCGTAATCCAACATTACAGCAGTTTCATTTTCCATTGAAACAATTGTAGGATTTGTTAATCTACTTTGACTCATGGTTGATCTCTAGTAAGATTTAATAAATTTGAGTTTCAAAACTATCGATAGTATCGATCGTTCTCATACTATATATTCGACCAAGTATTAGCGATTGTTTAGTGACGTACGAATATGTACGTGGTTTAATAATGAAATAAAGCATGAAAATTGTTAAAAATCATCTGTTACAGAACTTAATCTACGAAGTTTGTATGACAGGAAACGTGTAAAACCATGGATTTGGGGGGGGGGGGGCGAATCATTCTTTGCCCCGGGCACTCAATGATCTAGGTACGCCACTGTTTACATAAAATAATTAATCTGTTTTTTTTCTCTCACAGCGTCAGATATTCGGTTCTGCAAAGGACGGATTTTTTTATACGAGTATTTATTTCTAGAACATAGCTAACTAGCAATTCTGTGATAATGATGTCCCATTTGAACTAGGAGGAACGAAAAATATCACAAACAGAGAGTATTAGAATAGGGGAGATCAACGATTTTATCGCGTTAAGTACACAAATTCCCATCTGATCACTGAATTTGTAACGTTAGGAGTGTTGAGTACTGGACTGTGAGTCTGCTCAACCCTTGTAGTTCGGTGTCCACTCAGTCTCAACTGAGTAGCAATTAATGATTGCGGGCAGTAAAAGGGCAGTGGAGGCTGCTGTAAAAAAGGAATCTTCCCAAAGCTATTCCAATTTTGGCTTAACGTCGGTCATTTGAGACGGAGATTTTACCCTTTATTCGCTGGAAACTTTAAAACCAACTACCAACAATGAACTCACACAGTCTGGGTTGGACCGGAGAAGAAGTCAGCATCACGAGGCCGCACACCTACGTGGACGACCACTTCGTGAAACCTCGCTGAACTTTGCTTAACTTCAATGATCTCACGGAAACTGGTGTATTCCACTCTGACCCAAAAATATATTTCTTTTAAAAAAAGTTAATAGATAACTTACCGAATTTACCTATGCAGGTAAATTCTTCCAATCCATTTCTAACTTTCCATGAGGAAAAGTAAATCGTACTTGAGATGGTAAGAAATTATTTGAGAGTGACATCCTTACGGGCCGAGTCCATCTTTATTTTATTATTATATTGTGGGGATTATAATAATTATTAATTATATACGGAATATATAATTTTTAGGCACTCAATCATTCCATCAATTTAAAATTTTCATCATATTATTTTTCTCATATTTTATTCAATTGTAATGTGTCGCAAAAATTTAGCACACAATAAATATATACATACATCTGAGCTAATAGAGTAAAATAGCACATAAAGCAACACTGCAATATAATTATGTTATAATACAGCAATTTTAATGGTTCTGAGTGCCCTTATCATTATCAGCCTCCAAGAATAGATGTATAATAAGAAAACTTTAGCCGTTATCACTTATCCTGAGCTACTGTTTTCACATCTGGCTACCATCGGATACAATAATGCCACTCTTGATTGAATAGCTACCTTACTATAGTACAACTATATGTTGTACTCTACACTGTGTGATGATTGTTGTTTCAATTGCGACATTTAAGGCATGCATAACATCTTTCTATGTTTGATCCATTTGACGAGATGATTCTCAATGGAAAGATAGTAAAAGTGTGTAATTAAATATTCGCCATGTGCTCTCTCCCTTTATATTCAAACCTGGTGGCGAGAAATTGAATCGTCATATTCTTTAATCAATCTGCTTTCATTTTCATTATTGGGTTTTGGGATATTCTCTACTGGGTGATGGTTTCTCACGAGGAACATATACAAACATATTTCTTCGTGAAAAAATGTAGAAATTATATTGTAAATTCTTGGGGCCATAAGAACAATCCCAAAACCTGAAGAAATTGAAGTTTGTCGAAACACTTTCCTCAAATTTGGTGTTTATAAATACTACTGACTTCCATGTCGATTATTATTTGGAGCCTCGATCGCTCTCCCTCAACTGGCCTGCCAAATATTGCACGTACTTCTAACTCTTTTCGCAGCCAACCTCTACGCCGTCAAAACTATGATTGGCTATTGGCAACAAGGGTTTCCATAATCGTGTGTCAATCGGCAGGATTATGGTCGAGCTATTACCAGTCAAACAGGAGAGTGTGGGTTTTATCCCTAGTTGAGAGAAAATTTGTCCTCATTTATTAATTTTAGTAATTGATCAAAAAAAAAAAAAAATAGTGCTCTAAGAGTTAGGTGGCAGAAAATGGCTTTGTCATTAATATCACTTAGTGTTCAGCTTTCTCTCAAGAGCCTATTGATTACCACGTGAATATACTCGCAGCGTAACAGTTATTATCATTAAGGCCGTCATCCTGTTTGCTGGCGGTTTGGTTCACCTAAACCAATTTTTGGGTTATATAAAAAGGTTATATATCGCAAAATATCCAAACACCTCTCACGGCAGATGATTGAAGTAAGTATTCGGGGCCCTAGGTAGAAATATAGATCCTATTACATCTTCAGCTAATATCATTGTGTGTTTTGCAAGTACGATACAGCGGGGCCCAAAGGAAACTTCGGGCTCCGGGTGATTCCTCTTTAGCCCCTGTGTACAGAGACGACAGGTAGGATTTCCAGTTATACTCCACCTGTATTAGATGATATTTGAGGCTGCAATGTGAGGAGGGGTGTAAGTATTTCCAGTTCCTCTTTATTGAGACTAATAATTTCTTTTGGGCAAGTGAGTTATGAGCATCTTCGACCGGGAGTGTTTGTCCACTGTCCAACATTCATTTGTTTCTCTTAGTGTTTTTTTTTCTGGATCAACAAAAAACTGTGAGATGTCTATATTTCTATAGTTCGCCGGCATTTTGATTGCCTTCAGTTTCTGCGTTTATATCACCCAGTATATTCGCTATATAATTTGGAATCTATTATTACATTGCAATGAAGAGATAACTTTCTTCACGCAATATGTGATCATTTGATTGATGTTTATATCACCCAGTATATTCGCTATATAATTTGGAATCTATTATTACATTGCAATGCAGAGATAACTTTCTTCACGCAATATGTGATCATTTGATTGTTTGAATTGCTGAAATTCTGAGATGGCATTACTTTCTACAGCACCTTAAGACATTTTCAAAGCACTTCTAGCACCTTACTGTCTTAGACATGCTGGCTGTGAATATAATACTCCTGCATTAAAAGCTAAGTCAGCACAACTATCTTTTTTTTTCTTCTTAATTTGGTTTAGAGTCTCTTTAACATCTATTGGTCATTCAAGACGGGGGTTTCACCCTCCATTCGCTGGAAACTTGCAAGAAATGTTGGTCGGTTTCAAGGCTTAATGTCTCTTTAACATCCATTGCTCATTCAAGTGAATGGAGGCTGTTTCACCATCCATTCATTGGAAACTTGCAAACCAGCTACCCACATTGACCTTACCCAGCCTGGGTTGGGCCGGCAAAATAGCCGGTATCACGAGGGCGCGAACCCACGTGGACACCACATTAAATAACTTTGCTGGACGTTGCTTAACTTTAGTAAACGAACTGGTATATTCAACGTGCAATAGACGCTGGCTGCATATCTATCTCATGATTTAGGCAATGAATATCATTGCCCGGCAAAACCAATTCACAGAATACCCCGCATAAAGAATACTGAAGTCAACCTTAACTCTGCAAATGTGTCATACATGGGTTTCATTATTTTACTGGCTAAAAAAAAAATTAACCGCCTAAAAATTTGATATTTTACGATTCAAGTTACACAGGATCCAAAAATCGAACAAAAACAATCCGTTCACACACCGGCACCGTTCGCCACGAAGGCCACTTAAGGTTGACCGGTTTTGATGAAATTTGGTATGTAGGTCCCATTTGGGGTCTGTCCCGAAAAGATCGTCAGTCACACATATGGGGCTCCATACTAATTTTTTAGACAAATTCTGATCTTACTATCCATACCAAACTGTTTTAAAGAATTGTGGCCATTCGGAAATGTTCTTCAAGCAACACAAAATAAACTTTTTCCATTTTTAAGAATAAGTAACCTTTATTTCTTACTTATTTGTTGGGTAACCATACGTTACTCAATGTGGACGATTTTTTCTTTTTTATTCGATTTTTGGATTCTACGTACCTTGAAACGTTCAAATTTTCGAGGGGGGTATTTTTTTGTGACAATTCCAAAGGTTCCTTACTGAGAATAATAAACCAAAAATGCTTCGAGTACATTTTGGTACGCCAAATCTCATCATTCTTGACTCCACTCACACATCCATCTTGCTAATTGTTCACCTGTTTGTCAGTCATTAGTTTACTTTCTCCCATAAGTTCCATTCAACTTTTCATTCATTCTCATCTACCTGTTCGTTATTCATTCATTCACATTCTTCAATTACTTCTTGATCACTCATTCATTCTGATGTGTTGTCGCCACAAAATATTGATTACTATCTTCTCAGCTTACCTTAACTTAACCAACATACATACACCTGTGTCATCGAACTTTTCTAAAGGTGTTTCTACACTATTTTGATTGACATGAACACTATTTCAGCTCCCTTCAATAGACTTTTTGTATCCAAGATATAAACTTAACCAACATACATACACCTGTGTCATCGAACTTTTCTAAAGGTGTTTCTACACTATTTTGATCGACATGAACACTATTTCAGCTCCCTTCAATAGCCTTTTTGTATCCAAGATATAAACCTAACCAACATACATACACCTGTGTCATCGAACTTTTCTAAAGGTGTTTCTACACTATATTGATCGACATGAACACTATTTCAGCCCCCTTCAATAGACTTTTTGTATCCAAGATATAAACTTAACCAACATACATACACCTGTGTCATCGAACTTTTCTAAAGGTGTTTCTACACTATTTTGATCGACATGAACAATTGAACACTATTTCAGCTCCCTTCAATAGCCTTTTTGTATCCAAGATATAAACTTAACCAACATACATACACCTGTGTCATCAAACTTTTCTAAAGGTGTTTCTACACTATTTTGATCGACATGAACACTTTTTCAGCTCCCTTCTATAGACTTTTTGTATCCAAGATATAAACTTAACCAACATACATACACCTGTGTCATCATACTTTTCTAAAGGTGTTTCTACACTACTTTGATCGACATGAACACTATTTCAGCTCCCTTCAATAGCTTTTTGTATCCAAGATATAAACCTAACCAACATACATACTCCTGTGTCATCGAACTTTTCTAAAGGTGTTTCTACTCTATTTTGATCGACTTGAACACTATTTCAGCTCCCTTCAATAGACTTTTTGTATCCAAGATATAAACCTAACCAACATACATACACCTGTGTCATCAAACTTTTCTAAAAGTATTTCTACACTATTTTGATCGACATGAACACTATTTCAGCTTACTTAAATAGACTTTTTATATCCAAGACTTTTTATATATTTTTATTTTTAGTAATGGAGCAGAAATTATAGGCGTAAGAATCGGATCCCACTGAGCTCAACATTTTGCTTTGTGGTAGATATCAATTTTTCCCTTCACAGCGCAGCAATGTTACCGTCAGTGGAGTCCGATTTGATTCTGGAGTGGGGCATATCACAGAGAATCGTGGACAAGAAAAATCCTTTTTTTCAATTCTTACCACTTTTAATCCCCTGCTGATATCCTTAATATTTTCCCCCTTTTTAATCATTTTTTGTTTCTTGTCCAGGATTCTCTGTGATATGCCGCTTTCTTGATTCTGAAAGAACAACGAAATTTGCAACGGTGCATGCTCCAATGTTGCAAACAGTCTCAGTGCCTAACAAGAAGCTTAAATTTTAATGTTTACATATTGTTAATAAACACTCACTTTTAAAAGAGTGCTTAATACGTGATACATACTCTTACGTGCCCAAAACAAAGTATCTTGGTAAACTTAAAATTTCATTATCCTAAATTGTGGACAAATGATTTGTTAATTTCTGACAAGATTGTACGAAATAGATTCTTCGTAGAAGTTCATGAATTTGACGTATGTTTTAATCATGTGAGCAAACTATATTTTTCCCCCTCATTTGGGGAATGCAAAAACAATTAAATAATAATTGAGACATTTGGTAAATAAATTATTTGGATAATTTAGAATTTATTTTTAATTCTTACAAATATATTTATATTTTCTATTTATATATTTACATTTAGGCTTCATAATAATTTTGTTTTATAAATGTAGCCACCGAGGGGAGCAAACAAGCCTCATTAGATGGCCGTACTAGACTCGTGTGAATTCGGAAGATTTGGTGATAGGAACGGCATACAGCCTTCAAAAAACTCTGCTCGAAACCAATGATGACAGGTCACTCGCAAAAAACGAGTTTCTTGCCAGTTTCTATAGATACTGTGAGAATCAAGCTGAAGTTACCACTCCAAGAAAGGGTCACAACTAATGAGAGTAGGCACTGCACAAAAGATTGTGGCATGGTAGAATTAAGGAAAGCAACGCCAACCCCAAATAATAGGGGTGAAGTTATAGAAGAAAAATTTTGTGTTATAATTTTCTGTGATGAATTGACGATCCTTTTGATTTGGTTCTATTTGGTGCTCAAGATACTGTTAATCAAACACACGCGGTTCCGTACTGGAAAAATAGAAATAAATCAATGTGCTAAGTTTTTACTTTCAAGACAAGACACAACATTCTTTGAACATATTTGATTTGGCCCCCAAGGTGGTTGGTTCTGCGTACCGGGACTACTCGTGCCCTCAGGAACGGCCAAAGATCATCAACACCGTTCCAATGACAACTCACTGCGTTTTTCCTCCGTTGGACCCAGCCGTGCTGCTCCAGATACTTCCTCAAAGAATTGGTATATAAATCCTTGCTAAACCCTGAAGTATCTGATCGTTGTCGTCTATGTATGCTGACTGCTCATGATGAAAATCATGAGCAGCCAGCAACTATCCATCAAACCCAACTAATCTAGAGCCGTCAGCATTATGGACAGATTCTGTTGGAGAGGCCGGCTTTCTTGGCCTGGAGACACAGTGAGAGTCGTTGAGAACGTTAACAACAACAACAACAACAACAACAACAACAACAACAACAATTTTAGTTAGTTTACGTTTGATTTAGTTTACGTTACGTAAACAAATGTTGATCGACATGTCAATTCTTAGTCTTCTTTTTTTGTGTCGACACAATTCGACATAATGTATACGCATCTTCATCTGCTCGTTGCCTTTTCTACCATTACAAGATCAATTTACATCTTCACCAAGAACATCATCCATATCCCAAGAAACTTTTTTTTTAGAAAGTTACCTATCTTAACTTTTTTATACGTCACATCTATCTATACAAAGTTATCCAAGGTTGGACAAAAGAGAGTGGCTAATACATTATTACCTGGTTGCCGAGTGATTTCTGATTGGCTTAAACAAAAAACAGGTTTCTAGCTATAATAGAAGAGGGAGAGAGAAAGAAAGAGATAAGTGTGTTGTTTTTGCCTAAATCTTAATTTTTTTTTAAAGGTATGCAGAAAGTTGAATTTTTTTTTGCTTAACCGTACAAAGTGAGGTTAATTAAACAAAGTGAGGGCCTCCTGTGGCGTATTTGTGTGAATTATTGTTACGTGGCACGCAAAATGTCTGGTGTGAATATCACACGACTTTCCTTATCTATAAAAAGAAGAAGAAAGTATTGTAATTTAGTAATTGCCTGAAATTTTCGATGTCGAGTTTTCAATGTCAAAACACAATTTGTAGTGAAAACCGCCAAAAAGCTGCCAAAATATACCGTCAATGGCATATCCAACTTTCATAAAAAGTATCTTAAAGTGTTTTTTTTATAAAAAGGCACTCCTTTTTACTGCCATGCCAAAAAATTTAATCGGGATAGGATTCGAACGCACAATCTCCGGTACAAGAGTCAATGGTCTTAAGAACTCGTCTACGCTAGATCGGCAACAATATTATGTATGACATTGTTCGTTTCAAATGAAATGATCCCCAAACCGCCCCAGGCACCCACTAAGTAAGTGTCTTTTCTCTAAGGGTCCTTGAGGCGGAAGCCAGCAGGCGCCCCCTTTCAATCGCCCACCAGGGGTGGATGGAGGGTCTACATAAAAAAAGGGTCAATATGAAGGTGTTAAATTCTTTAGCGATGTTTTACGTAAATAAATTACATCGATATTTTTCACCAATATTGACTTTACTTACCTATATACTTCGTATATGGGAAGATAAAGTAGAAATCTGATTCTTTTAAATATTTAAATCATCGCTTTTCAAAAAAAGTTTCCCCACTGTGCCCCCTAATTGAAAAATGGCATAATTTCTTTCAAAATTTAATAAAAATAAAATTTAATAAGTTTAAATCTTTGAATAACATGTTAATTATAAGTGTTAAAAATATTAACTTTTAAATAAATAAAAACAAAACACTTACCAAATACACTATTTGTAATTATTTATAAAGAAACTAGTTTCGAATCATCATCAGTCTAGTCGAGTCTAAAGATGGACTCGACTAGACTGATGATGAGTCGAATGATTTGAAACTAGTTTCTTTATAAATAATTATAAATATTCTTTTTGGAGTTCTTTTTATTTATTTAAAAATTAATAAGTGCCCAAATTTTGACCTACCATCAGTAGATAAATATAGTCAAGATGTCCTTGACACAAATTTAGGGAAATCACGAACCAACTTACCGACCAAAGTTTCGTTTGATTTATGATAACTGACACCTGACACCCATGATCTTATGCATCAAACAAGCTATATCTTATCACAAGTGCACACCTGGTATAATGTCAACTCGAACCGGTACAAATTAACTTTTATAAGCAGAAAGAAAACTGGTTTTCATATGCACTCAGTTGATTTTCTTATGCCTGGTATTTGATGATAAAGAAAATTTATATGTCTTTGATTAAAAAATGAGACACAAAAGTTATGAAAATAGAGGCAC
Organism: Pachypsylla venusta; assembly: GCA_012654025.1. Lineage (NCBI taxonomy): Eukaryota > Metazoa > Arthropoda > Insecta > Hemiptera > Aphalaridae > Pachypsylla > Pachypsylla venusta. The sequence continues at coordinate 6,797,431 of CM022883.1, forward strand.
TAACATTGCAATTGGCCGGATCTCAATTACTCCGCACAAGAAAAGACGCACACAAATTTGCGGGCACCTGTTATATATATTTTTAAACGTTAGTGAACTCCACTTTTGACCATGTGACATATACAAGTGTATTTTGGTATATACACTTGTACATGTCACAATTTTCATCCAATTTTGACGAAATTTGGTGTACATATTTAGGACATGAAGGAAATTTGCTGTGCAGTTTTTGGGGTACGGGACTCCTGGAGGAGGCCCCAGGGGACCCAATATATTGTTCTTTAAAAATTATTTTTATCTTTTTAGCGGTTTGTTGTAGGAACGTAAAATTTTGATATGTTATGGCTGGTGTTAAGGGGTTTTGATTTTGGGGGCCCTGCCTCCCGGGGGGTTCAAATATTTTGTCTATTGAATTTTTTTTTTAAATTTTTATTAAGATATTTTTTTTCTATAAATGACTGCAACACTAACGTTAACACCTGATCCACTAGTTATAGGTAGCTTAAGTGACTTTCAAGAAGTACAAGAATGTTTTTTCCTCAAATTCAGCGGTTTGAATGAAATTCTTCTTTTTTTCAAGGTCACGCACATTTTGTCTTTAGTCGTTCTTGAGATACATGATCATATTTATCGAAATCAACTCGTTTCTAGAACGTCATCCCGGTACCTAGAGCAGCTAGAGCTGGCCATCTTTAAGTAAAAAATGTGAAATATACATTCAAATTCAACTTTCAGCTTGCATTCTGGATACTGTTAGGTATCTTTAAACTAGAGGTTCCCAGACATGAAGGCAAGCCAAGGGGGGGGGGGGNTTCAAAACTTATGATGGTCGTTTGACAAGTTTGAGGACTTGGAAGGAAGAAGTTATTTTAGGCATATATGTTTTATTTTTCAACGTATCTTCTAAGCTCGATACATTTGCTCCAGCGATGATCCAACGGTTTCTCCAGAGTGTCGTAGCTCGATTTGTCAAATCAGGACTCGGAAGAAAGAAGTTATTTTAGGCATATTTGTTTTATTTTTCAACGTTCTTCTAGGCTCGACACACTTTCTCCCGAGTGTCGTAGCTTGATTTGACGTATCTTCTAAGCTGGATACATTTGCTCCAGCGATGATCCAATGATTTCTCCCGAGTGTCGTAGCTTGATTTGTCAAGGTTTTCAGTACTCGGAAGGAAGAAGTTATTTTGGGCACTTTTGTTTTATTTTTTGTGACAATGACGTGCAATAATAACTGCTTACATCAAACGAATACATCCAAAAGTACATCCACAATACTGCTGAAATTACTCTCATAAACGTATGTATATCAATCAAATTCAAAACCTACTTTGCACTCAGCACCTAATGTTGTTAGAGTGTATAGACATTCTTGAAATGAACAAAGAATAAAAACGGGAAATAAAGAATTCAGCAAAAACAATTACTTGAAATATTTCTAACAATTAAATACACTTGACAACTATTTATAAAACGGAAATTACCATCATAAAATTAGGAATTCTTGAAAAGTTCAAAGACAAACACCAAATACTGAATTCTGTAAGAACAATTTAAATATTTGCATAACATGTTAATTATAAGTGTTAAAAAATATTAACTCTTAAATAAATTAAAACAAAACACTTACCAAAAATACTATTTATAATTATTTATGAAGAAACTAGTTTCGAATCATTCGATTCATCATCAGTTTAGTCGAGTCGAAAGATGGAAGTTGACTGAGGATTGTTCATCGCGTGGTGAGTTTTGTGACGCGATGTACCATCAAAATATTTACTGTTTATGTCTAACACTTTTTCAAATAAAATATTGTCACTGGCTCTATCAATTTCAATTTGATTATTTAGTAATGTATAATTTTCACTGTTATTAAGTAATGTATAATTATGTAAGTATTGATTTAATTAGCAATTATTTGAAATATTTCTAATTAATTATGTAAATAATTAGCAATGATTATTTAATAATGTATAATTTTCACTGATAGAGCCAGTGACAATATTTTATTTAAAAAAGTGTTAGACATAGACTCATCACGAGATGAACAATCCTCAGTCAACTTCCATCTTTCGACTAGACTAGACTGATGATGAATCGAATAATTCGAAACTAGTGTCTTCATAAATAATTATAAATAGTGTTTTTGGTAAGTGTTTTGTTTTAATTTATTTAAGAGTTAATATTTTTTAACACTTATAATTAACATGTTATGCAAATATTTAAATTGTTCTTACAGAATTCAGTATTTGGTGTTTGTCTTTGAACTTTTCAAGAATTCCTAATTTTATGATGGTAATTTCCGTTTCATAAATAGTTGTCAAGTGTATTTAATTGTTAGAAATATTTCAATTAATTGTTTTTGCTGAATTCTTTATTTCCCGTTTTTATTCTTTGTTCATTTCAAGAATGTCTATACACTCTAACAACATTAGGTGCTGAGTGCAAAGTAGGTTTTGAATTTGATTGATATACATACGTTTATGAGAGTAATTTCAGCAGTATTGTGGATGTACTTTTGGATGTATTCGTTTGATGTAAGCAGTTATTATTGCACGTCATTGTCACAAAAAATAAAACAAAAGTGCCCAAAATAACTTCTTCCTTCCGAGTACTGAAAACCTTGACAAATCAAGCTACGACACTCGGGAGAAATCATTGGATCATCGCTGGAGCAAATGTATCCAGCTTAGAAGATACGTCAAATCAAGCTACGACACTCGGGAGAAAGTGTGTCGAGCCTAGAAGAACGTTGAAAAATAAAACAAATATGCCTAAAATAACTTCTTTCTTCCGAGTCCTGATTTGACAAATCGAGCTACGACACTCTGGAGAAACCGTTGGATCATCGCTGGAGCAAATGTATCGAGCTTAGAAGATACGTTGAAAAATAAAACATATATGCCTAAAATAACTTCTTCCTTCCAAGTCCTCAAACTTGTCAAACGACCATCATAAGTTTTGAAATATTTCTAATATAATCAAACACAAAGTAGAAGTATGACAGCAAAATACAACAGTAATATTGAAATTACCATTATAAAAATCATTATGACCATATTACCAACTGACAGGATCATATTTTACAAGAACACCATGTTTTGGTATATGCAGTCTTGAAATGTACAAAGATAAAGAAAAACTGAACTTCTGAATCTGAAAATAAAATAAAAAATAATTTGATGTTGAAGAATCGTATAGTAATTATTACTATTATTGTTAAAGTGTTATTCTTACCAGAGGATGATGTGAATGAACGAATCAAGATAAGTACTGTGGGAAATGAACAATTGCCGCTCATCAAAATCATTAAACTTAAAATTACATTTTGTAACTTGAATTTTATGATTTAAAATGTTGTGATTAAAATAAGGTCATTAGTAATCATTGACCTTGTGTTACACAAACCGCTTGCCACTGGAGTCTTTTTCGAGCAAAATTGTTGAAAAACATTAAAAGAAGTGACATATCGAACCTTTCGCAAACCGATCGTTCGCTATGGGAATCTTTTTGAAGGCAGAATTCTGTAGGAACTGTGGCATACTCATTGTTCTTGCGTCATACAAAAAATCCTGTACATACAGAAAAAGTGTCTGATCGACATTGTGGGACACAGACCGCTTGTAGCGGAGTATTTTTAGAGCAAAATGCTGTACAAACTTTGGAAGAAATGACTTATTGTTCTTACATCACACAGACTGCTTGGCAACAAATTTTTGTGGACAAATTCTTGTGTAAACATTAGAAGACCTTGTGGAGCAGAGACCGCTTGCAACGTAAACATTATACAGGGTGTCCCAAAAGTCCGAGACCGCCTGAATATCTTTTGAACGGCTTGATTTGTAGTTTTGACATTTTGCATGCAGTAGCGGCCCGTGAATATTTGGCCTGGGGGGCTACAGTAAAATTTCAAAAAAATTTGCATGTCTGTGCATACAAAACAATAGAACATTTTTAGCTTACCTGTAAAGTATTTTATTTACCTACAATTTTCACACTACTCCAGATACATACTTATAAATAAAAAGGAATGCAAATTGTCCTCAGGAGGCTGAGAGTTACGCACAAGATAAATCACATCACTAACAGAAAAAAATATTTTTTCAAGAGAAATCTCATTTCGATGTTTATTTTATTGAGAAAACACTTATTTTCTGACAGAATTTAAATCAATAAACAAAGTTAAAAAGAACAA
>CM022883.1:6825902-6839716 GCA_012654025.1 Pachypsylla venusta
CCATTCGCTGGAAACTTGCAAACCAGCTACCCACATTGACCTCACCCAGCCTGGGTTGGGCCGGAAAAAGCCAACGATACGTGGTGTTCCCAAGCGGTCACCCATCCAAGTACTGACCACGCCCGGACGTTGTTTAACTTCAGTGATCTGACGGGAACTGGTGTATTCAACGTGGTATAATCGTTGGCTTAAGGTAACCTTTGCTTGCTTCTCACAGTATACATATATATTAGGAGCTGCGTTTTGCTGATGCATTTCCATCTTAAACAGAGTTTTTTAAAGGCTGAATGCACTTCCTAACACCAAACCTTCTTTATTTACACGGGCTTAAAAGCGTCACCTGCAGAAGCTTGCTTCCCTCAGTGGGTACATTACAGTCTACTGCTCATTCCAAATTAATAAGGAGTGTGGGTTAGGAGCAATATTGTTCCCAACTGATTTTGCAAGTGCAAGTCAGTCTCTGGCCAACTACGAGTACATAACACTGGTTCATTATTTCTGTTGACCTATACAGAATCTCGTCCTCACGACATCGACAGTTAGTTTCGTGCACCAGGACGATCTGGAATGCCTACCATCACAGTTTAAGTCAAGGGCCATCGGTAAACACATATCAAATTTTACTACCATTTTTTAAAATGAATCTATTAATGGGAAGAAAAGTTGATTCTAAGGAAAATTCCACTACAACAGCAACATCTTATACTGGCAACATAATATGGCGTTGCTCTTATTTGCCGTGAAATATTTGAGTGAATTTTTTTTTGCACCCAGCCTGGGTTAGGCTGGAAAAAGCCAGCACTACGAGGTCGCAAACCTACGTGGTCCCCCACTTAGTTAAACCTCGCTGGACGTTGTTTAACTTCAGTGATCTAACGGGTACTGGTGTATTCAACAAGACATAAGTCTATACGAAACATAAATACTAGTTTCAAATTATTTTCAGTAGCCAGCGTCTATGACACGTTGAATATAATATCATCAGTTCCCGTTAGATCACTGAAGTTAAGCAACTTAGATCTTACACTTTCCCGGGCAATTGTGGGCAGCTGGTTTGTAAGTTTCCAGCGAATGAAGAGTAAAACCCCCGGTATAGACTGCCCTGACTGACTTATCTCAGCTTGATTTTAATCTTTAATATTATGGTTATTTGTTCAAAGTTTGCTGCNGGGTATATACAAAAAAAATATTTCACCTATAATATATAATAACCATGCTCCCCAAAAATCCGTAGAAAAATCTCTCCCAAATCAATGCATTCATATAACAATGACACCTCAGGGAGAGGCGCTGGTAATGTGTGCTGGTTTGTAAGTTTCCAGCGAATGAAGAGTAAAACCCCCGGTATAGACTGCCCTGACTGACTTATCTCAGGTTGATTTTAATCTTTAATATTATGGTTATTTGTTCAAAGTTTGCTGCAATGGCATAATAATGATAACATCATCATCGTCATCATTCCCAACACTCTTTGCAGACTTGCTATGATCATGTTGTTGCTGTTCTTGAACATCCTTTTATTTCTATACAGGATGTTTCACCAAGTTTTTATTGGGTGCCAAAGAGTTCCGTGTCTCTAACATGAAACTATCCTAACTTGAATTCTTGAATAGGTTTATGTTATTCAGAGATAGTGTAACATTTATTTGGTGAAAAGTAGAGTTTTTTTTATTCCGGAGATCCCAACGATCAAACCACGTTGAATACACCAGTTCCCGTCAGATCACCGAAGTCAAGCAACGTCGGACTTAGTCAGTACTTGGACTAGTGATCGCTTGGGAACACCACGTATCGTTGGCCCTTTTTTTCGGGGCTAACCCAGGGTGGGTGAGGTCAATGTGGGTAGCTGGTTTGCAAGTTTCCAGAGAATGGAGGGTAAAACCCCCGTCTTGAATGACCAATAGATGTTAAAGAGACGTTAAGCCAAATTAAAAAAAAAAAAAAAAACTTTATGCGGGTATATACAAAAAAAATATTTCACCTATAATAACCATGCTCCCCAAAAACCCGTAGAAAAATCTCTCCCAAATCTATGCATTCATATAATAATGACATCTCAAAGAGAGGCGTTTGTAATGTGTGTTTAGAGGCAAATGCTTTGGTAGAAAATTTTGGATATACCATGTCACCAATGAAACGGTGTTACAAGAAGTAGATGAGGAACACAAGGCAAAAATTTGGACAGAAGATATTTTTATAACAAAAAAAGAGACTATATTATTTTTTCTAAAAAAAAAATGATAAAAAGAAATTGTGAAATTGTTGAATAAAATGGCAATATGCCTGAAGTTGTTAAACCTTTGGTTCAGAAATTAGATGAATGATTGTTTGGGATTTTGGTGTATGATTTTCAATAATGAACCTTTGGAATCGTCACAAAAAAAGTACCCTTCTCAAAATTTGATATTTTACATTTCAAGGTACTTAGAATACAAAAATCGAATTAAAAAAAAGAAGTCCGTTTGTCTGCCGTCCGCCGTGATGGACACTTTTGCCACTTAACGTTGACCGATTTGGATGACATTTGGTATATAGGTCCCATCTGGGTTCTAATTGTGCCCCTTTTGGATGCAATCGAATACAACCTTGGCCGTTTCCGCTTTTAAACGGTTTTCATTAATCCTGTCTAAAAAGAGAATGATATAAGAGCCAAAGACTTGAAATATCGTATGTATGTCAAATTTATAACCTAATTACGCCCCCACATTTTTTTTTGGGGGGGGGGGTATTTTTTAAGCCAGTAAAATAATAAACCCATGTGTCACATTGGCAGAGTTTTTCATTTTTGGTTGGCAAGTACGATAGTTCATTGGGTATTGTTGACCTAATAATAGCTCTATCTTGTGCCAATTATTTCCACATTTCTCATGTAGTTTGGTACCTATTACAGTCATATCTATTCTCTAACGTAATTTCCACACATGTGTGGGCTCTGCCTATAGTTCTTGGTTCTCCTATATCATCTAATACGTCTAGCAGTAGAGAGCCACAATAAAGAATTTCATAATGTATTACGAAATTTGGATTCTTCGGTCCAAAGGTGTTTTTATTTATGAAGTTAGAAAGCTGGGACTTGTTTTAAAATGTTCGGATATATATACTAACTTTTTATTATAGTTAGATTCATTTTAAACTGACCTGCCTGCCTCGGTAGCTCAGTGTTTAAGCGCTCGCCTAGTAAACAGGACGGTGTGGGTTCAATCCCCAGCAGAGGCATCAGGATTTCCTCATTAATTTGAGTATTTGACGACATAAAAATAGAGCTCTAGGGGCTAAGTGGTAAAAAATGCCTCAGGCATTAACCTTGCCTAGTGGTAACATTCCACACAAAAGTTTATTTTTTTAAAAAAAAAAAAAAATCGATAAAACCACATTTGAACACTTGCTTTTCATTGATTTCCTTTAAAAAAATGCAGTATTTTCACACACTTTCCATTCTTTGCTACTATTTTTTTCTCTTCCAAATGGAACACTCTGTAAATATGTTTAAAATTCATCACCTGTTATGTTTTTGTTTTGTAGTTACAAAATATTTACAGGTCAGTTCTTTGTAAATATTAATATTACGTTTGCATCACTGCAGATCCTAGCTATGTAATTATAATCAGTTGAATATCTATCTCTTCAACTGGGTAACATTATTAACTTTAGTTCTGCTACAATTGATAGAGTTTAACGACTTACACGATTACGGAATTGTCGTAAAATAATCAAAATTAACAGTTTTCTTTTGGGTGATTTTTGAAAATACTCCATTGACTATTGTTAAAAAATGTACTGTTATATTTTATTTTTGATTATTATTCGTTGGAATTTTCATGATGGGTGCTGCATACAGGTGTATCAATAAAAAGAAGGGAGATCAATGTGGTCAGATTTTGTTTCGAATTTCGGTAAAAAAAAAAAAAAAAATGACTCTTGAGTGGAATGTTACCACCAGGCGATTTCGATAAATGAAGAAACATGTGTTTCTTTATTCCAAAGATACTTATTCTGGGGGAATTCTGAATCAAAGGAGATGTTTTTCTAGTAGTTTACAAACTTTGGTCAACTTTAACTCAGAGAGCAGCGTTTATTGGGGTCAACTTGGATGTTACAACTATCTCTTTAACTCATTTTTAAAACGTAAAAGAAAATTAAAATTATTTTGAGATTATTTCAGATCTGTACCTCCGTCTTGAATGACCATTAGATGTTAAAGAGACGTTAACTCAAATTTTAAAAAAAAAAAAAAAAAAAAAAAATCTGTACCTAATTTTTTCAAAAAGCCGACATAAAAAGACTCATAAACTTGAGACTTATCTGTTGCAGAGTTATGAATGCAAAAGAGTTTAAAATGGTCAATTTTAACTTAAAATAACTTCGGCCCTGTGTGGGTACAGATATCAAGTAATTATTGCAAGAGTATGTTTTCTTGTAATTTCCAAAAATGTATTACAAAAGTGGTATTTTTATGTAAGATTTTAAACTTGATCAACTTAGGGCCTCTCCTAAAAGTGTCAAAAATGTATAAACTGCAAGAAATGTATCCTTTTTTTTAATTCTCAAAATTCATAACCGTTCTTGGTCCGCTCCGTTTTTTGAGATACACTGTGGGTGAGTTATTGGTGTTGGGGTTGTGAAATATCGGTTTTAATTGTGGACTCTATATTATGGATGGAAGAGAAAAGTTCCAACACCAACACAAAGTTCCTACCTTGATTGTCGTCGTCCAGGTCTTACCAGCAACAAACAGGAGGTACATAAAGGATACGTCGCCGGCAATAGGTTGACCACACAATTTCAGCAGGAACGCGCTGGTTCAAATTTAGAGAGTAGACCTCTCAAAATCGACTGTTTCAAAAGTTCACTTCAAATAGTGCGCAAGGGAGCAAAGCACTAAAATAACCCAAGAGGGTTAATGGATAGGGCGCAGGGGTGCAAAAGAATTAATAGTTTATGCCCAAGGGTCCCGGTCCAATTTACACAAGCGTAGGGCGCAAAACAAATCTTATAAACTTATGGTGTGCAGGCGCAAAATTAATAAATAGGGCTATGAGAAAGAGCGCAAGGGCGCAAAAAACACTAATTAGGCCAAAGGGGCCACTATAAATGCGCAGGGCGCAATCACAATATTTTACACTTAGGAAGTGAAAATTAATGCACTGAGCACGACCGCTCTGTTATAGAATCAAATCAGTACTCAACTAGGGTTTGAAATGCTCTACCTATCTTGAACAAAATGCTAGCTTTGAAGCTAGCAAGTTTTAGATAGATAAAACAGGGTCGGACTATCACCTGTTCCATTGCAGGGATGGATATGAAATTTTGGTGATAGTCTGACTTACAAGAAAACCCAACACACTGTATACCAGAAAAGTCAAATTAAAAAACCCTTTCGTCGTGTCGTGAGTCACAATTTTCCAGATATTCAATTTTTCTTAAAATTTCTTCGATTTCAATTCTTCCACTTATGGATGTTGCGTCAGACTTTATTTTTAATTTCATTCTATTAATAGCTTATATTACCTCACCTATTAAAACAAATCTTTAAATATAACAATAGCCTAATGAATAATATACAATGTCGAATTATATCTCTCAAATTGAGATTATTACATATTGCGTCCTTGAAAAGAAGCTTTTGCGTGTCCAATAGAACAAGACAATAGTGATGCCTTAATTTTAAAAGAAAGATAAAAATAATGGTATAGAAAATTAGAGGCACGCGCCATAACTAAATTAACAATAGACAACATATTCACAGGCTAAAGTGTTGTCCATTGATTCATCATATAATAAAAGGATAGGCAACAATACAACACTTGGGGATCAGTATTATGCAACTAAAAATAGAAGTGATTTTAATTATTACACTATTGAACAATATCAACGATAAAATGTACGGATATTTCTTTGTGTTGTTATGTCACATTTTTTTCTGATTATCATTTATTTATAAGGTCATCATTTACAATAATTGAAGATTTCTCAATCTATAACAAATTGTACCTGGAGCCAATCAGACTTGTAACAGAGCTTTAGGGTTTATGTCAAGATGTCTTGTTTAGAAAAGAAAATCACAGCACTGTTTTTTTTTTTTAAAACCATTCGCTGCAAATTGATTTGCAGCAAACAATCTGAAAAAAATCATAGCATTACAAGATTTTGTTAACAACGTGTAGAATTTGAAGAGGGAGTCGATACCAAAAATCGGCTCATCACAAAGTTCCATACGATTTTCTAAAAATCAGATAACCGATTTGAACAATTTGTTTATATGTTTTTGGAATACCTGTTCAATTCTGAATCAAATCGACAACTCGATTGCCTCAATCGGGTTTCTAGTACTTATTCAAGGTAAAAACTGGAAGTTGAGACCAAACACGCCCGCCATCTTGAATTTAGCCGATTTTGGGCACTTCCTGTTGTACTACCAATAACCGTCAAAAAACATTTTGTTGGAATTTGTTCCACTTTTTCTCGTATACGAGTATTGACTTAACTGTAGTTTCCTTGTCAGATTAGACAGGAGGGCAAGGTAGAGCGGAGAGAGTCAAATTATGAAGAGGACACTCAGCATCTCACCAAAGCGGCAATTGCGTTGAGGAGCTTTCTGAAAGAGGAGGATGTGTGTCAAACTTGTGTAGCCAATCCATCCGAGAACTCCTGTCACTTGAATTCCAGTTTTCAATTTGGGCTTGATTCATAAAACGATATATTTGACTTGATAAAAATTACTCGCGTCTATGGCACGTTGAATACACAGGTTCCCGTTAGATCACAGAAATTACAGAAGTTAAGTAACGTCAGCGAGGTTGTACTATGTGGTTGTCCACGTTCGCGCCCTCGTGATGCTCTCTATTTTTACAGCCCAACTCAGGCCGGGTGAGGTCAATGTGATAGCTGGTTTGCAAGTTTCCAGTGGATGGAGGGTGAAACTCCCGTCTTGAAAAACCAATAGATGTGTGAAGAGACGTTAAGCCAAATTTTTTAAAAAAATACTCGAGTTGAATAAAAAAAAATTGGCAACTATCGACAAAACACTAAAAAATAGATGACCAAAATGACAAGTGCGTTGAGGAGCTTCATGAAAAAAGAGCCTGTGTGTCGTCAACATAGTGTAGCCAATCCATCCGAGAACTTCTGCCACTTGAATTCCAGTTTTCACTTTGGGATTGATTCGCAAAACGATATACGAGTATATTTGACTTGACAGAAATTACGCGCGTTGAATGAAAAAAAATAAAATTAAAAAAATTGGCAACCATCGACAAAACACTAACAAATAGATGAGAAAATAAATGTGCACCATAATACAAAACCAAATACCACATCGATATATCATGTATAAACCACGACGATATGATTCACACACAAAATACAACAAATCTCACATTAAAGGTTTTATAAACTCATCCCAGAGTGTTGCAATTCGTAAAACGATATATTTGACTTGACAGAAATTACTCAAGTTTAATGAAAAAAATAGTCAATCATCCACAAAACACTAAAAAATAGATGAGAAAATAAATGTGCTCCATAATACACAACCAAATACCACATCGATATCTCATGTATAAACCACGACGATATGATTCACACACAAAATACAACAAATCTCACATTAAATGTGTTATAAATTCATCCCAGAGTGTTGCAATTCGTAAAACGATATATTTGACTTGACAGAAATTACTCAAGTTTAATGAAAAAAATAGGCAACCATCAACTAAACACTAAAAAATAGATGAGAATATAAATGTGCTCCATAATACACAACCAAATACCACATCGATATATCATGTATAAACCACGACGATATGATTCACACACAAAATACAACAAATCTCACATTAAAGGTGTTATAAACTCATCCCAGAGTGTTGCAATACTTATAAAAACCTACTCGTCTGCAAATTATGAACTAGTAATACAATATACATATGTTATTTGACATAGTATCCCAGTTAAGAGAACAACTTGCTCAGCTCTACAGTAATCAAGTTCATAAAAAAATAAAATAAATTACAAACCTACTTTCTGACGATACAAAAAAAAGCCACACACACAACGTGCACACTGCACTTGCTGCAAATCTCACCTATTGTTCTGAATGGATGCAGTTATTGTTGGTGGAGAAATTATGCAATTTCTCATGCACTTATCACCCATTGTATTAATTTTAATTTATTGCTTTAACTTATGCCATTGACTTATTTGTCTGCATTATTTTGAAGTCTGTTGCATGGTTGTATGTGAGGCTGATTATGTATTGGACTTCTTTCTCTTCTTCTTATCCGGTTACACAGGCCACGAGGGTCCAAAACCTACTCCAAAGAGTCTTTTCCATTTTATTGGAAATAGGTTGGTCCTGTTGTGGTAAGATGCTCTGACTGGTAGGGTGTGGGTTGAAACCCAGGCAACCCATGGAATTTTATTTTGAAGACAATCCATACTAATATTATAAATGCGAAAGTATCTCTGTCTGTCTGTATGTATGTATGTTACGCTTTCACGCTTAAACTACTGAACCGATTTTGATGAAATTTGGTATGGAGATAGACTAAACTTTAGGAAAGGACATAGGCTACTTTTGGGGTTGAAACTATAAACGGCCATGCCTCTAAGGCGCCAAGCGAAGCGGGCGTATCCTGCTAGTTTGTATATAAAGGAAATGTTAAAAGAATGGGTAAAACCAAACAGGTGGTTAATTGAAGGTATACAAATATTCTTAGGACAAGAAGTTAAGACTAAATTATTGACTAACTGTAGCATCTATTGGTCATTGAAGACGAGGGTTTTGCACTCCATTCGCTAAATCAGCTACCCATATTGACCTCAATCAACCTGAGTTGGGCCGGAAAAAGACAGGATCACGGGGGCGTGAACCTACGTGGTCACCCACAAACCTCGCTGTACGTTGCTTAACTTCAGTGGTCCAACGGAAACTGGTGTACTTAATGTGTCATAGACACACTAGCTTCCATCAACTAAACAAATATAATGTTTGATGACGAAAATGAAAGAAATTTTTTAACGAAATATGCTCATGAATTTGAGATATTTTTATCAGGTAATACATTTTTTAACGAAATATGCTCATGAATTTGAGATTCACACCCAAAACATTACTCCTATATAGGGACCCTTTAGTACTATTCGGGGGCCAGTATAGAGTATTAATAAGTACTATATCATTATATTATTCGATATAGACCTGTCTGGAACCATTTTTCTCAATCCTCTTAAGGGGTTTTATTTACTCCGAACCATTCTCTAATTGCGTCATTCCATCGTACATCGCACTCTTTTGCTTGTTAATTCCTATCTCAGTTTGAAACTCTTCTTCAGAATTGTTTTGCCGGAAAAATCCAGTAAAATGTAAATTGTAACAAAATCTAAATTTGTTTTAGTACACTTTGTAAGTGCTTTACAAAGGGGTATCTTTTTGGAGTAAATGTGAAAATCATACCATGTTCGCATACTTTAAAAGCACTAGATTGTGCAGCGAAAGACAAGTCTTTTGGTCCTAACTTTAATGTTTAAATGCTAAATGACAATATTTCTCTCTGTTATTAATCAAACCATTCTCAAAGAAGTTGGGACCAAAATGAATATGTTGACTGCAAAATAGAAAGAAACCCAGAAGAAGAAGAAGATGAGAAGAAGACCAACTATGCGAATAAAATTAATGGTTTGGTATAGAGGTAGAGTCATGACCTCATAGAATAAGAGGTCAACTTTCCATTACTATACGGCCTGATGGTGTATAATATAAACTTTTAATGTATGCACTATCTGGTATAGGGTCCGCAAAGTTCTAAAGAAGAACCTTGTACCTATTACTATAAGGCCTGATGGTGTATAATATAAACTTTTAATGTATGCACTATCTGGTATAGAGTCCGCAAAGTTCTAAAGAAGAACCTTGTACCTATTACTATAAGGCTTGATGGTGTATAATATAAACTTTTAATGTATGAACTATCTAGTATAGGGTCTGCAAAGTTCTAAAGAAGAACCTTGTATTACTATACGGCATGATGGTGTATAATATAAACTTTTAATGCATGCACTATCTGGTATAGGGTCCATAAAGTTCTATCTGTTAAAAGAGAACCTTGTATTACATAAAAATCGTGCCACATATTTTAATAAAAAGGGAAAAAATAATAGAGTGCCGAATATTCGGGCTTGTTTCATAAAATTTATGTCTTGTCATCTTCCTCTTCTTATTTACCTTTACTTTTTCCCAACACTATTTGGGGTTGGCGATGCTTTCCTTAATTTCTACCATGCCAAAACCTTTTTTTTCTGTGTCTATTCTCTTTAGCTGTACCCTTTCCTGGAACGGTCACCCCAGCTTGCTTCTCACAGTATATATAGAAACTGCATAGAAACTAGCATTTTAACCTTTCATCATCGGTTTGAAACATTTTTGTTAGAAGAATATCATGATTAAAGGAACTCAAACAATTTAAGAGAAGGAAAGTAAGGAAGAGAACTCTCAAAGTAGTGCACACAGACAATAGACAATCGCTTCCGAGAATTTTTCATTATCTCAGCCGAAAAAGTAGAAACGAATATACCTAATAATCGCTAACATTCGAAATGGAAACAAACATAATAATCGCGAACATTAGAATACCCATCCTCAAGAAAAAATGAAAGCGAGGTGGAATGAAATGAGAAAATAGGAGGAAATTTTCGAAACTATTTATGATCATTTAAACATACTTTCAAACACATTGCAAACACAAATGTATTACTTTACAGATTAGTAATATTTTTTTCTTTTTTTGCATAAGGTCTCTTTAACATCTATTTGTCATTCGAGATGGGGGTTTTACCCTCCCTTCGATGGAAAGTCACAAATTAGCTACTCATATTAATCTCACTCAGCCTGGGTTGAGCAGTTAAAATAGCCTGCAGCACGAGGGCGCTAAATCTAGTGGATACTTGATAAAACTCTGCTGGAGGTTGCTAACTTCAGTGACGCTAGTAGGTATAATGATGCGTCAAACTATAAAAATTCATCAGGTGTAAACATATTGGTCTCTGTGGTCTCGCAGATAAAAACGCGACCTCAAATGTGACGGCTTGTATTAAAATTCCCCTAAAACAACACTCGGCCGTCTACAGCTGCATTTGGCAGCCGCGTTGATCGCTTTCAGTTTCAGAGAAATTTGAGTGTAATAATTGTACATCATCTTATTTAGAGCCTTCATAGTTTTTTTGACTCCGCTTATTTTTTTGTAGAAAAGAGAGAATTACGAATCTGTATATTTAAATTGAAAATATTGACATTTTTAGGTTATAGATTTTAGGTTCAAGAGTTAAAAAAAATTAAGTATGTAGGTCTGACGAATTCATTAGGTAAATATTTTATTCTTAGTTCATCATTAAGATATATACCTATAAATTTATATGTACGAGTTTAAGTGCTTTCCTAATTACAACAGCTAATTTCCTGATTCTACGGCTCTTTACTCATCTCAATATTTTTTGAGTGTTCTCTTTCCATACTTTCATTTGCCCATACTCTTTCACCAGAAATGACAAATTTAGTTCCTCATTTATACTTAAGTAGGGTTGGCATAATTGCTTCGAAAGATTACTTATGTTTCGGTGTGTTCTCTTTCCATACTTTCATTTGTCCATACTCTTTCACCAGAAATGACAAATTTAGTTCCTCATTTATACTTAAGTAGGGTTGGCATAATTGCTTCGGTAGATTACTTATGTTTTGGTGTGTTCTCTTTCCACACTTTCATTTGATCATACTCTTTCACCGGGAATGACAAAGTTAGTTTCTCATTTATACTTAAGTAGGGTTGGGATAATTGCTTCGGTAGATTACTTATGTTTTGGTGTGTTCTCTTTCCATACTTACTTTTCTTATACCGAGAATCAATTTCATATATAATTTCTCAGTTGGATCTAATAATATTACTCAAACTTCCTCCTTTTATATTTTAAAACATTCTGGTTTCGGAAACATTGAAAGAAGTATTCAAGTAGATTAACCTATTTTCCCTTAGAATTATGAACTTTTAAATCTTTGAATAATATGTTAATTAAATACATAGATTATAAATCACACAAAACTTACCAAAAAAAAGAGAGACTGCGTGGGATTCTTTCGATCCATTGATTCGACAGGACTGAACATATTTAAAATGATTTGAAAATAGTATTACAAATTTTTTATTGTATCTGGCAAGCGCTTTATGGTTTTCAATTTATATAAAAATAAATAAAATTTTCCTCCTTTTTTGTTTCGAAATATAGAGGTACTTTTCCGTAAAAATCTACGTCTACATATTTTCCTGATTTCTTTTTCTAGGAGGTACAAGCATATTTTTCCCCTGGAAATCTGAACATTATAATCAGGGCAATTTCAAGCTTTTCTTAAAAATCCTCTTGGCAGTGAGAACCCCCCGTCTTGAATGACCAATAGATGTTAAAGAGTCGTTAAGTCAAATTGAAAAAAAGTATATCCTCTTTTTCATTTTGAAAACAGGAGTCAGGAGGTTAAAATGTAGACTCCAAGGGGAGCACGCCAGCTTCATTAGGTGACGGTCCCAAGTCCGTGTAAATACAGAAGGTTTGGTGTTAGGAAGGGCATCCAGCCTTTAAAAATCTCTGCTTCATACCAGTGATGAAAGGTCATCAGCAAAGTGCGGGTTTCTACACAGTGTCTATGGATACTGTGGGAAGCAAGCAAGGTTACCATGACAGAAAAGCTAACGAGAGTGGGCACAGAATAAAAGATTGTGGTGTGGTAGGGTTAAGGAAAGCAACGCAAAATAGAATAGGGCAAAAATTAGAAGGTTAAAACCTAGTTTTCCCTTGTAATTTTGTACTTTATAATAATTACGGTTATCTAAAAAGTTTGCCTTAAATATCCCGTTGTCGTTTTGAAAACTTGATGCATGACCTTAAAAGCAAGATGAATCCTGATGTTTATACACACGGTAATTTGTTTGGCTTAAATTTCCTTCTTTCGTTTCTACGAAACCTTTTCAAAGATAAGTTGAACTCCGTGCTTGCTTGGACTTCACGTTCCTGCATCAATGTTGTATTTATCTGCAATTGTTTCTTTTCTTTTTCATATAATTAACCCTAATTTGTTCCATTCTCACACATAAAACATGCAAACTAATCTAATCTGAGTGATTCTCATGAATGAAATAGGTAAAGTCTTGCTTGCTCTTATAGATTCATGGAGAAAAATAGATACAAACACTTTCTTTGCATACAGGATACCTTTGTAAAATTATCAATTGTCTTTCCAAACCCTAAGGCTACTAATATCAATAATGGACCTTTGAAATCGTTACTGTACGATTTTGATGAAAATTGGTGACCGTCAGTGGCAAATTTCATCAAAATCGGCCAACGCTAAGTGGCGAATAAAAAAGTTTTTTTTTATTCGATTTTTGGATTCTGCGAACCTTGAGCCGTAAAATATTATCTCACAAAAAAATTCTCATTGAAAAAAGGCCAAGTTCCTCCCATTCTTCCAAAAAATTCCGCGTATGAAAGTAGTGATATCGATTATTGGGGCCAAGTTTATTGTTGCTGCTGTATATCCCGCACTTAAATTTATTATTGCACGTTCTGCTGTCTCAATTCTTATAAAGTAATAGCGACTTTACACTTGGTCAGTTTTTCTAAGGGGATTCGTAAAATGCTACCTTTTTACAAACTGGCCAAGTGTAAAGTCGGTATTACTTTATAAGAATTGAGACAGCAGAACGTGCAATAATAAATTTAAGTGCGGGATATACAGCAGCAACAATAAACTTGGCCCCAATAATCGATATCAC
>CM022883.1:6845695-6876114 GCA_012654025.1 Pachypsylla venusta
TTAAATAAACAAAAACAAAAAAAAAAAAAAAAAATTCTCCTGTACTTTTAATAAAGAATGGATTACGAAAAGAACGGGTCGATGTTTGCATCCTCTAGCTGCCATGTTGTTTGGAGGACGTTTATCTAATTTGCTGTTTATTATTTTACTATGCTTCGCTACGGTTTCGAAATTTGGATTTTTGGTGGAACGGACCCCAGAGTGAACACGGCTAAGATTTAGAAAATACTGTACTGCGGAACATCTTTGTATCGAATTTCAGCTTTCTTGCTCACTTCTCTATTTCGATTTTTTGTTGGTGAAAACCGTCCAAAAATCGGGGAGAAACCGAGGAATTTCAAATTTCATATTTTTATGGGGTCCTTATATACTATTTTGGGGGGAGTCCATTCTCAGTCATTTTTCGTTATCTCCTTTAGTTTGTCCAGAAAGAAATTGCAAACAAACTTGCTGAAAAGCGTCATTTATGACGGTAACTTGTTCCCACTTGAAATTTCGGCTTTTTACTTTCTTATTACGCGCCTAATAGATTCGCCTCTACTTAAGCAAGGGCATTTCTTGATTGTCCCTTATTGACATAGACCTTTGACTTTAAGCAAACCCATGAGAAAAAGTTGAGCGGAGTCTAATTGCATTAACTTGGTGTCCAATTCACTTCACCTCTGAAACCGCTAAGCCATAGATAATATCCATCAGATAGCCATCAATTATGTTCATAGGCTAGGGAATGCAAAAACAATAATAAAAGAAACAGAAGTCAATTTATATTTACACATATTAAAAATATACAATACAACTTGAATTCGCTCACAAACTTGGATTCAAAATTCGGTGACAACCACATAGATCATTTGAATAAATTAAGTTAACATCTGAAGTGTGGACGAAGTCATTAACTAGCAAGAACAATCATAATAGAGACCAATCTAGATGCTAGGCTTGATGTTTTTGCTGAGTGCACAGTATGGGTCAAGGCACTTCTAACGGATGTAAAACCGTCAAACAGTCTGTTTGTTCGCATGAATGAATTTCTTCTTGTCTTCAAAAAACATTATGAGTAACAAAAAATAGAAAGAGACAGAGAGGAACTAACTAGGAAGGAAGAGATTCTGGAGGAACTAGATGAAGCAGATGATAGAATGAGGATAATGAAATCAGTGGAAGAGTTGTGATTGATGAGGGGAGAACATGAAGAAGAGAGACAGAGGAACTAGGAAGTAAGACATTCTGGAGGAATTAGGCGAAATAGATGATAGAATCAGGATGATGAAATTAGTGGAACAGTTGTGATTGATGAGGGAAGAGCATAAAGAAGAGAGACAGAGGAACTGGGAAGTAAGAGATTCTGGAGGAACTAGATGTAGCAGATGATAGAATGAGGATAATGAAATCAGTGGAAAAGTTGTGATTGATGAGGGGAGAACATGAAGAAGGGAGACAGAGGAACTAGGAAGTAAGACATTCTGAAGGAATTAGACGAAGTAGATGATAGAATCAGGATGATGAAATCAGTGGAACAGTTGTGATTGATGAGGGAAGAGCATAAAGAAGAGAGACAGAGGAACTGGGAAGTAAGAGATTCTGGAGGAACTGGGAAGTAAGAGATTCTGGAGGAACTAGATGAAGCAGATGATAGAATGAGGATAATGAAATTAGTGGAACAGTTGTGATTGATGAGGGAAGAGCATAAAGAAGAGAGACAGAGGAACTGGGAAGTAAGAGATTCTGGAGGAACTGGGAAGTAAGAGATTCTGGAGGAACTAGATGAAGCAGATGATAGAATGAGGATAATGAAATTAGTGGAACAGTTGTGATTGATGAGGGAAGAGCATAAAGAAGAGAGACAGAGGAACTGGGAAGTAAGAGATTCTGGAGGAACTAGATGTAGCAGATGATAGAATGAGGATAATGAAATCAGTGGAAAAGTTGTGATTGATGAGGGGAGAACATGAAGGAGAGATATAGAGGAACTAGGAGGGAAGAGATTAATCGAATCGAATTTTGGGATACGACAAGGCAACCTATGAACTTAATTACAATGGTTCGATTCATGGTCGTCAAGTATCCTAATAGTTCAGAGATTAGAGTAATGTAATGTTCAAATTGTAAATATTAATATACCTTATAGGTAAGGTCCAACGTGATTCGGGAAACGTCCTAGAGAAAGCCAAGGGCAAGATATTGTGATACAATGACTAAGGATCTGGAGAAGATGAAGCTAAAACCGAAGGAATCGGAAGACAGAGAAAATTAGAAACTAACTGGCCATGACGTGAAATATCGACTGAGGTATCTTGGGCCGTGGGAGCAACTAAGTAAATTTTTAGTCTTTTTAAAACGTTTGTGGCTATCACAGAATTACTCAGAGCCTTATTTACTAATAGTCACTTAAATCTTCCACATAACCTTTTCTTTTACTCTGGTAATGCTGCCACTGGTCTCTACTCACATTAAAAGTAGTTACTCAATCATTTTCACGAGGTTAAGTGCACCCTGAAGAAATTGAACTTTTCCGTCCCTGCAGGAATTGAACAATGCCAGTCTTATATCCACTGGTACAGATTAGAGGATTCTCCTGCGAGCATTAGTGCCTACAACGTTCTCGTGCGAGCTCTCATCTATAGATAGCCTAAAGATAACTTTTAATTTCAGCTATTTGAAATGATTATGTTACTTTTGAATCCTACACATCAACATTCCAAACTTGCAACTTTCTCTCTAAAATATAATCAAAGTGGTTTGAAAGTAATTATTCTGCTGTCTGTCCTGTCCACGAGATGCAAATTTGATTACAGAGCAGGACGTGTGGTTTTGTTGTTATTTGGTAAACCACATGTTGGTTTGAGAATAAATATTATTTCTCAATATATGCGAGTCCTTATTCCGTAATAAGATTACGGCATTAATTGTAAAGTAGCCACTGAGAGAAGAAATTCAGCTTCATTAGGTGACGTTACTAAGACCGAGTAAATACAGAAGTTTTGGTGTTAGGAAATGTAGCCAGCGAGAGAAGCAAACCAGCTTCATTAGGTGAGGGTATACTAAGACCGAGTAAATACAGAGGTTTTGGTGTTAGGAAATGTAGCCGGCAAGAGAAGCAAACCAGCTTCATTAGGTGACGGTACTAAGACCGTGTAAATACAGAAGTTTTGGTGTGAGGAAATGTAGCCAGCGAGAAATGCGAACCAGCTTCATTAGGTGATGGTACTAAGACGAGTAAATACAGAAGTTTTGGTGTTAGGAAATGTAGCCGGCGAGAGAAGCGAACCAGCCTCATTAGGTGACGGTACTAAGACCGAGTAAATACAGAAGGTTTAGTGTTAGGAAGGCATCTAGCCTTAAAAAAAACTCTGCTTCAAATCAATGATGAAAGGTCATTTGCAAAATGCGTTTCTACACAGTCTACGAATACTGTGAAAAGCAAGCGAGGGTTACCGTGCCAGGAAAGGGCTACAGCTGGAGAGATTAGGCACCGGACAAATGTTGTGGCAGGGTAGAATTAAGGAAAGCAACACCGACCCCAAATAAAATTGAGAAAAGAAAGAAGAAGACCGAAGTGTGTGAAGTAAGTAATCTTAACAGGAAATGAATTATTGTAGCTATAAACAAACTGAGATTAAATAAAATTTAAATAAAAACTAACTTACGTTTAGCCAAATTTGATCTAAAGTTCATTGGGGAATTAAGTAATTATTTTTATTCTTCGGAAAAGGTGAAATTAAAGAAGATAAATTGTAAGCATCTAAATAAAAGCGTAAACTTAAAAAAAAAAATTAATAAAAGAGAACCATTACTTTGGTTGGATTTCCAGCATGCTGACACATAAATGTCAAGCTTTATGGGCGGTTTGAATTTTTGGAATGTTTTTAATGAAATCTTTTCTTTTGAGAAAAAGTCATAATATGCTTTTGAACAGTTTCTGCCAAAAAAGCTCCAAAAATAAAATGGGGAATCGAAAATTAACGAGACGTTTGTACTAAATTTTTTGTTTATCAATATTGTTAACCTAATTTTTTATTATTTTCAAAGTATTCCCCATTCACTGAGATGTACATGTTCAATATTTTCTTCCATTGTTCAAAATAGTTTTAAATTTAAAACAAATTGGAGATTTTACAGTAGTTATCGCACCGTTTTTCCCAGTAGAAAACAAAATTTTAAATTCCCACATTGTTCCCAGCAGTTGACGTTTTCGCTAAAATGGAAAAAGTTGTTTCACGGAAGAAAATCCTAACTGATGAGCTCACAGTGACCAAACGCACACTGACTCAGGGAGAGTTACCCTCCCTGGCAATGAGGCGGAACCTTCTGGTCTACATAATAAAACGCTCCTGAATTCAAAGTTCTTGCTATAAATTCTATTCCTAATACACCTGTTCTTTGATTGGATACCTGAGAATTGCAGATATAATTTTAATTGAAGTTGATTATAATCCAGATTGAATCTGAAGGCCTGTGGTTGATACATCGTCTTGCGGTTTGTTATTATTGATCACATTACTGGTGACCGCTTGACCGTCTAATGTGTGATTTTCGAATGGAAAGTCTTAGACCATCTTCTTCTAGTAATACTCAGACAGTCACTGATCCATGAATGGAAATGTCGAAGGTTCTATACCCGATTTTTGTGTATTTTCACTTTCAAAATCGGTGTTGGGATGTATGTTTAGTGAAAAATAACAATGGGTCGGTGGGGGAAATTTATTTGCTATTCTTACAGTCACAAGTGCCATTTTAGGGCGTTTTCTCTCTCCCTTATATCCGCTTTCCGACTTCTCCGTGGCAGTGTGCGCATCACACTCGGCTTGCACCATGGATGTTTCGAGTTCAATTCCTGGAAGGGTCGAAAATTGGATAAAGGTTTTTTCAATTTTTCTTCTTGGTCTGGTTATGATTGGAGGTAACCCAGCCTCCTGAGGACAATTGTGTAGGTAATAACAAAAAGCGGTAGCATTATATAAAAAAAGTTAAATTTAGCTTAGTGATATTGGAGTGATTGTTGAGAATAACTTATAATGCTATGATGCTCGAACGAACCGACACTGTAGACTATGTGGGTATTTTATTTGTTGAACAAAATTTTATTCCTTTTCACGTTTGGTCACTTTTCGTCACTTTTCTTCCATACGCTAGGGATTTTATTAAATAAAATTCGAAAAAACAGCTAATTATTCATGTTTTTATTTACCAATTTGACCACTAGTGGTGGCTTCGAGCGTTCTAACCTCAAAAGACGGGTCTGGAACAGGGGAGAAGTGTCTGGCAACCCATCTCAAAAAATTTAGATTTTTTTTTTTTTTAAAAAAAACCTTTTTTATTGCTGTCATCAATCCATTTTGGACGGCTGTACGTAATACAGGCATGGCAGTAAAAACTTTTCCTAACCTCTCTAATTGGGTTATAATTGGTTACAAAAATTGACCAGAGACTCCTCCCCGGTTCCAGAACCCTCAAAAGATCAATCTGACAGAAATGAGGTTGGACTCTACAAAAGTAGACAGAGGTAAGAATACGAAAAAAGTTAAGCAAAAGAGATGAAAACTGTAGAAAGCAAGATAGCAAAGTAAAATAAATAAAATTTGGCTTATAACAACTTCCGGTGTCTTGATGAGGCAGTCCGAATCTGTACACCAGTAATTTTGTATTACTGAAGATATTTCAGTAATACAAAAGATGTGTAATGGTTAGGATGCTTGCTATATTTACTACCCTTTTCAATCAGGATATTTGCACACAGATTTGTCTGAAGTCTGAATCCTTCACTGATTTATGTTACATTTGGGCTAATCTTCAGTCTTCGGGTATACCTAATGTACAATAGATTACAGAGTTCGGTATGGATCTTAGTTTGGTTATTTACTTTATGCTTTGTTGAATCTCCGATGTTGTGTCTTCTGTTTTGTTTTACAGCTAAAGATCCAGTAATTAGGTACCTACTGTTTTCAGTATCCTAACAAACTAGCTATAGATAAAACTTAGTAACTATTTAACTATGGTTAATATTTTGTATCTTATTATGGAGAGTTCATTGACGATTCTTATGAAATGTAGGACACTGAAGTTTGACGATCAAATGAATCTTTTAATGTTCCGTAACCTTAATATTAATACGTACAGATTTATCTAAAGGCCAACCGTGTGGAGAATCTCAGCTAAAGTTTTGCATTCATATGTGTACAGATTTATTTCAAGGTTAACCGTGCGGAAATATCAACTGGTGTGTTTCACACATACTTACGTACAGATTTATATTATGACGCAGTTCCCTTTAGAAAAACCGAGCAGACAATCTCTACGGAAAAGGCCTGGACCGTGCAGTTGAACACAGGGATAAGGAAAAATGTGTGGTGTCTACCTTTATTGGGGGATATAGCCTTTGATAAATATTACCTGAAACACATTGGCAAAAGTTAAATTGTCTGTCAATTGTATTTTAGGCTATTGAATTTTATATATCTTTTTCTTTTTAGATATAAGACCCTCCACAAAGAGGGCACCTGCTGGCTTTCGCCTCAATCCCTCGTTGAGTCCTCAAGTCTACAGCATTTTTTTTTCCTTCAGTTATAATTTTATATCCTAAATAATCTTTTTGTTTTGCATAACCTCTCTTTAACTTCTAAAGGTCATTCAAGAATATTTCCTTCATTCGCTGGAAACTTACAAACCTGTTACCCGCATAAATCTTACACAGCCTCAGTTAGGCCGGGAATAGCCAACATCATGAGGTCTTGAACCCACTGGTTGTACATTCAGCGTGGTATTGACAATGAATAGTATTTTTTTCTGCTGCTGTTCTCAAGATATTTAATGGTTTTCAATTTTTTTAATAAGATCCTGTATTTGAAACAAAAGAGAAATGAACCTCAAGAAACTTTCGATATGATTATCATGATTAAATTTATAATTACAAATATTACCCCAACTAAACTTTGATTCAGGTAGTCCAAGGTAATCGTTAGATGTTTAGTGGTCTGCATAAAGGAGATTCTCATGTCCATGAATCAATTGATGAGTTAGTGGAAGATAATGCACTCGATCTAAAAAGAAAAGTAAAGCAAATAATGAATAACGTTGACAAAACAACCAAACCATTTAGAACAGTTTGTCTGAGTCCTTCATTGTTAATACTCTTGGAAATCAATGGATATTAGTTCAGGCATGGTGTTAGGGCACAAGAGTCCACATATTATCTCGATCAGATTGTAAACAGCGTAGAACCCATAATTGCTGATATTAGGCCCTTTTCCCTTTTACAAACTGTAGTACCTACTGATATGTAAATGGTGTGAAGCTGAGGATAAATTTTAATTTTGATTGTAGTCGTTACCTTACATCATTCCCTGATTGAAATGATGATGTAGCTAGAAGCAGACTCGGCGAAAGTATTACAAATGGATAATACAATAGATGAAGAACAAAGATTTCTGTTCCACACGAATCACTTCTATCTTGTGACCATTGTCCACTCACTATTAAGAGACGATTTAGAAGTCTTCATTGATGACAGATTTGACAAGCAAATTAGACAAATATTATAAGAATGATTTTGTGTTTGTACCGATTAATATTTAGCGAAAAAAAATATAAGTACAAGATTGCAGATCAATTAATGTCGGAGACCACTTCCCCACAATTGTAACGAAAATTGTAAGCAAAATACATCGAAACATGTTCCTTCCTAACTAGGAATGACAAATCAAAAAGAAATCGGGTCCGGTTTTGGTCAATTTATATATCATTGAGTTTGCCAGGGTTTGGTCAATTTATATATCATTGAGTTGGCCCGTGTTTGGTCAGGTTATATATAATTGAATTTGCCCGGGTTTGGTCAAATCATATATCATTGAGTTTGCCCGGATTTGGTTATATATCATTGTGTTTACTCGTAAATATTTTATTGTTCTACTTAAGTATTTATGCTGAAATATAAATTTCAACAAAATATTGTGTATCAACTACATAAATAATAAGGCGAGTCACGAGCGCTTTCGTCTGTTACGACATTCTCAAGTGGTACAATTGAGAATGTCGTAACAGACGAAAGCGCTCGTGACTCGCCTTATTATTTGTAGTTGATACACAATATTTTGTTGAAATTTATATTTTATGCTGAAGCTTTATTCATGTATTACACAAAATGTTTGGTTTACATTTTGAATAACCAAAACATTAACAGGGATCACATACAAACAAACAAAATCCACCTATATTGTGATAACTGATTTTGTGACCAAATTTATTCTTGCTCTTGTTCAATCCATACTTTAATTAATTATTGGACTTCCTTCTCTTTTAATGCTCTCAAAGTATTACCGACTCTTTTAATTGAACAGTATTGTTTTCTTTTCTTTGCGTAGATACACATAATGCAACAACGATAATCTTTTTAGAAATTGCCAAAGATATGCTGAATTTACGTCTGTATTATTTCGGTTTATTTACGTCTGTAAATAAACCGAAATAATACATCTTACGTCTTACGGAATTTACGTCTGTATTATTTCGGTTTATTCTGCACTGTGGAAAATATCCCTTTGGCCTTAATATAATCCGGCACTAAAATATGAAATCATCTCTATAGAAAACAAAAGTTTGTTCCAAGTATCACAACTTGCAATGCAAAGTTTGTTTTCAATAAATTGCTAAGTGAAGATCCTAGCTATCTGGAACTTGTTGACCTCTTCTTCATTCAGTTGAGACTTTCACACGATGAATGATGGTAGGAATATACTTCTTTTAATTTAATTATTAAAATAAAATTATCTTGACCTTGTGAGAATGGTTGGCGTTGTTATTTTTGCTGTTGATGAACTTGTTAACATTGTTCTTGTTGATGGACTTGTTAACATTGTTCTTGTTGATGTTTTCGTTTTTTGTTGCTATTATTATTGTCGTTGATTTTATGGTTACTTTTGATGTTGTTGTTAATGTTTTTCTTGTTCCTATGGTTGTTGTTTTATTGTTTGTTGTGGTTGTTTTGTATATTTCTTGTATTTGTTAATATTTTTCTTGTTCCTATGGTTGTTGTTTTATTGTTTGTTGTGGTTGTTGTGTATAGTTCCTGTATTTGTTAATATTTTTTCTTGTTCCTATGGTTGTTGTTTCATTGTTTGTTGTGGTTGTTTTGTATAGTTCTTGTATTTGTTAATATTGTTCTTGTTCCTATGGTTGTTGTTTTATTGTTTGTTGTGGTTGTTGTGTATAGTTCTTGTATTTGTTAATATTTTTCTTGTTCTTATGGTTGTTGTTTTATTGTTTGTTGTGGTTGTTGTGTATAGTTCCTGTATTTGTTAATATTTTTCTTGTTCCTATGGTTGTTGTTTTATTGTTTGTTGTGGTTGTTTTGTATAGTTCCTGTCTTTGTTAATATTTTTTCTTGTTCTTATGGTTTTGCTATTGTTGCAGTTTTCGTTTGATGTTTTATTCTTCGAATTTCTCCACTTTACTTTTCTTGTCTTTGAATTCATTCACGGTGAAAATAATCTTTGTGGATCATGGAAAAATGAAAAATTTAGGTTTCGTGTTTTCCTTTATTTTTGTTCAAGAAATAAATTTAACGCTTCCATTTAAAGTTCATGAAATTTAAATTGAGTTTAGCTAAATTGATTGTTTTTAATTACTTCAACTGAACGGTATGCAAGACCATGTATCTCTCTGTCTAGAATATGTTTTTTACGATACACTAAAAAAATTGGCACATTATACAGTTACATTATTTTCTTCCCACATCAACTACCCAATAGTCATAGTCCAAAAATAGCAAATCCGATTCAACTAGTAAGGTAGGTGGATTGGTCTGGATGTTATCCATTTCATGTAGAAAATACAATTTCTTCAAACAAAATCAGTGTGGTCGGATGTTCTTCTTTTTAGGGTAAACGTAAACTTTTATGGTTGCCGTTTTATGACTCCATCATGTACTGGATTCACTAGGAAATAAATCATTTGTACGAAGAACCAGTGATTTTACCACTCTGAATTCACGGATTACTGCAAGATCACTGAAGTTAAGCAACGTGGGTGTTAAGTACTCTGATCGTAGGTCACGCGGGGACACTACGAAGAAGAAAAATGTGTAAACTATACCCTTGTTATTTGATGAAATAAATATTAACTAGAAGTCCAACCTGTGGATAGGGGGACTTAAAAAGTATATTTCCAAAGGCACCCAAGTCCATGCCGACTAAGGGCAGGGTCAGGAACGATATCTTTTCCATTACCCATACAGAAAGTAAGGAGAAGCTACTGCATTATTCTTCCTATGTCCCCTATGGATAGGGGGGCTTAAAAAGAATACTTCCAAGGCACTCAAGTCCATCCCGGTCGTAAAAGTCGACTAAGAGCAGTGTAAAGAACGATATCTTTTCCATTACCGATACAGAAAGCAAGGAGAAGTTACTGGATTATCCGGATTCTCAAGTATCAACAACTCATGGCGAGTTGTTGCAAACCAGTCCCAAGGCTGTTAACCTATGATGATGAATAACATTTCCTAACGTTGCATTCAAATTGGTTTGTTTCGAAATTGATATGCTTTCGTATTTAAGGAGTATTCCTTTGGACCCACATTTTTTCAGTGCAGTCTTTTTAGACAACTCTGTAGCTGTTGTTGATTGTAGGGAAACGACAAAAGAGAATGCACCTTCATATATTAATCATGGTTGTAAAAATAAGGTGTTTCTCAAAGCTGTTCAAGAAAACGATGAAAACATGCAAACAAATTGTGTGAATTCTTCGCTGATGTTTGATTAAACTCATATGATTTACGAGACAGTCTGTATAATAATCTCTAACGACCAGATTAATAAACAATAATGTAACATATGTATATCTGCAGTGGACAATAATGTAACCAATTGCCATTGGGTGCAGCAGCATGCAACCTTCAACTAAATGTGTACAATGCAAGTCCAGGGAGTCTAAAATTGCACAACGAGTTAGACCAGAAGCAAGAAACAATATTATGTGGAATAAATTTGCACACTGTCCCCGAAAATAGAAAGCGAAGAAAAAGGAAAATAGAAAGCGAACAAAAACAAAAAGTGAAGTACTATCATTTCCAATAAACTATGCTCAGTTAAATAGAAATCATACCAGCCTCAGTAGCTCACTTGGTAAGAATGACGGATTCGTAGCTAGGAGGCTGTGGTTCGAATCAAAGTGGAGGCATAAAATTTATGTATGGGGAAGTGTATTGTGACAAGGCATTAGCTTTAACACAAATGAATTCTTTTTTTAAATAACAATCATAGAAAGAGATCATTCATGAATGCAGCTGGTTTAGAAATGATAATTCGAGAGAAAAATACATAAACTAAATTTAGAAATTTCCCAAAATTGAGCAGCATGGAGGAGAATTAACATTTTTTTACAGAAAAAACTGACGCACATAATGCATTTTATCAATTTTTTCTGATGATCTCTAATATTTTCATTTCTTCAAATCAGTAACTGAAATGCGTATTCAAATCAGTCCTTGCGGTTATAATATTGCCCCTAGCTGTTTTATTGATCTCTTCTCTATAGTTTCTGTTCTTGGAATATATAAACAAACCTAATTTAAATACCTACTCACAAAGAAAGTTGGAAAGATATTTCTGATCAATCATAATATAGTTGAGTTGATTAAAGTTATGTCTTATGTTTTGGATACCTACTCTCGGAATTCGGAAGTTATTTTTTTTTTTTTGCTTTCGTTTCGGTCGTCAAGGAACTACGTAGTTCTTTAACTCTTTCCATTTTTTTTCTGCCAGTAGATTTTCATTTTGTTAGAATGAGATGTTTTGGATGCTTTTCTTTTTGTAACAGAGGGGTCAATGGTTTAGTTTTGTTGTTGTTTTGACTGCATCTCTGTATGGATTAAAAGCTTCCACTATGTTTTGATTAATTTCTGCTTCATTTAAATCCTCTTTTACTTGGTCAGTTCACTTGGAGTAAGAATATTTTTTAGAGATGGACGAGCATCTTCCTTTAAATACCTGCTCTTGGAATAATTCGGAAGTTATTTTAAGTTTATTTAACAGGGAAATTTCTTCTCATTTTAGTCGATTAAACCGTGTGAAGATATTTTTTTATTAATCAATCAGTCAGTCTGTCTTTAACAATTTTGAATGAGTGTTTGAGTCTAAAAAGGGCCATATGTATTTATCGCACTTCTTGAGAACTTTGAGTTCTCCATTTAGTTTGTGTGGCATAACAATGTCAGCTGTAGATAGTATAGTTCAAATATGGTTTTCTTAGTTGAGTTCTCCATTCTGTTTGTGTGGCATAACAATGTCAGTTGTAGATAGTATAGTTCAAATATGGTTTTCTTAGTTGAGTTCTCCATTTTGTTTGTGTGGCATAACAATGTCACCTGTAGATAGTATAGTTCAAATGTGGTTTTCTTAGTTGAGTTCTCCATTTTGTTTGTGTGGCATAACAATGCCAGTTTTAGATAGTATAGTTCAAATATGGCTTTCTTAGTTCA
The DNA here is from genome assembly GCA_012654025.1 of Pachypsylla venusta. Taxonomy (NCBI): domain Eukaryota; kingdom Metazoa; phylum Arthropoda; class Insecta; order Hemiptera; family Aphalaridae; genus Pachypsylla; species Pachypsylla venusta. The sequence continues at coordinate 6,858,165 of CM022883.1, forward strand.
GTTCTCCATTTTGTTTGTGTGGCATAACAATGCCAGCTGTAGATAGTATAGTTCAAATAGGGTTTTCTTAGTTCAGTTTTCCATTTTGTTTGTGTGGCATAACAATGTCAGCTGTAGATAGAGTAGTTCAAATATGGCTTTCTTAGTTCAGTTCTCCAGTTTGTTTGTGTGGCATAACAATGTCAGCTGTAGATAGTTCAAATATGGTTTTCTTAGTAATTTGAAAACTTTTACCAGTATGCTTTCAAACCAAATTGTTAAAATGACCCATTTTACCTTCCCTTTATTTGCAAACTGTTTGGAACATTAAATTGAAAAAAGAGGAACTAGTAATATCTCAATGTTTATATTCGATTTTTGGATTCTTCGTGCTTTGAAACGTAAAATATGAAACTTTGAGGTGATTTTCTTTTTTTCGTTGTCAATTCCAAATTTTCATTATTGCAGATAATAAAACAAAAGTAGATTTCACTTTTTTTTGTAAGAGTGAGAAAAACTTCAATACACTTGGCCGGACTACCAAATACTGGAAATGAAAATTATGAAAAACATTTGACTTTATGTTCTACGTTTTAATAATATATTATGCGATAAGCGATATAATTTCAGATTGTCTAAAAAGACCGATTGGTGACAGACCGATTGGTGCCAATTTGTCTCCTCAAAATATTTCTAATCCAAAAGGTTGAGAAACCATTTTGATATTATCAGCAAAATACAGGCTTGTTATACAAGTTGGAAGTGACATAATTCCAGAGTAACAATAAAATCATACGACGTGCTCAAGGTCTTCAGATCAATATACCTTGGGGACATTTTATTAATTTTATAATTGTACTTACTGAAGTATCACCCAATAGGCAGAAGGAAAATGTTGCAGATAATAATAATAATTTAATGTGTAGCTGTAGAGGCTACTGGCAAACATGTGAACGTACTACATAATATAGGTAACTATCACAAGTAGGGATGGAACACTGAAGTTAAGCGTCTGGATATCATCAGACTTGCAATTCATTGAAATCCATGAATTAATCAAACAGATCCTTTCGCTTTTCTGTTTAATCAATAGAGAGGATTCGGCTCTCTATTGATTAAATAGATTCTTCACCGAATGCTCTCTATTGATTAAACAGATCCCTCGCCGAATGATCTCTATTGATTAAACAGATTCTTCACAGAATGATCTCTATTGATTAAACAGATCCCTCGCCGAATGCTCTCTATGAATTAAATAGATTCTTCACCGAATGCTCTCTATTGATTAAACAGATCCCTCGCCGAATGATCTCTATTGATTAAACAGATTCTTCACAGAATGATCTCTATTAATTAAACAGATCCCTCGCCGAATGCTCTCTATTAATTAAATAGATTCTTCACCGAATGCTCTCTATTGATTAAACATATTCTTCACAGAATGCTCTCTATTGATTAAACAGATCCCTATTGATTTAACTGATCTATTGATTAAACAGATCCTTTAACTGAATGTTCTCTATTGATTAAACAGATCCTTTAACTGAATGCTCTCTATTGATTAAACAGATCCTTTAACTGAATGTTCTCTATTGATTAAACAGATCCTTTAACTGAATGTTCTCTATTGATTAAACAGATCCTTCACTGAATCACAAGTAGGGATGGAACTGATCTATTGATCAGTGCCATCCCTATTGATTAAACAGATGTATAATAATAGTAATTTAATGTGTAGCTGTAGAGGCTACTGGCAAACATGTGAACGCACTACATAATATAGGTAACTATCACAAGTAGGGATGGAACACTGAAGTTAAGCGTCTGGATTTCATCAGACTTGCAATTCATTGAAATCCATGAATTAACTGATCTATTATGTATGATGATCTCTATTGATTAAACAGATCCTTTAACTGAATGTTCTCTATTGATTAAACAGATCCTTTAACTGAATGCTCTCTACTGATTAAACAGATTAACTGAATGTTCTCTATTGATTAAACAGATCCTTCACTGAATGGTCTCTATTGATTAAACAGATCCTTCACTGAATGGTCTCTATTGATTAAACAGATCCTTCACTGAATGATCTCTATAGATTCCTGATTAAAAGAATCATGAATCAGAGGAGGCCATCGGGACTATAAAATTTGATTTTTTTTTTTATTCACTCATTTATAGATTTTTTTATTAAAAAGAAACCATCAATTTTTCGGTTAATATTTTATTCAGGTAAATGTACCGGGTGTCTGTGGTGGTGGAAGTGCTATGTAAAGTAGAAGTCCTATTTAAACTAAGCGTCGATAGCGCGTTCAACACTTACACCAATTCCAGTAAGATCATTGAAGTTAAGCAACGTTCAACCGGATTTTACTTAGTCTGCAACCATAACCACGTAGGTTCCTATGATGTCGGCTATTCTCGACCCAACCCAGGCAGGGAGCGGTTATTTTTAGACTTTTGAATTACATTTCAGGGAATGGAGAGTAAAACCCTCGTCTCGAATGACCTTAGATGTTAAAGAGAAGTTAATAAAATAATAAAAAAAAATTAAACTGTAACCTTGTTTTAATAGATAATTAAAAAGTACATAAAAATGTACTTCAAGTTTGAAATCCCTTCTTATTACAAGGCTAGAGTTATTCCCGAATGAGTTTCAGGCGATTTTAGCTAAAAATCTCAAAAGTTCTCCATTTCTTCCAAACCATGGTTTCAAAGAGTAATTAAAGGAAGGAGTCTTTGTTTTAAAATATTGTGAAAGTTCAAGCGCTACACGGCAAATCTCGTAAAAAATCTCACTTTCAAAGATCGGCATCAATTTGGTATTGTTTTGAGTACAAATCTAAAAAAAATATCTCCAAGTACTTTTCAAAAAAAAAAAAAATCTTGAATTTGATCCCCGGGATCTGTTCAGAAACTGCCAAATATTTGAAAACTTGATCGAAATGTTGTGTTTTGTTCTTCTTTTTTTTCGAAATTCAAAAACTGGTTTAGGATAATTGAGAAACTCCTTTATCTCTTGATTTTGGGCACCCCGTATGTGAAGTATCTATTATTGTTTTGCCTTGGGCATTTCGTTTATATTTTGGACTGACTATTGAACAATAAATTTCCTAGTAGGTATCTACGTATAGATTTGTTAGGCAGATTACTTCTGATGGCTATTGGCTGATTTGATATCTCTCAACTTTCTATTTTTATTTCTCTCCATCTATCTAAATTCAAATTCTAATGCATCATTCATTATACGCATATATTCTCCAACCTATCTGTCCATATTGAATTTCAGATATTTTTGATTTTTTTACACATCGGCATCGTAGAGTTAAAGGAGTAAACCTATTTAGAATACACTTCACATTGGATATCAGGGTATTAATATTGAATATTTCTTCTTGGAATTGAAATGGAATATTAACTTTTAAATAAATTAACAAAACACCAAAAACACTATTTACTAGGTGTGTCCGTGGACAAAAATGGGCGGAGCCATCCGTTTCACCTCGAATTTTCGGGCACCACATAAATTTTAACATATTGCCCCATTATTCCGTTAAAGCAAGATTTTTTGAGAATACCGCAACTTTCTTGATTGCATCATGCCGATCGGCATCGTAGATTTAAAGGAGTAAACCTATTTAGAATACACGTCACATTGGATATCAGGGTTACAGGGTATCAATATTGAATATTTCTTCTTGGAATTGAAATGGGATATTAATTTTTAAATAAATTAACAAAACACCAAAAACACTATTTATAATTATTTATGAAGAAACAATACAAGTGTCGAATCATTCGATCAGTCTAGTCGAGTCTAAAGATGGAAGTTGACTCTTGAAGTTGAAATTGACGAATCAACTTCCATCTTTAGACTCGACTAGACTGATGATGAAGCGAATGATTCGAAACTAGTTTCTTTATAAATAATTATAAATAGTGTTTTGGATAAGTTTTTTGTTTTAATTTATTTAAAAGTTAATATTTTTTAACATAACATGTTATTCAAATATTTAAATGGAATATTGAATATTTCTTCCCTTTAAATTTAATTTAAATGGGTTTGTATACATATTTAAATTTATATTTTTTCGAAATTAAGGAGTATTTTTATTATCTTTTTTCTCCAATGTAAAATTACATGATTCATGCTTTACACTGTGTCATCTAATTCAAATTCCCTCTAGTCCTATAAAAATAATGGCTAAGAAAATTTCTCCCCGGAGCCGAATCTTGGAGCCGGTTGTATCAGCCAATGCGCAGCATACAACTGAACACCTTTTCTAATTTTAAATTTTCAGGGACCAGACAGATAGTGTTATTTATTTTCTGAGCAACTTGCAAACAGTTTTTGTTGCTGTTGTTGTTTTTATTTTTCCTGTTGTTGTTATTGATGATGTTGTTCTTGTTGTTGCTGTTTTTGATGATGTTGTTGTAGCTGTTATTGTTTTTGTTGCTGTTGTTGTTTTTGTTGATGCTGTTGTTGTTTTCATTTTTCCTGTTGTTGTTATTGATGATGTTGTTCTTGTTGTTGCTGTTTTTGATGATGTTGTTGTTCTTGTTGTTGTAGCTGTTATTGTTTTTGTTGCTGTTGTTGTTCTTGTTGATGCTGTTGTTGTTTTTATTTTTCCTGTTGTTGTTATTGATGATGTTGTTCTTGTTGTTGCTGTTTTTGATGTTGTTTATGATGTTGTTGTTGTTTATGTTGTTCTTGTTGTTGCTGTTGATATTCTTGTTGTTGTTGCTGCTGGTGTTGTTATTGTTGATGATGTTGTTGTCAATATTGTTGTTGATGTCGTTGTTTTTCTGTTGTTGGTGGTGGTGATAATGAGTTACACCTTACAATATAACATAAGTCATGCATAAAAAAAATGAAATTGGGGGGTGGGTCTGGACTCCATGGACCCCCCCCCCTGGGTACGGCCCTGGTAGTGCCTCATTTTTCTATGCGTCTACTGTTGTTTTATTAAGGTAAGACCTTTCCGTAATACTATTTAGTGTTCTATAGACCTAAAACCACCTTAGCAGGCCACTCCGTTCGTAGCACTACGCATACGTGTCTGGGAAACTGCGAGCCAAAGCTCAGAAAGACCCATACACGCCGATATTCAACTCTCTTATTTCCTAGTCTGGATACAATGTTTGTGAAGCCTATTTATTTCTAGTACATGTAATGTAACACTAATACACTTTTTTATTAATAATTTCTACATCGTAATGTACCTATATATCCTATGTGAACGAATAATTAACACATTAAACTGTTAGCATAGTTCTCACGTGAATGTGGAAAATCATGTTGATAGACATAGAATGCAACATGCTCTAACACAATAGAAATGAGTGAAGAATTAACACGAGATGTAATTAAGTTAGCAACCTACATATTATTCAATGACGGGATTACAAAAATGACGAGAAAAACCGGTCCAGTGTAATAGGTCAAACATACTTATAATGAAGGTTTCTGACCACCCGCCCACAGAACCATTGAAAATGAACTACGTCCTTGTACTGAACCGATTTTGATGAAATTTGGTATGGAGATAGACTAAACTTTAGGAAAGGACATAGACTTTTGGGGTTGAAACTATAAACGGTCATGCCTCTAAGGCGCCAAGCGAAGCGGGCGTATCCTGCTAGTTTCATATAAAAACGAGCACCTGAGGCGGGTATTTAATGGATGTGGCACACAGCTAGAGGCTCGCCTCAACGACAAACGGGCGGAGGAGATCTCTCAAAAAGGAAACTGTGAGTAAGTCTGGTGTGGCCAATTCTCATCCTGGCCAAAACAACCTCCTCAGCACGGGTATCCCTATTGCTGGTGGATCATGCGCATATGATTGGCTTGATGTTCTTTTTGTTGGAACCAACAAGATCCCAAGACGCCTGCCACTTGCGTAGGAATGGACGGATGTCAAGAGGAGAATACAGATTAAAATTTGACCCTAAAGGTGGAGATCTAGCAGCTCTTTCGACTACTTCATTACCCGAGATGCCGCAATGAGAAGGGCACCAGAGGAGAACTATATATTTTGAATTATTTTAGAGTTACATTCCGCCAATTCTATTTGATATCTTGCCGTGTTACTTCTGGCGAAACCCGCAGAATGAATTTAGGTAAATGAGACATGTACAGTGACCACACTTAAGTGGTCACTGTCACACAGCCATAGGATTGGTTGATTCAATCTTAAGTGAAAAGGGGTCAAACTATCTCACTGATAATATATGCAATCAATGGGACTTACCCAAATATAATGAACAAATATTTGCCTTCATGAAATTTGTCATAAATAATTTTAGCAAACAACCTGTTTAACTCTCTATTTGATAAGTAAATATACAGGGTGTAAGAATTGTTTGGTGCAAAAGAAGTTATCTACATTTTACAACCAAAATGAGGTCTTTTATATTTATACAGGGTATAGGGTGTCCAAGTTTTTAGATGATTTCAGAATCGAAAGCCAAAAAGCGACATAAGACTTCATTTTTGACGAAGTCAAAGAAACAAAAGTTCATATTTATGTTCTATTAAATCAGAGGAAAAATTGACTTTGATATTTCAAATGCTTTTTTCTTATTTTTTTATTTCGATGATCCCTAATCGGAAACATTTTTGGTAGTTCTTATTCTAAGACCTTCAAATAGCTTTTCGAAATCAGAGCAGTAAAAAGGAAGATATTCTAAAATAACGCAAAATATTATGTATCTTTTGCAACAAAGGTTTAAATAAAAAATCGATACAAGAGAATGATTTTTTATATCCTATAACACCTATACCGCTGGGCACAACAAGCTGCTGCACACTGTATAGGGCGACGTAGTAAAATTTAATAGGTATCAAATCAACGCTAGGTTTAGTGACAAAGTGTCATTTATGGCAGACAAATGGATTATTTCTCAGTTCTTATACTGTCCTTTTTTTTTAGTTTAACATCTCTTCAACATCTGTTGGTCATTCGAGACAGGGTTTTTACCCTACATTCGCTGGAGACTTACAAACAAGCCACTTACGAGGCAGACTTACCCACATTAACCACTTCCATCCTGTGTTGGCCGGAAAAATAGCCAACATCACGAGGACGCGAACCTACGTGGACACCCACGTGGTAAAACCTCTTTGGACGTTGCTTAATCTCTGTGATCAAACGGTAACCGGTTTATTCAACGTGCCATTTATCTACTTCGTATGGGAAAAACTCATAAAATTCTAGAAAGAGTTTCCAACGATTGTTTAAGTTTAACCAATAAAACTGTAAACCATATTTTAATGTTCTTTTGAGCAACTTTGAACTGCAGTAGTTCCAGGGGCGGCTGCTCCTTAAGGGCAAAAGGGCACAGCCCCCCCGAAAATTACAGAAAATAAAGCATAAAAATATTTCGTTTGTAATTTAATTTCATACCTACCAAAGTATTCTTCTTCCCCCAAAAAGGGAAAAAACTTGAAAAAATATATCCCTTTAATTTGCGAGTTGCTTAAAATATCTGCTGTTCTCTTGCAAAAAAAAATATCTATGTACACCATGTCTCACAGTGAGTATATAATATAACGGGCGCTAAGTTTATAGCTCCAAAACTCCAGAAAATTTACATTATAATTCGAATATCACTATTCTAATATCGAATATATTCAGGCATCTAAAATATAAAAAATTGGGCCTGCCCTGAATCCACATGTTGACAAAATGTTATCAGTGTCTCCTGGGTGTAAAAAAATTTGCATGGGACTTTTTTTTCCTCCTTTCTCTATCAAGTGCCAACTTTATAGAGGGATTTTTTTTCTTACAAATATGAAAATTGGCTTTCGGGGAGAATATTTTTTGGATTTGTTGAGCCAATCCAAAAATATTTTTAATCAATTTCAACCCAATTACAGATGTTAGGAAAAGTTTTTACGGTCATGTCTCTATTGCGTATGCACAACCGTCAAACATGGACCCATGACGTTCAATAAAAAAGGGATTTGAATTTTTTTTTTTTAAACTTACCTCAACACATCTCCCCGGTGTAGGACCCTAAATATTGTAAACAAACTTAAACTTGGTTTCTTATCAGTTATCTTATCACATAGAAAATATTTTCGATTTTTTTTTCTTTTTTACTTTGAAAAAAAAAAAAAAAAAACCCTAATGAATAAAAAGTGTTTATTAATTTAAATTCTGTCAGAAAATAAAATAAACATAGAAATGAGATTTCTCTTGAAAAAATATTTTTTTCCGTTTGATGATGTGATTTATCTTTATTAACTCTCAGCCTCCTGAGGACAATTTGCTTTACTTTTTATTTATAAGTACGTATCTGGAGTAGTGTGAAAATTGTAAATAAAATACTTTTAAGGTAAGCTAAAAATGTTCTATTGTATTGTATGCACAGACATGCAATTTTTTTTGAAATTGTAGTGTAGCCCCCCAGGCCAAATATTCACGGGCCGCTACTGTGTAGTTCAATTTGGGAAACCTGTGGAGACCGAAAATTCATTGCGAGCCTCCTTCAGGTTTTACTACTTCAACCTGTATATGTTAAACAGGCTGATTCTTTGTGAGAAAAACAAGTTTTATAGCCGAAAAAAACAATTGACATTTGCATGTGATAATGAAGACAACCATTAATAATTTTGAAAAAAAAAAAAAAAAAAAAAATACTGTACTGTACTTTACTTTCTACTAAATTTCCAGAAGGTTAAATTTATCCAAAAATTTCCCAGGGTCAAATTGTTAAGGGGCATTTACAATGCCTGAACATCCTCGATCATTCGTGATTGTTGCTCGTCAGTTTTCAACGAGCACACACAAACGGGCCCTTTGTTCGCACTGCTCGAGCATTTCTGACGATCAGTTACTCGTGAGTATTCGCAGCAAGCAGATGGCACCCGGCGCTATCCAAAATTGCGGTATTCTCATTCTAGATCATCTAGCGGAGGAAAAGCGAAAAAGTAAAAGGCGTCGCATAGGGGAGTCGTCATTTTGAAAGAAAATAAATTATTGCTGAAGGCTTTGAAGGAGGATAACAGAGGGCTATTCAGAATAAAATAAAATTTATGGTCTGGCTGTCACAGCTCTGGGTGCTCCGTATACAGAGAAATTAACAAAAGGCACTTTTCATTTTCCCTCTCCATCAGTCAAATACTAAAAAGCAACAGCACCACACACAATAGGAGACGTGTATTCTTCAACAGCTAGGCGAGAACTAGATTCATAGAACACGATTCGACGAATCCCGAGGTGTTTACACAGAGCGAGCGGCGAACGGGCGTCCCTTTGATGATTTGCCGGAAAACCGACATCGCGCGGATCAGGCTCAAGCACGAACGAGCATTCACTTCGACCTTGATCGCCATTTTGGTATCCGTAGGCCTACGTTCTATATACTTGCTCCTTTATAGTCTTTAATAGATCTAATCCTTTGATAAAGCTTAGTATCCCACTAGGACTCATTGTCTTCACTTCATCAGATGTTATAATTATCCATGAGAAGTGTTTCAATCAACCATAAAGTTCATCGATATCAGTCGAAAACATCATGTCCCTCTATCTTTATCCGATGATCAGGTATTAAAAAAACTGATTAAGTTTTTTTTAAAATGATTTCTTATGTAAAGATATAAATAGAGGACATCAGTGCTAACAATCTTCATTTCCAGACGATGTGAAGTGTTTTTTCTGCGACACCAAACAACAGCTCCTAAAGTTTTCCATTCTTCTTGACGAGTTGAAATGACAATTCGATTTGTTTTCTTGTAAAACATAGATTTTTTTTTTAATTTGGCTTAACGTCTTTTTAACCTCTATTGGTCATTCTAGACGGATTAAATATTTAGAAAAGTTAGAATTAATTTATTGAGAATTTATAAGGGTATATTGTATACCTATATACAATTTTTTCTCCGACACCAAACAACAGCTCCTAAAGTTTTCCATTCTTCTTGACGAGTCGAAATGACAATTCGAATTGTTTTCTTGTAAAATATAGATTTTTTTTTTAATTTGGCTTAACGTCTTTTTAACCTCTATTGGTCATTCTAGACGGATTAAATATTTAGAAAAGTTAGAATTAATATATTGAGAATTTATAAGGGTACCTATATACAATTATACAGGTAAACAGCGTAGTGAAAGCGCGTGAAAAATAAGAAAAAATTAAAAGCGCGGAGGTACAATTTACATACTAAATCAATTAATATGCAAAATCAATATTAAAGAAAGTATAAAAAATAAATAAAAATGAGAAGTTAGAAGGAATGGACCTACAAAATATTGTTTCATACATTTTGGTGTTCTCATTAGTTTCCTATTAGCCTTGACATGCCTCTGTAAATAAACCAAATCAGTGTCATTATCATACATTAGACGTAGATAGAGTTAGGTGTCTGTAATAAGCTATTTGGAGAAATGATTGTCCGAACAAAATTGATGTGATTAGGTGTTGGTTCTTAACCAGATCATAAACCGACTCGTAGACTAAACTATTAGGACACTTTAGATAACCATTCTGTTGGACTCTAGTGATCAACCGGGTGAAAAATCAACAGAAATTACTGTTACGGGTTACGGGGCCCACCCAAAGGAAAGAAACATCATGATGTAATCTCCCTCTTAACACGATGGGTTCTTTCTTAACGAATTTTTAACATTTAAGATCATTTAAGATCACAGAGGTTTTTCCTCCATTCGCTGGACACTTACAAATAAGCTACCCACACTCAGCCTGGGTTGGACCGGGAATAGTAAAAACCCATCATCACGAGGGTTCAAATATTTGAGGTTACCCACGAAAAAAAACTCGCTGGAAGTTGCTTAACTTCAGTGATCTTACGAAAATTGATGTATTCAACAAGTCATGGACGCCATAGTTTTATGTTTCAATTGGACATCCCAGTGTTGATGTTTTTTTCATCATCTTGAGTGACCCCAGCTTCGCTAGGATCAATTGGTGTTGTAAGATTTTATGCAATTCCAAATCTAAGTGACAGCCTTTGGAGTAACCCAGTTGAAAGCAATCGCTCCATAGTCGAAATATAAAATCTTGTTCGGAAAGAATTCAACAGTAGACATAATAAATAAAAATCTTCCATCATTTCGCCTATGCATATACACCTATTATACAGCCATAATATGAAGACTTTCAGCAGTTCGAGCTTTTTTTTGCGAAATGAAAGTTTATTTATAAATCACTATGAAAATAATAATGTGATTTCCTTTACTTGATTTCAGGTATGTACGAATAAGTCAAAAATTTAATACGATGTAATGGAAAGAAATTTCTCAGCACCAAGGTAATTTAAAATTTTATCGCGCTGATATTTATCAGTTTCTAGGGGACCAACATATCTCTTCCCCCGTTCAAATGCAAGGGTAGCTTCCAGAGACATCAAATGAGGCGATCTTTTTGGTGCGGGATCTTAGCCTAAATGTCAATAGGGTCATATTTCCCGTAAATAGAAGAAAAATATTTATCGATGATAGAATTCATTACCTAGACTAACTCTGTTAAATACTACCCCCAACACGTCCTACCCAACAAACTTAGTGTTCAATTCTATTAAATTATAGATGAAAACCTATTCGCAGACCTACCGAATGTACATACAAAATTTCTTTAAAATCGGTTAAGCCGTTTTGGAGGAGTATGGTAACAAACATCGTGACACGAGAATTTTATATATTAAAAAATATGCAAGGTACACTTTCCTAGAAGAGCCGCAGAAGCATCGCATCTGTAAGGTTGTTGTTTGCTTATTGGCAGGGACGTAACAAGGGTGGACACTGTAATGAAAATGCCGACTCACCACTGCAATTTGCCGACTGCATTAATACCATATACGAGGAATGAAATTATTAAAATCTTTGTGGGTATGAAAATGAGAAAAAATTGTTGATTTATATAGAAATGGTGTAGTTTATTCTGTCTTACTATTCAATATTAATGACGGAAATTTTTCAAAATATCCGATTTCATCTCCATTAACTGCAAAAATTGTTTTAATCACAATTTTATGGATGTAGTATCTGCGAATTGCCGACTGATGAATGCTGGGGAAAGTTGGGAGGTCTCACCCCCCACCATACCCACCACACACCATGGATATTGGTGCTGTTCCTCTCAAAATGAAATGAAAAAAAAAATTGAAAATATGTTACTATGAGGTTACCGAATAAGTAAGTTTTTATGGCCCTTATCTGGAATGTGTTCCTGGTCGTCCTATTGCTTAGAACTGGCCATGCCATGGCCAATTGGACATCGTGGAGACAAATGTGGTCAGTAGCGTACTCTGCAGAAATCTTTTTTTAAAAAGTTCGTAATTTTAGCTACAATGTGTATTTATGTATATACTCAGACTATTCTTCTGAGGCCAAATAAATCTTTGTTATTTCCAAATTTACGAACGCCCCCCCCCCTTGTCTTCGTCAGTGAATGTTTATGTAAGATTAAAACCGTGTAAAAAAAATCTCTCGTTCTTTGTCTGACACTTGAAAATCACAATCACTTTCCCAACGATTTTGTCTTTACCAATCTCTCACATCTATTCAAACAATCTCTGATGATGATGTAGGATTTCGATTTTTAATCACGATTCTTAAATTGATCATCACGAATATTGATGGCAAAAAATCACGATCAGAAAGAGAGACAGAGATTGTCAATGAACATTATTTAATCAAATTGAACATTTAGTCTGATCTCTATTACTCATCTGCCCATCTGTTGTTTAATCTTAGCGTGATGTGATCCTTGCCATTTGTCGTTAGTACATTAAGGTGTGAATCGATTATGAGTGAAAATGTACCGTAAAATGGGGTGAAATATGTTGAGTTGAATCGAATCGATTTTCCGAAAAAAAGTTATTACTTTTTAAAAATACAATTTGGATCGACAGAAGTTTCCAATTTTCATCTCGATTGCAAACATCCCAGCCATCATCATGCCGAACATTGAAACATGTCAGCAGGTCCCATTATTTTTTTGATTTTGTCATTTCAGTAGGTACTATGTTATTAAAAAAAAAAAAAATACTTAAAAAGCTGACCCTTTCGGTGTAAACATTCTTAACAAGGGCTTCTTTATGATACTTCCCAGCACGCACTTTCTTTGTTTCGTCTATAATTTATTTTTCTACTTTCCTATAACATTTAGTTCGAATGCCTACAAAATTCTTCAATTGGAAAGTGAACCTTCCAACCCATGTTCCGGTCGGTTCGAATGCCTACAAAATTCTTCAATTGAAAGTCTGAGGAGACTTCCCAATATTTTTAGTATTACCATAAATTGCTAATGAGGACTCAAAATTTGCTACTGTTAAAACCCTAAAAATAAATAGCCAGGGGTCTTTAATGACATTCAAAGTTCAAAATTGATCCTATTCGCCCCATTTAGGGTAGTACTAAGATGAAGAAAAAAAAAATCTGCCATCTTGCTCCGAATTCAGCCAAGATTTCATCCTCCCATAAGATTATTCTATTTTTATTTTTTTGGAAATAGAATAATATTTGAAATACTGACGCCAAATAGCATCTAGTTGGTCGACCCTCTCCTTCGATTTAGATGGTTATAAATTTAATGGTTTCCTGAATCTTGTATAAATTGTTTTTTACATGAAACCAGAGAGGCGTTGCAAAGGATTGATATTTATAATCTACCCAAAATTCTACCGAGAAATTGTTTAATCGGATTGATATTTATAATCTACCCAATATTCTACCGAGAAATTGTTTGATCGGATTGATATTTATAATCTACCCAATATTCTACCGAGAAATTGTTTGATCGGATTGATATTTATAATCCACCCAAAATTCTACCGAGAAATTGTTTAATCGGATTGATATTTATAATCTACCCAAAATTCTACCGAGAAATTGTTTGATCGGATTGATATTTATAATCTACCCACAATTCTACCGAGAAATTGTTTGATCGGGTTGATATTTTTCCACAATTGTTGGAATCCATAGACTGGTTCAAATCAAGAAATAGTACCTAGTCCACTTCTTCTTTAGTAAGCACCAATAACTTTTTAAAAAGACTGAACTATGGGAGAGTATCGAATATTAGATTTAGTGCGTAGATAAGGATATCACTTATAACAACCGATCGAGTTCCGTCAGGCTGTCAGAATATAATATAATAAGTATCTTTGTACAAGCGTGGAGATTTATCCAAACAGATTGAATCCAGTATTGATTCATTCATAATTGCGGCTATGAGAAATATACTTGTAATAAAAATATTGACTACTGACCTACAATCTGAAATGAACAAGAAATTTCTGACAGTACAAACAATAGCACAATGCTCACTTTCCACTATTGAAAGGGGAGGAAAAGCGGAAGTGTACTTAACCCCAAATGAATACATCTGACGTGACCGATTTTATTTTGTTAAAAAGTTACGGCCATGATAGTATAGGTTACCCCTATCTATATCGATCCATCGCTTCTTCAATCTTTATCTATTCAGGGGCGGATCCACGGGGAGAGTACCCCCCCCCAGGTTCTTGCAACTGAATCAAATTGTTGAAAGCTGGACCTACCTCATACCTATATTATTTTTTCATGCGAATACTTCCTTAGTTCCCGACCCCCCCTAAAATTTTACTCTGGACCCGCCCCTGCTCTATTCTGTATTCCTGTTACTTCCATTGATCTTACTTCCTTCCCTACATATCTCTCAACTTGCACAAACCACTGCAGTCTTCTTTCTTGGATTTTCTTGGCTATTTCTGTCACTTTCCCTGAATTTTTTATTCTAACTCTCCGGGTATTGCCACACATCCATTGCAACATTCCCATTTCCGTCACGTTCAATCTATTTTCTTGCGCTTTCGACGCTTCCTCTGCTGAGGAAACAAATAAAGCAACATAATTCTTATGTAATTCTTCTGGTTCACTTCAGTACTGATTAGTTCAACGCTTCCTCTGTTGAGGAAACAAATAAAGCAACATAATTCTTATGTTGCCTAGTTTGCCAATATTATGTTCAAAGAGCGCATCTCATTGGTTCTATCAATCATCTTGTGCCGTGATCCAATAAAGTGTTTCTCCAGAATTCTTCTGGTTCACTTCAGTACTGATTAGTTCAACGCTTCCTCTATTGAGGAAACAAATAAAGCAACATAATTCTTATGTTGCCTAGTTTGACATCTTGTGCCGTGATCCAATAAAGTGTTTCTCCAGAATTCTTCTGATTCACTTCAGTACTGATTAGTTCAAGTAATAAAGAGTTCCTTAGAGTTGCCTCATGATTTCTTCTCTTTACTAATTTATCATTGTTATAATATTAAAATCAGGCACTTAAACCAATGAAACAATAGAAATAAAAGAGCAACAAGATAGAAATCGGTCAAGGCCAAGTTGAACTTGCATATAAAGGGTTCCATATTGAATATATTTATTTAAAGTTGTAATGCTGTCAGAAATGTCGTCGAATTTTTCCCGGAGCTTTCGTCAGCGCATTTGGAATTGTGAATAAAATTGACCTACAGAAAACGTCTACCAACAGTACGGTTTCCTCATTATTTCATCTCTGTAGACAAAATTTTCTTACTTCATGCTCTCAAGCGGGCCGTATGAACCCAAAATCTTTTTAATCAGCGCTCTCCATCACATATCTCAATTTTTGGCTTTTTCGATTAAATTTTCATCAAGTTGAATTATTTGATTCTCTGATTTCTCGGACCGCCGCCGCCGTATCGATCCGTCCTTTTGTAGATCTTCTCTTCCTGTCATTGCAGTTTGAAAACTATTTTTGAGTTCTCTCAGTTTTTGTGTGGTTCGTTATTACTCAGAGTGTCTAATTATTCACTGAATTTTCAGGTGGTTCTTTATTACCTAAATGATCTAGATTTCTCTGTTTCTTCTTATTATTCATTGAATTTTCAGGTGGTTCGTTATTACCTAGATGGTCTAGATTTCTCTGTTTCTTCTTATTATTCACTGAATTTTCAGGTGGTTCGTTATTACCTAGATGGTCTAGATTTCTCTGTTTCTTCTTATTATTCACTGAATTTTCAGGTAGTTCGTTATTACCTAGAGGGTCTAGATTACTCTGTTTCTTCTTACTATTCACTGAATTTTCAGGTAGTTTGTTATTACCTAGGGGGTCTAGATTACTCTGCTTCTTCTTACTATTCTCTGAATTTTCAGGTAGTTCGTTATTACCTAGAGGGTCTAGATTATTCTGTTTCTTTTTATTATTCTCAATTTGTTTATGCTGCTTATGATCGCGTCTAAAATTTATTATTATTATTATTATTATTACCCAACCAAATATAAACTTTGAATGGACGGTTCCTATAATTTCAAGAGATGTGGCGATGCAGTTTCCTTCGATGCGTCCTCTACATATCTGGTCCTATGAAGTTGGAGTGGAGAAAGTAGCCATGATATATCAAATGAATAATATATTGCTTTGCATGTTTGTGGATATTGAGAGAAATTGTTACGTCATGTTTAATGTGATGAACAGTGTATTCAATGTTGATTTCTCATTCGTGGATTTGATGATAATGTTACACTATTATTATCTGAACAAAAATGTAAATCGATTTTTATTTTAGCCGGAATTTTTTTTGACAAGAAAGTAAGAAAGAAAAAAAATAACCTCTTACATCATCGCTTCCGATGTGATGTTGGTGTATCTAGGTTCGTTAACTGGACTAGTTTTACATCCAGCGGAACGGTCTAAACGTATTAGTTTTCCTTAGATGGGTGCTAGCCCGAGGAATAGATTCAAGTCAAAATGTAAAGGTATATTTCTTTTTGTTATTATATCACAATTTTGTGGAAATCAAAATAGTAGGTACTATACTGAACAATTACCTTATACCTAATGCTACCACTTGTCTCCATTGCCATAGCTACTCAAATGTTCTCAGGACGCTGCGTTGCCCCAAAAACACAACCAGATCAAACAATTACCTTATAATGCTACCACTTGTCTCCATTGCCATAGCTATTGAAATGTTCTCAGGACGCTGTGTTGCCCCAAAAACACAACCAGATCAAGAAGAAAATTAAAAAAACTTTCCTCAAATTTTCAACCCGACCAGGTTTCGAACCCTGGTGCTAGCCGAATGGACCACACCCGGCATGAGATACCTATGTACTTAGAGAAAAAGTTCCAAATATTCTGAGGTCAGATTAGAGTTTTTCAAGAAAGAAAAAGCTAAAATCTTGTTTCATTTATTTTCGAAATTCAAAACTGTTCTCAAGGTTTTGAATAGACAGTGAGACGTCCCGTTTGTTATAAAAATTTGTGTGACTTTTCCAGTTAAATGAACCTTATTATAAAAACCTTAAATAAATTGGTGTGACCTGTGAGACGTCCCGTTTGTTATAAAAATTTGTGTGACTTTTCCAGTTAAATGAACCTTATTATAAAAACCTTAAATAAATTGGTGGGATCTGTGAGACGTCCCGTTTGTTATAAAAATTGATGTGACTTTTCCAGTTAAATGAACCTTATTATAAAAACCTTAAATAAATTGTAGTGACCTGTGAGACATCCCGTTTGTTATAAAAATTGATGTGACTTTTCCAGTTAAATGAACCTTATTATAAAAACCTTAAATAAATTGTAGTGACCTGTGAGACGTCCCGTTTCTTATAAAGATTGGTGTGACTTTTCCAGTTAAATGAACCTTATTATAAAAACCTTAAATAAATTGGTGTGACCTGTGAGACGTCCCGTTTGTTATAAAAATTTGTGTGACTTTTCCAGTTAAATGAACCTTATTACAAAAACCTTAAATAAATTGGTGTGACCTGTGAGACGTCCCGTTTGTTATAAAAATTGGTGTGACTTTTCCAGTTAAATGAACCTTATTATAAAAATCTTAAATAAATTGGTGTGACCTGTGAGACGTCCCGTTTGTTATAAAGATTGTTGTGACTTTTCCAGTTAAATGAACCTTATTATAAAAACCTTAAATAAATTGGTGTGACCTGTGAGACGTCCCGTTTGTTATAAA
>CM022883.1:6883967-6914311 GCA_012654025.1 Pachypsylla venusta
TGACATGATCAGCATCTCTGATGATAATATTTAAATGTATCTCTCCATTGTAAATACGCTCTGGAGTAAACAGATCCTCTTCCCCCATTTGTAAATCCGTCACTGACATGATCAGCATCTCTGATGATAATATTTAAATGTATCTCTCCATTGTAAATACGCTCTGGAGTAAACAGATCCTCTTCCCCCATTTGTAAATCCGTCACTGACATGATCAGCATCTCTGATGATAATATTTAAATGTATCTCTCCATTGTAAATACGCTCTGGAGTAAACAGATACTCTTCTCCCATTTGTAAATCCGTCACTGACATGATCAGCATCTCTGATGATAATATTTAAATGTATCTCTCCATTGTAAATACGCTCTGGAGTATGAACGATTGTTCACTTATGTGCCTGAACCGGAACAATGCCAGGATAGCCACACCACACCAACCCAGCTCTATCTCCCAATAGATCCGTCATGACTGTTTTTTCTTTAAAACAAAATACGTTTGTCTTCTTTGATATATTTTGTCTAACAAGAGGGTTGTTTTCTTAATCGGGTAGATCTGTGAACTGTCGTAGACCTCAATCAATTTATGGGCCACTATGAGATCCTCCCAGAATCTTATGGGCCCAGGTTAACTATTTGTCTTAAAAACGCACGCCAATCCTTGTTTTGTGGACCAGAAAATACGAGGGTGGTTCCAAAAGTTCGTGGCCTAACCTAGTTGGAGAATCAAAATAAAAACCCACTGTGTCTTATTTTTGTTCGACATAATCTCCCTTGACTTCAATACATTATTTACATCTTTTGGGTAACATCTCTACCCTTACAGTCAAAACTCTCTAAAACAGCCAACTTGATCTCTTCCTCATTTTTCTTCCAAGCAGCTCAGATTTGAGTTTTGCAAATACATACAGTCACTAAATACCAGGTCTGATCTGTAGGGAGGCTGAGATATCTTGGTGACGTCACACTCACGCATAGTAGCCTTTGCAATGACTACCATGAGGACAGGGATGTCGTCATGTAGGACTGGAACTCATCGTAAAAATATACTTGGAACCTAAACCTCAAGATTATTTCGATAATTTTACGTCGTATCATTGGACTGAATACCAAAGGCGTAATTTCTTCCAATCCATATATGACTTGCTAACTTTCCATGAGAAAAAGTAAATCATGAAGTTACTTGAGTGTGAAATCTTCACGGGCCGAGTCCACCTGAGCTGATGGCGTAAAATAACGCAGAAAGCAACTCTGTAATATCATTATGTTTATAACTCTTATGTTACTGACGTAATTATATTGCAGTGATTGTCATTGTCCTGGGGGCCCATGTCAATTATTAGCCTCCAAGAACGAATGTATGATGACAATTAAAAACATAAGCAGTATACTATAACTTATCTAGGGCTGCTGTCTCATGCATCTGGCTACCATCGGATACGATGATGCCACTATTGAATGAATCATTGGATTGTACAAATGTAAAACAATTATAAGAATTTTATATAGAGATCTCTTCTTTCACTGCACCCTTTCCAATTCTATTTGGGGTTGGCGCTGCTTTCTTTATTTCTACTCTACGATGCCACAATCTTTTGTTTTGTGCCTATCTCTCTTTGGCTGCACCCTTTCCTTGCACGGTAACCCTCGCTTGGTTCTCACAGTATCCATATAGTCTGCGTAGAAACTCGCATTTTGCTGATGACCTTTCATGATTCATTTGAGGCAGAGTTTTTTTATAGAATAGAATAGAATAATGTTTATTGTAATATTATGTTACAAAGGTTGACAATATACAACAAAATACAAATGGTTTCTTAAAATTAAGCTTGTGTAAATTCGTACAGAGGAATGAGATGCATATCTTTCATTCTTAAAATGCTGTATTTGGAAACACTAGAAAGGAACATTCATCTGTATGAAAATATTATAAAAACATAGCAAATGGAAAAACAAAAATTACAATATTTTCCATAGTCAGGAAAATTATAAATAAACTTGAAATAGATCAAATGAACATGAATTACCTAGATATACATGCTCATCCAGTCCCATTCACCATTCAACAAAAGAAAGCATTAAAAAGGGTGCCTTAATGTTTGAAAAACAAAGTTAGGCCGGCCACACACGCACCGACAAGTCTGCGTAGACCCATCCGCGCAGACAAGTCCGCCGCGCCTGGCAGGCACAGATCCGAAAATCGGAGACAAAATCTGTGCAGATCCTGCCATACACGACAGACCCGTCCGCGCAGACAAGCCCGCACAGACCCACCGGTGCGTGTATGGCCGGCCCCACTCTTAATGAAAAGACACATTGTTTTTTTTAAAAAAAACTCTTTAATAAGAACTAATTCAAAGGTCTGGGAAGAGGGTAGATGTCTTTACGTTACTGACATTACTGAGATGCAAATACCAGATAGTAAGATATGTCAATATACTTTAAGACTAAAATTTTAATCATACAAATGAAATAGTATCAACTTAGATGGAAAATAGTGTTGAGGTAGAAGGTATGCAAATGACAATTAATATATACAGAAAGTATACGAAATGACAATTAATAGATAAGTATCAGGTGCATTATTATGTACATATAGGTCATTATTAACGGTTTATGAATTGTCAAATTCATCAGTGAGTTCTGTCAGGAATTGCCTCTCACTTCCTGCCTTTTTGTAGAATCTTAATAAAGTATCTACAGTATCCTCTATCTCATTATTCTTATTAGCTAAACTGCTTAACATATTAATGAAATCAAATAGATCAAGTTCCTCCTTGCCCGTTAACGAAAGTCGTACACTTTTATAGATAGGACAAATACAGAAAAAATGCCAGAGGGAGTCACTAGGCCCACCATTACACATACATGGTTTCTCTGCAATAAATATACATTTAATATTGCCGAAGGCTAACCTGGATACCTTTTCCCCCGCTAATCTCAATTGCGCCAAGAAACGTAGGGTAACAAGAGGGAGGGAGCCACGATTCATGTAAAAAGCTGAGTTATAAGCTGGGTCTATTAAGCACTTGAAAGAAGTATTGTAATTAGAATATTCCACTCTCTTAATGTCCTCTAATCTGAGTCTATTCCCCAATATCTCTAGAATTTTGTCAAACTTATTTTCCACAATTGAGATGTCCTGACTGTCCCAAATATCGCTAAAACCCAAGTCATACAGGATACCCTGTAGCTGTGAGCACCAGTTATATCTAATATCATGGTAAGCCCAGGAATTCATTTTTATTAATTGAAGGAAGCAAATCTTCACATACCGATTATGACCCATTTTTAAGATTCGACACCATAGTGCCAGAATTTTCTTCACAACAAGATATTTAAGTTTCAGAATACCTAGCTCCAGCCTCAGGTAGTGACTCGGTGTACCTCTAGTTAGGAAGAGAATTGATTTATAGTATTGAGATTGGACCCTCTCCAGCTCATTGACGTAACGCCATGCCCATATTTCACCACAATATAATGTAGTCGCTGACACTACTGCGTCAAATAACTTTGACCAAGTTTCTAAATTTCCAGTCTTTGATCTCCTAACGATTTCACTGATCTTGGCTGTGGCATTCCTGCCTTTTATACATGCCGCTTTCGCCGCAGCTGGAAAGAGGCCCGAACAGGAGAACGAGACCCCTAGATATGTGAAGGAGCTGACGATTTCTAATTTCTCTCCGTTATAGTAGAGGGAGTGTTTTTTAGAGATATTGCCCGACTTTCTAAAAATGACAACTTTAGATTTTTCAACATTTACTATTAAACCATATTGATCACAGTACAACTTAAGAATATCTAGTTTCTTTTGGAGATCCACTTGAGAGTCAGCCAGGATAACCATATCATCAGCGTAGAGCAAAGTTATGATATCTACTTTGTTATCTATATTTACACCCTTTGCACCCCTATTTCTCAGGAATTCTTCAATGTCCGCCACAAACAAGTTAAACAATAGTGGGGATAGAGTGTCACCCTGTAAAATTCCGCGCTCCACATTGATCTCCTCGGTAACATTACCCGTGCGATTAGACTGTCTCTCATTTGGATCACCATCAGATACATTGTCTGCTACTTTTCTATTCAACACGACTTTTACCTTCGCATTCCTGTACAATTCGCGCAAAATGTGAATAAACTTAACACTTACTCCCAAGTTGTGTAGTTTGAACCACAAGATTTCGTGTGAGATTCCGTCAAACGCTCTACGGAAATCAACAAACGCGCAAAAGACCTTCTTTTTAGGTAAACGTAGGTTTATGTGAATNTTCTGATTTATATTTGTTGGGTTAAAGCCTTTGGTTTTTTGGAGAGCGTGTGGAAGTCGGTTGAACATTATTGTGTTCTGATTTATATTTGTTGGGTTAAAGCCTTTGGTTTTTTGGAGAGCGTGTGGAAGTCGGTTGAACATTATTGTTTTCTGATTTATATTTGTTGGGTTAAAGCCTTTGGTTTTTTGGAGAGCGTGTGGAAGTCAGTTGAACATTATTGTGTTCTGATTTATATTTGTTGGGTTAAAGCCTTTGGTTTTTTGGAGAGCGTGTGGAAGTCGGTTGAACATTATTGTGTTCTGATTTATATTTGTTGGGTTAAAGCCTTAGGTTTTTTGGAGAGCGTGTGGAAGTCGGTTGAACTTTATTGTGTTCTGATTTATTTTGTTTGGGTTTTTTGAATTTTTGGAGAGCGTGTGGAAGTTGGTTGAACATTATTGTGTTATGATTTATATGGTTTGGGTTAAAGCCTTTGGTTTTTTGGAGAGCGTGTGGATTATTATTTATTATTATTAATTGTGGCGGCCTTTCCTTTCGGAATTCCAAGTGCTGCGTCCACTTGTTAGGACTATTGCACACGAGAGCGTGTGGAAGTCGGTTGAGCATTATTGTGATATGATTTATATTGTTTGGGTTTAAACCTTTGGTTTTTGGAGAGCGTGTGGAAGTCAGTTGAACATTATTGTGATATGATTTATATTGTTTGGGTTAAAACCTTTGGTTTTTTGGAGAGCGTGTGGTTGTCAGTTGAACATTATTGTGTTCTGATTTATATTGTTTGTGTTAAAGCCTTTGGATTTTTGGAGACGGTGGAAGTATTGCGATCGATTTTTTTATGAACAATTCCAGAAGAACATAATTATATAGATACACGTGCAACGTACATACGTATTTTACTAAACTTCTCTAAAAATTTAGTCTTCCAAAAGTAGAACCAGTGTTTTGTTATGGTTTATGAATTTTGTTGTAATTGTTTTGAGTAGATTTAAAAGTTTAAATCTTTCATCATTCGTTTTTGCATTTATGCTTCAGTCATCAACGCATAAACTCTGAATATCATCATTGGAGTCAGTAAGTAGGCAAAGACATTTGAAAGAAAAATCGTGGAGTATAAACTAGACATCAGACAGGGGCCGATGCCTAGTACACACAGGGGCCGATGCCTAGTTAGTACAATGAATGAATGTTTAATTAAAGAAAAGTACGTAATTTAGATAAAGTAAATGGCATTGATGAAGTACAAAGAAGCAAATGAAGATTTTATTTGTTCTTCAAATCTGGAGGGACATCGCCAAAGCTGTAACTTTTCAAATTATCTCGCACTCATTGGGCAATATATCTCAAACCAATGTTAGGACTATTGGAGACAAAGCTAACAAAAATAGTAGTTTATAGTAAACAAAATTGCGGATTCAAACAATTATGATTTTTCAATCCATTCCATATTGTATCCTCTACTTGACGTCACATCCAGGCCCGTATCCAGGATTTTATTTCGGGGGGGGGGGTCATGTAAAGGAGTTTTACTATAGGTATAGGGATTATGAGAAGTTAAAATAGCAAATTATCAATGTTATACTGATATACCAACATTATATACCTATAGCATTGTAATGCCTTTTCTTTTCATCACCACAGGCCATCCTCATCTTTAGAATAGCCTTAAAGTTTCCATCATTATGCTCAAGAGGATTTAATGTAAGTGGTCCACTATCGTTAGAACCTCTCATGGCTAATTCTTGTCTGCCACACATTTTTATAGTTTCAATGATGGGTGCAAGCTTTTTTCTATTCTCTTCTATCTATTGTTTTTATATAAGAGGAGTCTAGCTGACCGCATATGATTGTCCATACTTTAGAAAAATCATTGCATCAATTCGGCTTAGTGATGAACGCGGTGCGGTTTCTGGCTCCGAACCGCACCGCACCGAGGTTCCATATAAAACAATGAATCGAGGTTCCATGTAAAACAATGAAAAGGGGGCAATATTTTGATTTTTAAGAACGAAAGGGTTACCTCCTATTTGAAATTTTAATCACCGCAGCTGTGGGTTTTTTGTCCATCACTAATTCGGGTCCATTTGGTCCTTGTGCCGAATCCCTTACCATGCACGTGGTACTTTTTGTATTAAGCGTATTTTGAACAGACACATTTTATGAAAATCAGTAAAAAAAATTGAAATTTATACATTTTTGTTTGTTTCCAAAAACCTGGCAGGTGATTGAAATCAAAATTTTAAGGGGGAAAAATCAATCCTTTTCAAAATTCCGGGGGGGGGGTTGAATCCTTAAACCCCTGCCCTGGATACGGGCCTGGTCACATCGTTCAGTCAAAAATGCCATTTGCTGAATGGACAAAATTTAGTGTTGACCTAGCCCTTGTGGCAACAATTGTACAACTGACGTATTAATGATTTTATTTTGGTCTGTTTCAGAAGATAGTCATTTAGCTAATAAGGATAGCAATAGTCAATCACTAGAAAATAATGCATCACAAGATAGGCCGACAGATAGGCTGAAAAGAAATTTAGGAGGTAAGTCATGTTGTTGTGCTTTCGTGGTGAGTTTTCAGCGAACCAAATATATCTCCAGAAATAGTCTTTTCTACAGATTATTCTTCAATAGGATATTGAAGAATAATCTGTTCTGATCTACAGATTATTCTTCAATAGGATATAATGCTAAATCCACTCTAAAATCTAGTGATAAAGTCTGACTAAGATTCTAGTGATAAATATTCACTAAAATCCCGTGGTCAATCTTTTCTATAATCCAGTAATTAATCTTCACTAAAATGTAGATAAAGTTTGACATTGCTCTAGTGATAAATCTTCACCAAGATCTAGTGATAACTATTCACTAAAATCTAGTGATTAATCTTCTCTATAATCCATTAATTAATCTTCTCTAAAATATAGATATAGTTTGAAAAAGATGTAGTGACAAATCTTCACTATAATCCAGCAATTAATGTTCACTAAAATTTGGATAAAGTCTGACAAAGATCTAGTGATAAATCTTCACCAAAATATAGTGATAAATATTCACTAATATCTAGTGATTGATCTTCACTAAAATATAGTGATAAATAGCAATAAATATTGATTTCTAATAATTATAGGTACATAGTTTTTGTTATTACTCGTAGGTATCTTAGTAAGGATGTAGGTAGATAGGATGAAGCCACTTAGTGAAATTTCACCCAAATAATAATGAGTATGATGATGGGTACCTATATTACAAACATTTTGAGATAATCCTTTGACATTCATAAGTGACATATCGAATTAAGGAAATAATTATAATCTTTTTCTAATTAGCACCTTTTTGCAATGAGCCACGTTATGTTCGCGCCCTTACATTGGACAGCCATGCCACTGGGGTGTCTGATGATGGAGGCAGGGCCACTAGTCATAAATAAAGATAATATGTTATGTAGTATGGATGGCTCATAATGTAAAGAACTTGGCTAGTGGTCTACTCTGACATAATTGTGCCACTCGAACAGGCATTTCCTTATGGCCCAAATGTGAAAGTGATGGTTTGTCTTTCTTTCATGCAGCAACACAAGGATTGCCATGTTTTTTTCTAGTTTAGAAATAAATTACGGGCCTGTTCTATTATAACAAGCCATGCCTCGAAAGCGTCTAGTAAAAGGAACGAGTCTAGTAGCCTTATAATTTTTCGAGTCTGACACCGGGGAGATGTGTTGAGGCAATCCAAAAAAAATTTAACCAATTAAAAAAAAAATAGACTTTTGAGTGGAATGTTACCACTAGACGAGGTTAATGCCTGAGGTATTTTCTACCACCTAACCCTTAGAGCTCTATTTTTATGTGGTCAAGCACTGAAATTAATGAGGAAAAAATCCTGCTTCTACTGGGGATTGAACCCATGTCCTCCCGTTTACCAGGCGAGCGCTTAACCACTGAGCTACCGAGGCATTCGTTCTAGTATAACAAGCCATGCCTTCAAAGCGTCTAGCAAAAGAAACGAGTCTAGTAGCCTTATAATATTTCGAGTCTGACAACGGGGAGATGTGTTGAGGTAATCCAAAAAAAATTTAACCAGTTTCAACCTAATTAGAGAGGTTCGGAAACGATTTTACGGTCATGCCTCTATTGCGTATATACAACCGTCCAACATGGACCCATGACAGCCAGTAAAAAAACCAGTTTAAAAAAGTTTTTTTTTAAAAAAAAGTTGCCTCAACACATCTCCCCGGTGTAGGACCCTAATATTTCTATGGCATTCTACTCACGTTTGTTTAATCTATAAAATTTCCCTAAGAGCTGAAATGATATACCCTGTCATTAATAATAACTAAAACACATACCTGTTCCAGTGTTCTCCTCAAACCAGACCCAACCTGAGGGCATCAGTATAGAAAAAAAAACACAGACGAGCAAAATATTTTTGATTTAATTTTCACTTTCACATAGCGCGGCGCACCTGATAAAGATCCCAACCTGAAGAGAGTGGGTCAATCAGTTGCTCTTGGCAATAACCTGATTTGAAAACTTTAACTTTGCATTCCGTTTATTAAGCTTATAAAAAATCATTAGGTAGGTACACTCGAGAACAAATAAAATCGACTCATTTTACAGAAATTTTTGCGAAGATCTTGTATAATAAATGGGTGAATTATTGGTGTTGGGGGTTGTGAATTATCGGTTTTAATTGTGGACTGTATATTATGGATGGAAGAGAAAAGTTCCAACACCAACACATAGTTCCTACCTTGATTGTCGTCGTCCAGGTCTTACCAGCAACACACAGGAGGTAGATAAAGGATGCGTCGCCGGCAATAGGTTGACCACACAATTTCAGCAGGAACGCGCTGGTTCAAATTTAGAGAGTAGACCTCTCAAAATCGCCTGATTTAAAAGTTCACTTCAAAATAGTGCGCAAGGGCGCAAAGCACTAAAATAACCCAAGGGGGTTAATGAAAAGGGGCGCAAGGGCGCAAAGAATTAATAGTTTATGCCTAAGGGGGCTAATTTACACACGCGCAGGGCGCAATAACAAAGTGTTCAAACTTAGGGTGCGCAGGGCGCAAAATTACTAAATAAACCCAAGTGGGCTATAAGAAAAGGCGCAAGGGCGCAAAATACACTAATTATGCCAAAGGGGCCACTATAAATGCGCAGGGCGCAATCACAAAATTTTACACTTAGGAAGTGAAAATAAATACACGGAGCACGACCGCTCTGTATTAGAATCAAATCAGTACTCAACTAGGGTTTGAAATGCTCTACCTATCTTGAACAAAATGCTAGCTTTGAAGCTAGCAAGTTTTAGATAGATACAACAGGGTCGGACTATCATCCGTTCCATTGCAGAGACGGATATGAATTTTTGTGAAAGTCTGACTTACAAGAAAACCAAACAATATATTTTTCAAAAACATCCTAGAGTCAAAATACCGGATATCTTAACTTTAAAAAATCTGAGCAGTGGTGAATCAACCCCCCCCCCCTGTCGTCAGGCCTGTAGGTAGAGGTTAACTTGCCATGCTCAAATCGCTGCAATCATTAATGTCTACTGAGTTTTCTTTTCGAGGCTGACTGAACCCAGTAACGGATTTAAACTCCTAGGTAATTTAGAACTACAATCAGAGTTTGTGTCTTGATCGCCCCCCTCTATTTTGACAATAAATGCAATTTTCGTTGCCATATGCTTTGAAATTTCAATTACCGTCCATATTTTGCCGCCCCAGGTCAGGGCCTATGTTGCTTTTACAGTAAATCCGCCAAGGAGTAAACCCCAAATAGTTAATAACAGATGACATCCTCGTGCTGATTTCCATCATTCCAGTACCTACGTCCGACGTTACTTTCAGTTATCTAACAGGACGTGGTGTAAACTTTGTCAACTCTAGGGAATTAGTTGTTAGCCCCTCCCGGTCCCCTCTCAAAAAATAATAATATCAAAATTCCTTTACGTTAACTCATTGAGTTCCATTACCTGCCGTAATGGGTTCAGAAACGCAAAATATAAAAAAAATTGGGAAAGGGGCATTTTACACTGTCAAAGGTCATTCATTTATCATTATTGAAAATATTCAACCAATTTTTTTTTATTTTATTTTAATTTTGCTGAACGTCTCCATTCGCTGGAAACTTGCAAACCAGCTACCCACATTGACCTCACCCAGCCTGGGTTGGGCCGGAAAAATAGTCAGCATCACGAGGACTCGAACCCACGTGGACACCCACACTACAACCTCGCTGGACGTTGCTTAACTTCAGTGATCTATTGGGAACTGGTGTATTCAACGTGCCATAGACGCTGGCTAATCAAAGTTAAATGAGACATTTTTTGTCAGTGTGACGCTATTAAATTGTTCCCTGGTGTAATTTAACAAATTACCCTCCCATTATATATCATGAATCGTGTTCAGCATTTGATTGTAATGGGAAATAATATATGGAATTTTAAACAGAGTAAACTTATTGTATGGTAATATGAGACCGGTAATTGGTAATTAGGTATCATGGTAGTTTAGATACTTGTGGTATATATTTTTAATTTTAAAGTGTGGTAAAAAAAAATAATAATAATGTTCTGACGATTTGCTCTGAACCACGTGACCCGCGGCTACAAAAATTTTACTCATGAGATTCTGGCCCTGAACTGCAATAGCCTGAATGAGTCTGCTCGCAGGGCATAGCCTTTTCAGGAAACATCTTCATATACTGGGACTCTTCCAAGATAACCAGTTGAGTGTAGACTTTGTGGCTGGAAGAGGAAACAGCTACTCACATTCGCTTTTTTTTTTTTTTTTTTTTTTTTTTTTTTTTTTTTTTTTTTTTTTTTTTTTTTTTTTTTTTTTTTTTNTCACCCAGCCTGGGTTGGGCCGGAAAAAGCCAACGATACGTGGTGTTCCCAAGCGGTCACCCATCCAAATACTGACCACGCCCGGACGTTGCTTAACTTCAGTAATCTGACGGGAACTGGTGTATTCAACGTGGTATGATCGTTGGCTACACTCGCTTTGAATGTGAGGCGGTGGAGAATAGAAGATTCGGAATCTTTGTCACCAGTGATCTTGAAAATCACCACCACCTCAACTGAAATGTTCGGAACCTAATCCTCTTTATAAAGGGAGGGGGCTGAATTCTGGACTGTCAGGGGAAAAGACCGCTCTGGATCAACTGTTCCAGACCATTACTATTACTATTATGGGAAGTTGGACGGTGGGTCGGAAGAATCCAGGCGCGGATACAGGTCGCCAGTTATGTGGGGCGGGGGCGATCGAGGCTCCAAATTATAATCGGCAAGTTTTTTGTTTTTACATAACACAGGCTGAGATATTTTCCCTACGGCTTTAGTTGTCAATTTCTCCTGTCATTAACACAATGGGTTCTAGGATTAAAAGTAGTCAGCCAGTAGATATCGGACAAAGGTTGCTTGTTATTAAATAATTAGATTCGCAACTATGTTTGTCCTTCTTTTACGCAACATATCAACGCAATTTTTTTTTGGCATAGAGATGAGAGTTCAGGGCAGGGGTTATAGAGTGATTTGAACTACTTTCCATTCCACATATAAAGGCTATGTGACTAAGATGCATTATGAAGCCTAATAGTTTAAATTCAATAGGGTCCTACACCGGGGAGAACAATTTTTTTTTGTAAAAGTTTTTCTTTTAAAACTAGCTTTTTTATTGGCCGTCATGGGTCTATGTTGGACGGTGTTGTGCATACGCAAGAGGCATGGTCGTGAAAACCTTTCCTTTTTTTTATTACATCAACACATCTCCCCGGTTACAAATCCCTTACGAGTTACATTCGTACATTAATATAAACTAATAGCTATGTGAACGCCTGGAAATTATTAAATATTTATAGTTTCCAGGCGTTTTATAAATCAATTGTATCAGAACTGATTATAACCGCGAAAATTATGAAATTATAAATTTTCAATTTTTTCGAAAAAAAAAACAAGATAATTTGAAAGTTATATATTTTTTCCAATCTTATGCTATAAAGGATCAAAAACAGTGAAATCACATTACCTTAAAATGGTAATCAAAAAAATCCATTGCCAGTTTCCATTTTTACCAAACTATGGGGACCAAGTTTTTGATCTATCACTTTTATCGGTTCCAGGAGATTAGGAGATCCCGCAAAGTAAGTTATCTTTGTCCGTCTATCATAGATCGGTTCGCTTCATTTCCTGGAGCTGCATTACGATTTCTCAATATTATTATGTCATTAGGTGCCGTTTTGTCACATTAGATGTATACAAAGTTCGAAGTGATAATTGCAATCGGTCTTAGTGGAGACTTGCAATCAGTTTTATAATATTAACATTTGCAAAGTACTTCTGTACTTATCTATTAAATCTGATCATCGTTTTCGGATGATAATTATATGTCAAACCCAAGTACCTACATCTGAACCCACGTATCATATAACTTATGTTCAGACAGACTTGGCCAAGTGACCAAGTCATACATATATATATATATTATGTTTATTTCTCCTTTAATTTTTGTTCCTTTTGCATTTTGTATTAGTTTTTATCAATATTCGAAGTAAAATAAAAAAAATTGTTTAAAAAAAAAAAAAATCAATTAGTAAAAGTAGGTACCCATCTGTATATCGAAGGTCGGTTAGTAAATTCAAATGTGCTTTAGTAAATTTGTAGCTATATTAAAGATCAGTTAGTAAATTATTAGTAAATATCAAATGTCATTTAGTAAATCAGTATATCAAAGACCAATTAGTAAAGTAGGTGCCCATCTGTATATCAAAGGTCAGTTAGTAAATATCAAATTTAGTAAATTTGTATATTATAGATCAGTTAGAAAATTATTAGTAAATATCAAATGTCATTTAGTAAATCTGTATATCGAAGATCAATTGGTAAAAATAGGTTCCCATCTGTCAATTAGTATGAGTAGGTACCCCTCTGTATATCAAAGATCTGTATATTAGTATTATGTTTGTTTCTATAGCATTTTGCCATTTGGTCCGGATTTATCCATCCTGTTGGATTTATCTTCCGTTTCTGTCTTTTCCTTTTGTTTTGTTATATTAATTGGAGAAATATCAGTTGCCGACCTGTGACCAATCAATATAAGTATGACATTTTCACTTACAATCAATATAAGTATGACATTTTCACTTACAGAGTCCATCAGTGCTGAAGGTAAAATAAAAATGAATTTAATATAGACATTGTCGACCGAACAAACTGAAGACTGTTTTAAAACCACGATTTTGCTTTTTTTTTTTGTGTCTATGATAATTCTCAAACGTCTTATACAATTTTGATGAAATTTGTTACGGACATGTTTTTAGGTCCTATGTCCTATCACGCCACCCCGGTCAAATGGTGGCCAAGTGAGTGAGGCAGTGGCGGATTTACTAATAGGCTGAGTAGACTGAAGCCTAAGGCGGCAGATTTCAGGGGAGGCGAATTTGGGCAAAAATTCTTTTCTTTTTGGACCCAAATTTCCAAATATTTAAATGCTAATAGTTCCGTATAAACAATTCCACATGTAATACGAGTATGTTTCACCACTTCGATAATTTTTACAATTTGCGTAATCGCGTTCGGTTGCCGCACGGACATGACCGTTTCGGTAAGTGTGTCTGGCTGAATTGACTGCCGCCGTGGGAGCTGTACCGGGGTCGTGTTGTTATAAGCATACGCCGCGTGATAGCATTGAGTTCAAAAAATCTGGGCAAATTTTTTTTAAAAAAAATTTTTTTTTAAATTAATATGATTGTGCACGAGGGTGTCAAGTTTTAGAGGTCGGTAGAGGCTGCAAAATTTGAATATCCTACTGACGGAGATTGTGTAAATCCGGTACTGGAGTGAGGTATACCTACAGTTCACAGAATTTCTTGTGAGTTTAATTTGGTAATTTATTATTACTAAGGTCCTCAATCATATAGAGTCAATTTTTCGTTTTTTGGATAATGCGGTGGGCCTGGGGAGACTCATCTCGCCAGGTCAAAGGGGCAATGTGACAGCTGTCACGGACCCAGGGCTTAATTTTAGTCTGGATAAAATGATTTTCGGAAAATAAAGGAAAAACGTAATCCTCAGACTCTTATTTGTTTCTCCAATTAATATATTGTTAGAACTGTCATTTTATCTATTTATTGTTTTTGTTATATTCTTCTTAACTGTCTATCTTTACTGTCTTTCTAATTATATTTGGATAAGTTTTCTTTTCTCGGAAAGAAGTTAACATTGATTCTTTTAAAATTTGATTTCTGAAAAAACATATTGAACAACATTTGCCTAATTTTGCGTTTCTACGCTCTGTGACTACATGGAACGCATATCATCTTTCTAAATAGCAGTGGTCAAGCTAGGTGTAGTAAAATTTCAGTGATCTGATAGGAACTGTTGCATTTGACGAGGTGCATTCGTTGTTTGTCCAACCTTTTATTTTTAAAAAAATATCGTAAGAGATGATGATTAAGGGGCGTATTGGTCTTCTTTCCTTTACATATTATGTGTGCGGAAACGGGAAATCGCGTTATTCTCGCAAGTATATTAATCTTGATGTCACATTAGTTCTCGCACTCATTTTCTCCGTCTTATGCATGCTGTCAGGTACGCCAAACTTATCCAAATATATTTCTGTACAAATTGCCCATCATATTGGGGTGGATCCATTGGGAAAGTATTATGCTGTTGTCAAACTAATCTTGCCGCCATCCAGTGTCGATGATCTTTCAACAGATGTTATAGACCGGGGTTCTCAAAGACTTTAGGAGGACAAAAGTGGAAGCCCGGCATCTGGGAGGAAATCTATGTGTTCAGAAGTATTAGAGGAAACGTTGTGTTTGATTGTAATCGCTCATGCCTCGCAGAATAAACACTAATCTATATAAATATGGCAACGTTTATACGGTCATTTCTATGAACTCCAGTCTCTACAAAACCTAAGATTGCTGACATAAACTAACAGCAAATAGTACAAAGAAAAGTGGACTTGATAAAGTTAATATAGCCCTACCACATCTGGAGTAGTCTTCATTTTAGTGAGACATGACCGTATAGACATAACCAACGCGTCTTTATTCCCTCTCAGATTTTTAAGTGGCCTATTATTTCCTCTCGGATTCAATATTCTAAAATATTTTTAAAAAAAATAGAACTCTGTGATCATTCTACCACAATCAAAATTACAAAATAGGTCTTGAAAAAAAAAAAAAAAAAAAAAAAAAAAAAAAAAAAAAAAAAAAAAAANAAAAAAAAAAAAAAAAAAAAAAAAAACAGCAAAATACTCGTCCCAATAGAGAAACAGAAAAAACACTTTCTTCTTTTTTCTGTCCAATTTCATTTCATTAATTATTTCCTCTATTTTGTTTTTTGTAAATATTTTTTTCCTTCTCTCTCCATTTAGATTTGAGTGCAATTTTGAATGTCAATTCTTCAGACGTGTCCAAATTATATGGTCTGATAACATCAGCAGCTCGTACGTTTGTTCAAGATGGAGTGACAACAGAATTTACAACACAAATTATAGGAACAACTATCGGTAGTGACTACACTCGGTTATTAAGTACAGGAACTAAAATATTATATGGTGTCAATAGTCAAAGATTAAAATCATCATTGTCAGAACCATTTCTAATATATCCTTCAATTAGTTTGAATAATTTGAATCCAACAAATGTAAAAGAAATTAATTATGAATATCAAACAAATACACCTGACATTACAGATGTACCAATGATAAAAGATATACTTAGTAATTCACAAGATGACATACTTGATACGTCTGAGGCAAGAAATATTGTGTCACCAGGTGACCCAAATGAAAAAGATGATAACGATGATATCAAAACAAAGGATTCGAGAGAAAATTCAGAAAGAATTATAGATAACGAAAATGTGATTTCTGTTAAAAAAGAATATTCAAGTTCTAAAAGTAATGGAGAAAGTGGAATTAAACCACAGAAAGTTAAACCAAAATTTAATTTACCTACTTATACAATAAAAAATAGTTTTGAACCATTCTTGTTTGATGATGATCTTATTACTGAAGAACCAAAATATGATAATTCATTATTTAGAAAACCAATTATTAAAAATGATATTAATTTTGAATCAATTGCTAAAAAACAACAACGAATATCAAAATCTTTGCTGTTTAATAGGAACAAAGAAAAAGATTTACAAAAAGAACAACAAAATAGTTCGAATCAACAAAACAAAAATAATCAACAAATTGACAAGTCAAAGTTAGCGACAACAACATATTTTGGATTTGCTGATTTTGTGACAACAGTAGGCAATACTGTAATCTACTTTATGCCAAATACACCTGTTATTGCCCCTAATAGTTTGGTTACATCTATTAAAGATGAAGCTACAATTAGAAATGAAATAAGACCAAGTAAAGTAAATAGTCATCCAAATATTTTAAAAACAAATGTACCAAATAGTATTTCAAATCATGATCCAAGTAAGAATAAACAAAATTCTATTGAACCGAGTCAAGTCGAAGAAACTGAAAGAAATTCTAAAGTCAAAGAAACAGAACCTTTATTTAAATACAGAAGTTCAACAACAAGGGTGTACAACACAGAGAATCAAGCTTTAGGTTTGGTTAAATCAATAGGAGGAATTGAATCCTACGAAGGAAAGACAACAGAATTTACCACTTTTGTGTATGGTACATATATTAATGGAGATTATAAACAATTATTACAAAGTGCTACAAATATTAAAATTGATCCTACAAAATTAATAAAATCTGGAACAAAACCTTCAAATATCAAACCAGATTATGTAACAACTCCAAATCCTAAAGATAGGTCAAATGATTCAAAGAATGATTTAGACAAAACTGAGAACACATCTGAGAAGGAAGATAAAATTGATAAAAGGCATCCTAGTGAAAACATTGAAAGTTCTGAATCAGTTGACTATGTACCAAAAACTTCATATAAAACTTACACATATTTAACTACATTTTTCATTCCAATTAATGATGATTTAACAACAACTTCTGTTAAATCTAGAGATGTTATAAGCTCTATTGTGACTTACGTACCCAATACAGTCAAACCTACGAAATCTATTGCGACTGTTAAGCCTTCTGAGGAAATAACAAGTACAACTAATGAGCCTACAACATATTCTCTTTTAACAACTACAACGGAAGAAAACAAAGAAGTTACTACATCCGAAAATGTTGATGAAAGTTCTAATGAAGACAGAACGGAAGAAAATTTAGAAGAACAAACTATTAATACAACTAAAGAAAGAATAAGATCTACAACTGAAGGCAGTAATGTTAAAAAGAGCGACAGTGATGATGGAACAGAAGACGATAAATTTACAACCCTGGATACTATTGAGACCACAGAATCCAGTCAACTAACCACACAAAGTGTTACTCAGGAAACTTTACCGTCACCAACACCAACAATCAAAGAAAATTTAAAACAAAAAGAAGAACAAGAAAACGAAGAAGTAGATGTTATATTCAAAACTTTATACACAACGTATACCTATTTGACCACCTATTTTGAGGAATCTACATCGAGCATTTCATCTCGTGAAGAAATAGTAACCAATGTTATAACTTCTACTGTAGATAAAGCATTCTTTTCAGATGCAGCTGTCGAAGGACTTTTTGAAAGAAATGAAAATAGTCTCATCTCATCAGATACAATAGAAAAAATAAAAGGTACGAATTTAGTTACAATGGAAAATAATACAGAAGTTATTGATGAAAAAACTTTCTATACGACTTACACGTATTTTACAACATATTTTGGAGGAGATTCATCAGAAAATGTTCAAAGTAGAACCGAAGTTGTAACAAATATTATTAAACCCACACAAACCGAAGAAAATATTGAAAATATGAATACATTTTTACCATTGGATACAAATATAAAACGTGGAGAAGTTGATGGAAACATTGCGCAAACTATTAGTTCTTCTTATGATGAATTGAATGGAACAAATAGTTCAACTGAAAGTCTAGATAATGCAAGTACAGAAAGTTTAATTGAAGATGACTTACAAGATGATATGGAGCAGAAAATTAAACCTGGTAAACCTCAAGAAAGAAAATTCATATATGATACAACAATGTCAAGAAATCATAATAAAATAAATGTTAACAAACTAGAAGAAGAATATGACAATTCTGAAGAAATTCTAGTTGATTCTAAAGAATATCCAGGGGACTTGGGAGCATTGAAAGAAAGAGATACTTTATCTAGCGATAATGAATATCTATTGAAAGATTCATATAGAAAAGAATTTATGGTTACAAATATAAATAGTACAAGATCAAAAGAAACAATAAATAGGAAAATGATTATTTTGAATGATTCTGAAGAAGATCA
This sequence comes from Pachypsylla venusta, assembly GCA_012654025.1. Taxonomy (NCBI): domain Eukaryota; kingdom Metazoa; phylum Arthropoda; class Insecta; order Hemiptera; family Aphalaridae; genus Pachypsylla; species Pachypsylla venusta. The sequence goes on from CM022883.1 coordinate 6,902,583, forward strand.
AATATCATCTGAAACAAATACAGAAGAAACTGAACCATCGAGTTTATTATTACAAACCAGTTTCACTACATTCACATATTTCACTACTTTATATAAAGGTGCTTCCAGTGATATTGTTAGTAGATTAGAAACAATTACAAATGTGGTCACAGAAACTGTACAACCCACGATTGTCACTGAAAATATTTTAGATTTTGAAAACGATGATGTACCAATTACATACTACACTACTTTTACATATTGGACAACTCTATACAGAGAAGGAAGTACAATGATTACTAGCAGAGAGGAAACTCAATCGAATATAATTACACCAACTTTAAGTAAACCTGCAGATTTGAACACCATCGAAATAACTCCTACGCCAACATTGTCTCCAGATAGTTTAGAGACCACGCCTACAGCTGCTCTTAGTATAGATCCTCTTGAACCAACTACATATTATACAACATTCACTTATTTCACAACGTCATATTTGGGAAATAACGCAGTTGTTAACAGTAGACTTGAAACTGAAACCAATGTGGTTACACCTTCAGAAACATCTGTCATTGAACCTTCTGATGTTGTGGAACCAACACCAGAATTAACCTCCTTGGATAAACCTGAATCGCCTAAATTAGAACCCACAGGATTAATATCTACCATTGCCATTACAGACGTTCTTGAAGGCACTACAACTATATTATCAACAGACGTCTTTGGAACTTACATTGATGGACTTTATGCCCAAGTTCTAGAAAGTACAACTAAAATATTTTCTTCTGAGACACCTTCAACTTCTGAAAATCCTGTCACTTCAGTCACCCCTGAAGGAAACGTAGGAATAAAACCAACTGGAGTGGTGTCTTTGAATGAAGGCAGTATAATAGACGCTGAAGGTATAACAACAACATTTTATACAACAAAAGCCATTGGTACTTATATTGATGGACTGTATGCCCAAGTAATAGAAAGTACCTCATCAATTCAAATTGATGAAGAAAGAAAAACAACTCTTCCAGAAAATGATCCAGCAACTACTATTATAGGAGATAAAACTTATAAAACTGGTTTAGTTAAAATTATAGAAGGTCAAATGGTGAAAGATAAAACTACAACATTTTATGAATCTAAAGTCATCGGAACAGTCATTGATGATCGATATGCTCAAGTAATTGAAAGTACAAGCTCCATTAGCATTGAATCAACAGCCATTCCCGATGAAGAGATCATGCCTACAAGTATACAAATCCCAGAACTTAATATCACGCCTACTGAACAGCCTACAACACAAGCATCTACTCCCTCTGTGGAAAGCTCACAAGGTGAGAAATCTGATGGTGAGACTGAAGAAGAGGAAGATGACGAGGAAAATAAAATTGGTTCTAAGAAAAAGTTTACACCAGTAATTAGACCCTTTGCATCCAGGCCAAGACCAACATTCTTGCCCAAGAAGAAGACTGGTGAACCTGCTATTGCTCAAACAATCACAAGAGGAATAACTCCAACCATTGTTGCAACACCCGCCTTGAAAGCTACTTCAGTGAATAATGTATTTGGTGCCTCCAGTAGAAATAGATTTGCCGCCAACAGACGTCCAAGTTCTGCTCCTAATGCACCAGTTTCTGAAAACGGGGCTGATATCAAACCTTCAAGTTCTAGTAGGAAATTCTCCAGACCAAGTAAAAGTTCTGGTAGTCCACCACCTTCTAGTTTTTCACCAAGTAGTAGAAGAGGAGGGTCGTCTTCAGCTAGAGTTGTTCCTACTCCTACACCAGTATCAAATAGTAGAAGGGGTCCAAATTATCGTACAACTGCACCAGCTAGACCTTCAGATGTAGGACTCAGAAGTACTGGACCAAATTCTAGGTTCAGAGTTCGACCTAGTGCATCATCTAGCTTAAATAGGGCGAGTGCTATTGTAACCACTCCAGATCCTATAGAATCAAATGAAAGTGTAACAAACTCTCCAGACGAAGAGGACCAAGATGAATTTGTTTTAACGACCACAACCACAACAGAATCTCCTAGAAAACAAAATCCTCTACTGAGATTCAGAAGGCCACCACTGGGAAGAACAGCAGCTTCACCAACACCTCCCCCACCTCCATCGCAAAATCTCCCCACAACAACTCCTAGAGGTATATCATCGAGGAATAGTAATGGCCGGGCAACTACCGCTAAATTAACCACAACAACTAAAAAAACACCCGTTAATCAACGAGCTAATAATCTTAATAAAGGAGGAACAACAACTACTGTAAAACCAACTCCAGCTAGACCTCGTCCTGTTTTTAATAATGCTAACAGACCGAGACCAAGACCAGCCAACAGTTTGCTTCCTGGTAGAGGAGGTATTGCAAGGAAACCAATTGAAGAACCAAAAGAAGAAGATTCCGCCGAACAAGAACTGGACGAAGAAAAGAACCAAGAAATTGGTAAAATTGAAGATGAAGAAAGCGACAATTTCTTTGAAGGATCCGAAACTGAAGAGTCTAAACCTGTCAAAAATGAAGTTGATAATAAATTGAGTCGAAGACCAACGGCACCCGTGTCCATTCGACCATTTACTCGTAGGAGAAACAAAAGACAGATTGATTATGGTAAGAGATATGACAATAGGAACTCTAGATCAAATAGTAGGAGACCTTCCCCAAGAGTTCAGACATCTGATTACTATTACTATGATGATGAGCCGGAAATCATATCAGAACCACCCAGACAAAATACTAGGACCAATTTCAGATCGAGAAATCAACAGCCAATACAACAAGGATTACAGCAAAAAATCACTCCAGCAACTACATCTAACTACAGCCCAAGACAACAATTCACTTTAAGAGAAAGCAAACCTCAAATACCAACACCATCAACTCCTCAAAGACAACAACCAAATTACAGACGGCAACCACAGTCGAGAAGACAAGAGGTCACGACGAGTGCTCCAAAAAGGCCATCACCTCCTCGTTTAAAGGGTCCATATAGAGAAAGTTCTAGAAAATCAACAGATACTCGAAGATTCAATTCCAATAATGCAAACACTCGTAGAACACCCAGCAGACAAAGATTTACAACTGAAAATCTAAACAATGTTTACGTTCCTCCAGTGAGTGATGGAAGTATTACTGTCACTCATAAAATACCACAAGAGGTTACTATACCAATATTCAATGGGAAATTCACAGAGTATAAAAATGTGATCACAGCAAAACCTAGCTATGAAACATTAGGTCCACATCAATATACAAGTGTGATTGGTAAGAACGGACTGGGTACACTTCAATATGTTAGCGAAGTAACAGAAACTCTATTGAATGGTAATACAGAAATTACTAAATTTGTAATCTATGAAACACCCACTACAGCCATAGTGTTTACTCCAACATCAATCCGTGGAAGAAAAACATCTTTTTCACATGTTGTACCAAGTACAGTTTATGAAGTGAGACCTGAGGTCAGTACTGTTACTCCAAATTTAGGAAATGCTCCACTTGCAAACTTATTACTTTCTCAACTTTTATTAGGTAATCTGAATTTACAACAAACTCAAAATCCACTTGGGGTTGCACCAACTCCTAATACCCCTGTAACAGAATTTAAAGTAAAAACGACATCCTATGTGACCACGGTTACTTCAATATCATCCGCAGTTTTACCGTTAACATTCAGAGGAAAAGAAATCACAACAACAATTGTAGAAAGTTCGACACAAGTGATTACAGCAACAGAATTCATAACAGAAACTGTTGTCATTACTCCAACGGCTGTTGCACAACAGCCCGTATCACCCAATCAATTCAATACATTGTTATTACCTGCATTGCTACAAGCACAGCTATTGCAACAACCATCACCAAGTCCAGTAACGAATGTCATCTCTGATAACCTTCCACTGGCAGAAGATGAAACTGAACAAATCCGTGACAACTTGAGAGTCAATTCTAATATGCAAGTGGAAGACAGTATTGATAATATTGATCAAGAAGACGATTATTCAAAAGAAAAAGTATCCAAAAAGAAAGCCAAATATGGAAAAGACAAAGATATCAATGTACAACCAGTGGCATCAAGTATTGTTACTCTCTACGTCTCTGGAAGAAGACCTGGAGAATTCAGTACAGTATTATCAACTGTCTACGAAGACAATGCAACTTTGAGAAAACGAGAGGTCACTATTGATGTATTGAAAGCAGAAGCTTCTAATTTGGAACCTTCTAGAATCGCTTTCTTTGGTAGCTCTTCAAATTATGATTTTGATGATCTTGTAATGTCTGCTATCAATGATATATCTGTAGAAAGCAGTGAAATTGAAACTCAGCCATTAGAAACTAAACATTTAATAGAAAAATTCAAAACACAATCAACGATACCGAAATTAAAATCAAAAACATTTGATCCGCATCTAGATCCAAATCTAGAACCGAACGAATCACAAATTGATATTATTAGTTTTGAAACTTTTGATTCTCAAAAAAATAAAAATAAGACCGGTTATTTTTTAGCCAATAGCCCTGCTGATTCAACTCCTAATCAGCAAAGAAGGGCATTTTTTAACATAAGGAGTAATGTTGAAAGAAAAGAACATATAATCTTTAAAAGGGATTTGAGTGAAGTTGATAACTTCAATAATACCAAAGAAAACATATCAAAACTAACGAAAGATGAAATTTGGAAGGCGGAAACTCCGAAACTTGTAAATAAAAAGAAGAAATTATCGGGCGATATTGGTGGAAATAGTTTTCCCGCAACTACTTGGAAGCCTTTCAAAATTCATGAATACATGAAAACAGGCAAAGTTGTGTTTAATAGAACAAGGTCCATGGATCATTTTATGGAAGATAATTTAAACATTTTGGAGAATAAAACAAAAAATATAAGAGAGACCTTTACAAACGAATCTAATACAAAGAGCGTAAGAGAGATAGATGAAATTGAAAGAAATGAAACGAAACTAGGTAGCCAAAATGGTAGAAGATTTAAATTGATCGCTAGAAAACTTAAAGATAATATTGATTATTCAAACGAACAATACAATTCAAATGATAACATCGATAGTGGATTTGGAAAGGTTGTAAAAAAACAGCTCAATGATTTCGAGTTGTATGATGATTCATTAATGAAATCAGAGAGAACGAACGGTGAACATGATTCCAAAGTCACACCTAATCAAAATAAACCCAACGATATTAGATCTAATCGAAACCATTCACATCGACACACTATCGACATACGTGTTGTTAATATGACCAATAATTTGCATGACAGAAACGACGAAATCAAACACAATTTAAAAAACCAATTTGACCTAACTTCAAAATCAAAAGGTGATTTGAAGAAAACATCAAATAATTTTGTTCGTCAAAGAAACCCCAACAAGGGTAAGTTTTATTTTGGAGTAGATGTTTCTCGTTTTCGAGCAATTTTAAGGTTGGTTTGATCAAAGAATAAAACACGTATTATTTTTCATAGTCTAAAACCGATTTAGATACTTGAACAAACACCTAGACGTACTAAACAGTTACCACTTCTCTTTAGATTTTACGGTTGCGCAAAAAAATAAGACGACAACAGAGGGAACTAATTTTCCAATTTTAACAACCACTCAAAAAAATGAACGCACTTGTTTTACTTCTTGCATTAAAATATTTCAAATTCAACGATGAAATTAAAAAATATATAAACGGGTTTAGATACAGCCTCAGTAGCTCAGTTGGTTGAGGCGGTGGATTTGTAACCAGGAAGCTGTTGGTTCAAATCTAACTTCATCCCCACCTACTGGTCACAATAGATCTAAAATAAGGTCGCAGTGATAATTGCACTCTCAATAGGGATTTACAACCAGTTCAATAATAATAATAATGAAAAAAAAACGGGTTTTAGATACTCAGAAATTCAGTTGTAATAATTTGCACTCCTAATTCATCATGAAAAAATGCGTCCTCAAACCAAAGTAATTTACATAGAACCTCAAACCAAAGTAATTTACATAGAACCACCATATACTTGTATGGCAATATACAACTCGGCATGGGGCATGGTTATATTTTTGAATTATTTTGATAAAATAAAAAAAAAAACTTTGATCAAATCAACTTTTTCACCATTTAAAATGCACTGTCATGAAGTTTTACCCACCGAACTTGACATAATTTGTCTTCATACGCACGTTTTTAATTTGTTTAATTTAAATCCTTTGTCTGAATCCAAACACTTTTTATAGAAAAGAAAAATGGTCTGTTAGTTTTTGCCGGGAGTTGTGTTAGTCTCAATCAGGCAGCTTTTTTGAGATAATTTTTTTTCAAGCACAAAAAGCTTAGTAGAGCTTTTTTCAATCACATGTAAACTATTAAGTATAAAAAAACTATTATATTAAAAATAATTAAAGAATTGAATTGCCCAAAACATTTTCACAAATATACCCCAAATATTCCTGAAGAGTAAAGTGTTGCATGATTAAAAATATACAAATTCTACAGTATGTAGATCACAAACTACAATCTGAGAATGAAATTCCTTGTCGCCAGAAAAAATTAAGGAGAAAAAAAATGTCGATGTTAGTTTACAGTATAAATAACTCTGAGATAGGCACACATCAAATGCTTTTTTTGTAAATATTTGTAATAAAACAGTTTGTTATCAATTAACTTTATGTACATAAAAATTACTAAATGTTATATTATTGATACACTGTACATAACTGCATCTGCTAATAATTGATATTCTTTTAGAATCACCAAATGAGCTCAATTCACAATAAACTACAAGTCAATATTACAAGTTTTGTAATTTCAATTTCATCGTTTCGCTATTCATGCACAGTACTGTAGGGTGTTTATTGTTGCTATTGCATTACTTATTTCTTTATCAAAACCAATTTATATTTCATTCACAATGCTAACAATAGCCCCCAATTTGAGTATGAAAGATAGTAACTGGCATTATGTCCACTTAATAGTCCGTGGCTCAGTTCTTAAGACCAGTGACACTCTTGGTCCGCAGGTTGTTGGTTCGAACCCCGCCCGGAGCGAAAATTTTCTGATCGAAATCGTTTCCGGAATGGTATGACTGTAAAAAAGGAGTCCCCTGAAGTCATGCGAAAGCCGGTTTGGGGTATAACGTTTCTAAAAAAAGAAAAAAAGTCCTTTTAACCTACTTCTCACACTAAGTCAGGGGTTCCCAAACTTTTCGGTACCACGCCCCCCTTTCTTGAAATGAAAGCCTCCCACGCCCCCCTCCCCTTTACATTATAAATTATGAATGGGTATTGGTGTTGCTGAATGCTATCTCATTCAAAACGGTAATGTGTTGCTTTTCTAAACATCATGTTCAATAAAATTACCTCGGTAAAAAAAAATGTGTACATTTATATTTTAACTAAATGGTAACAATTCAATTGGTCTCGCGCCCCCCTTGGCTTGCTTCACGCCCCCCCCCCCAGTTTGGGAACCTCTGCACTAAGTAATGTGATCATTGAAGATAGTGATGACTCAATTAATGGTGCCCGCAAACAGCCACATACTTATTTCATCATCATCATCATCATATGTTAACAGCCCTGGGACTGATTTGCAACAACTCGCCATGAGTTGTTCATACTTGAGAATCCTTACGGATAATGCAGTAGCGTCTCCTTGCTTTCTGCATGGGTAAAGGAAAAGATATGCTTCCCGACCCTGCTCTTAGTCGCCTTTTACGACCGGCATGGACTTGGGTGCCTTGGAAGCATGCGCAGATGTAGCCCTCTTGTTTTGGGGGGGGGGGCACAATCGCACAATATACATAATAGAAAATTTGGAGGGGGAGGGATTCGTAACCTAGAGACCAGGGGTTCGAGTCCTGGACAGTACTTTTTAATGCAATGTTTATCGAGGTACGATACCTAATTTGTTAAAAGCTGTAGAGCTTACCACAAATACCTTTCATAAGGGTGATAAGCGATTTTATAAGCGTGATGAAAAAATGTGCCATGGCGGATGACAGAATTTTTGACGATTTTATATTTACGTATTTATATTTAGTCTCAGGATTGGGAATTATTTAGGGGCCCGAGCCCCCCCCCTCCTNCCCCCCCCCCCCCCCCCCCCCCCTCACTCAATGGGATGAGAGACAACGGATCACCATTCATTTGATTTTTTTTTTAAATTACGTGATTAGGTATTATAATGAAATTTGAGAAATACCGCCCGCTCAAAAAAAAACTGGGGGGCACGTGCCCCCCACCCTCCCCTATATCCGCGCATGCTTGGAAGTATTCTTTTTAAGTCCCCCTATTTACAGGGTAAAATATGAAGGATATAGTGCAGTAGCTTCCCCTTGCTTTCTGCATTGGTAATGGAAAGAATATCGTTTCCGACCCTATTATTAGTCGCCTTTTACGACTGACATGGACTTTTATCGCATAGCACATATTTATGTTCGAATATGTGCAAGGAAGAACAAATACATTGGTTCATATGGGAGTGTGCTAATTGCTCGATTTGCGGACTCCCATAAGAACATGTTTTTAAAAAAAGTGTGATATGCTATAAAATAAGTAAGTAAGCGGCTGTCTGAGAGCACCCTTAGAATACAGCACGATCCTTCGATCTCACTCTAGTCGACTTCTTACCGTGTTGTTTCATGAAGTCGAAAGGTTTATTTTAACTTACCCCGAACCGTCCGACAGAAAGAAGAGATCAGAATTGTTATTACTGTAATCCCGCTGGAAGTTTGTCAGCAAATGATCACTATCTTCAGCTAGAGATATGCGACACATTATCTTTCATACTTAAATCGAAGATCGAATCGAATAAAAATTTTTGATGAAAATAAGGTATTTTATTTTAATATTAAATGCGTTGCTAATTCTTGAACACCCCCTTGTAATATTACTTGTAATATATTAATTCTTCAACACTCCCTTGTAATGTTACTTGTAATATATTAATTCTTGAACACCCCCTTGTAATGTTACTTGTAATATATTAATTCTTGAACACCCACTTGTAATATATTAATTCTTGAACACTCCCTTGTAATATTACTTGTTTTTGTGGCGGTGTTCCTCTTAAAATCAACTATTTATCCCATTTTTCCATTCTGGTTTGGATTAATGGTGGAAATAGAGGTTGATATGAGATAACCAAAAAGGTTTTGATGGCTTTTGGCTGGAACTGTAATATTAATTTGTAGTTTTAGTGTTTTGGGTCCTATATCTCCCTTTTGAAAATAATTGTATGATATAATTTTTTTCTCCTAACTTTTTAGTCGATTTTCCTTTGAGAGTATCTTTTTTTAATAATAATATTTCAATTATTAATACATCTATGCTTGTACATACATAAAACTCCTCTCAAAACACTAATCTCACCAGGAGCGAAAATTTTCTGATAGAATTTTCTCGATTCCGGAATGGCATGGCTGTAAAATAGAGTGCACTGAAGTAATGCGAAAGCGGTTCCGGGGCATAACTTTTTTTTTTTTTTAAAAAAAAGCCAGGAATCGTGTCTTCTTGAGTTATATGATATCATCAGCCAGGGGTGAACACATTGTTTACATGAAATAATAATAGTCCTTATTTATACTGCCCGAATAGGACGGGAGAGTCCCTTTACACCGCCATTTTATGTGGGTGCTATTATTATGCGATAAATATCTCAAATTAATGAGGATAAAATTTCATGGGTTGGCTAGGTTTGAACCCACGCCCTACTGATTACCAGTCAGAGCGTCCTTACACTTTACACTACACCACTAACTCATAATATTAATTTATTTTTTCAATAAACATTTTCAGAGGGAAGCCTCAATGTTTTGAATGGTGAAGCTCGACTAAATTTGGCAACAAAAATTATGAGTAATGGAGTTCAAGTGATAGTAGCAGGTGATCGAACGACATACCCTGGTGATAACCATTATAGAATTTTATCTTCAAATGTGACGCGCCCAATCACATTGGCTCCCAGTACTCTGAGCAATCATATGGTAATGCTGTTACCACATGAGACACAGGTGAGATAGTAGTTTGTATAGTAGCTCCCAGTACTCTGAGCAATCATATGGTAATGTTGTTACCACCTGAGACAAAGGTGAGATAGTAGTTTGTATAGCAGGCAGGGTTTTCTAGATATTGTGTACGGGGTTTATATATTTGTTGTATTTATATGGAAGTTATTCTTGTATGTTCGCCCTTGTACGCCCTTAGATAGAGAAGGAAAATAAAACCCCACTGTGTCTTATTTTTCAACATAATCTCCCTTGACTTCCATACATTATTCAATTCTTTTGGGTAACATCTCTATGCCCGTCAATAAGTGGGTAGCATCATTATCGTCAAAATATTCTGAAACAGTCGACCCGATCACTTCATCACTCCCAATTTTTTTTCCACGCAGCTCAGACCAAAAATGTCAACGGTTTAAACAACTTGGCCGCGGAGATCGGCTGTTTGATTTAACTCTATGAATAGAGTTAAATCAACATACAACTTTCCTTTTGTTTGCCAATTTGTTGAGAGTGTAACATTATCATGAATACACATGGCGAAGCTATAGCATATGTTTGGTTGAAAGTTTGTTAAAAAAATATGTTCTCTTGGATTTGCCTGAAGGTAAATTGTTCAGTCGAGTCGCAGGTATCTTTATCAAAGCTAGTGTACATTACACTGTTTCTTAGAAATAATATTTGTATAGAAATGTAATTTCAGAGAGATTTTGTTGAAGAAGAAGAACATGTAGGTTTAAAAATCGGTTGCCACAATATTATGAAGATTCAAAATAATGTTTAGAAGCATGTCCTTCAATATTTACATTTTCCACGATATTTTGGTTCATTATTTTCATATTTTCAATAATGAACCTTTGGAATCGTCACGAAAAATATATATATATCCCCTGATTTTTGGATTCNACCCCCCCCCTCGAAATTTGATATTTTACGTTTCAAGGTACTTAGAATACAAAAATCGAATAGAAAAAATCCGTTGATATGGCGTGATGGGCACTTTTGCCACTTAGCGTTGACCGATTTTGATGAAATTTGGTATGTAGGTCCCATTTCTAATTGTATCCCGAAACTTTTTAGTCACCGCCTGTCACGTATTTTTACCGCGTTTAGCCGCGTGCCAGAGAGTACTTTTCAGCGCTGTTACGTTGTAATAATACCGCTACTGTCATAAAAATCTTGGTTGTTTTTTTGTGCCGGAAACGCCCCGCTACATTCTCGTAATGCTGTGATTGCCTCGTCCTCCTTTTTAAAATTTTTACTAGTTCTGTGAACTGTAAACGTCGCTCACTTAAATGGCCATCATTTGGCACCAAAAATGAATCACCTAATTCTATGAATATACGGAATATCCTTACCAAATTTTATCAAAATCATATGAGGTGTTTGAGAGTTAGCCTGGTATAAACAGACAAACGAAAGAGATTTTGTCCTGTTAAAACTAGACTTTTACATTGTTCGGTCAAATATTTGTCGGTGGTCAGATCACACCAATCTACATTAAGTAGTAGCAGATCGCCGTGGCCGAGTTGTTAACACCATTGACTCTTGGTCCGGAGGTTGTGGGTTCGAATCCCGCTCGGGATGAAAATTTCCTGATCGAATGTTCTCCTTTACAAAAAGGCATAGCTATGAAAGGAGTGCCCTGAAGCCTGAAGTAATGCGAAAGTGGTTCCGGGGCATAACTTATAAAAAAAACAATGCAGCTAATGCTCAGAACTTGAGCAACATTGAGTAGTATGCATACAATGCAGCAAATGCTCAGA
>CM022883.1:6927928-6973771 GCA_012654025.1 Pachypsylla venusta
ATTTTCTCAACCCATTGAGCAAATCTTATCCAAATTAATACAGCAAATTAAAAATTGGAGCATATGCTCATACTGCAAAGAATTTTTCTAAGTAAAAACGAAGCAGTTGCTTTGTTTAATGCATACTTTTCGTATAAAAATTTACCCTTCCTACGTCTCAAGAAAAAAAAACAATGCTCCTATTGAAATTGATAGTTTTGAGGAAGCAATAAGATCAGTGAAAGTTTTATTCAATGAGAAGATAAGCACACCAGAGAGAGAGAGAGAATGAGAGAAACAAAAGTTTCGATTGTTAAAAGAAATCGAAAGATCAAAAGTCTGCAAGAAATTTAAATTATTGTTGATTGAAATGGCGAGTCTGTGTGATCATTGATTATCTTATCTATTGGTGAAATCCAACTTTAGTATTGAACAATATTTCATACATGTTGACTTTTTGAGGAAAGGCCAAACCTTGTTTATGTTATTGAACAGACAAGGATGTGTGTTGTTTAATAATAATTGTGTCTATACAGGATAACAGACGCGGATGTTGCGGGTGACAATTGCTGACCACACTTAGCGGAAAGGACCCAGATCCATATTTTGCAGCTTCTTTTGACCTACCCTCAGCTTTATAAATTTATTTTGAGAAGCCAAATGTTTTTTTAATATACCATTTCATTTTTTTTAATGGAATTTGGCTGTATGGTATTTTATCAAGTTATGAAAACATTGCAAACAACAACCCTATGAACCGCCTCATGAAGTAGGGTAATCATAACATGTTGATATTGTTGATGGTAGTAGGTGTTGACTTTTTGTTGACTCGTAAAAATCCCTCCGAGATAAAAACTTTGATTCAATTCAGGAGTAATTATTGGTTATATGTCATTGTTTTCAATTTTTTTTTTTTTTTTTTTTTTTTTTTTTTTTTTTTTTGTTATTTATTGATTATCTTATCTATTTGTTTTTTGTTATGTATCTCTATAAGAAAGAAAAAAAACCTCTGCCAAAAATATAATTAAAAAAAATACGACCCCCTTAGCAAAAGGTTTACCCCAAGAGGGACAATTATTAGTAGGTACGTACACTTGTTGTATCATTAATGAAAGTTTCGTTGATTCAGACTTTCCATATTCAAGACAAAAATTCTAACAGAACTATTTACGAGGGCGATTCCAAAAGTTCGTGGCCAAACCTAGATTGTATCATTAATGAAAGTTTCGTTGATTCAGACTTTCTATATTCAAGACAAAAATTCTAACAGAACTATTTACGAGGGCGATTCCAAAAGTTCGTTGCCAAACCTAGATTGTATCATTAATGAAAGTTTCGTTGATTCAGACTTTCCATATTCAAGACAAAAATTCTAACAGAACTATTTACGAGGGCGATTCCAAAAGTTCGTGGCCAAACCTAGATGAAGAAGAAAAATAAAAGCCCACTGTGTCTTATTTATCAAAATAATCTCCCTTGACTCCAATACATTATTAACATATTTTGGGTAACATCTCTATACCCGTCAATAAATAGTTAGTATAGTTACAGTCAAGACTCTAAAACAGCCGATCTGATCTCTTCATCACTCCCATTTTTTTTCCTCGCAGCTCGCGGCTCAGATTTCAAGTTTGAAAATTAATAATAGTCGCTAGTGGCCAGGTCTGGGCTGCGGAGGGTTGAGATGACTCAACGAGGCCGCACTCACGCATAGCAGCCTTTGCAATTACGGCGGTGTGGATAGGGACGTTGTCATGAAGGAGCTGAACACATCGTAGAAATCTACTGGGAACCTAAACAAAGATGACCTGTCAAAATTAAATCAATTAAAATATTTGGATATTTTTAAATTGTCATTTGACAGTGTAAGACATGTACATATATTTACAATTCATGAAGTGCTATGAACTTTTGGAACCACCCTAGCGACTATGCTATTGGTAACTTTCAGAAGTACAACTGTTTTTTATTACGAAAACTCAGCTACATTTTACTCCTGACTCGATTTTCGTCTACTTCGTAGACACTTTCAAGGAACTGAATGTTTGGTGTTGTTGTTATTGTTGAGTAAAATGCCTAATCGTGATTGTAGACACTTTATTAGGATACTCAATTATATCAACAACACCAACAAGTCAATGAACTTGAATATGTTTCCAAATTTTCATTTCTAATAGCATCTGATTTGCATTGTATTTCAGAATCTCCACAATCAATTCATAACCAAAACCTACCTCACTACATACACCTATCTAACCACATTCCTACAAAATGAGCAAACAAAAACAACAGCCAGTGAAGAAATAATTAGTAACATTGTTACTGAAGAAATCAAAAATCAAAAGACATCAATTAGGGATGATCAAATAACATTGACATCGCCCATTGATCTGACAACTCAGGTGTATCATACTACTTATACGTATTTGAATACACTTATTGATGAGGAACAACCTATTGTAATGACGTCAAAGAAAATTATTTTAAATACAGTAACAGCTATTTCAAACAATGATTTGAATAATATTATAGAACCGTCTGAGATTATACAAGACACAAACACGTATCTTAATACAGGTAAGAACTTTAAGCAGGGTTTAAATGTTTCTCGCCAAATATTAATCTAAAATGAAAAAAAAAAAAAAAAAAAAAAAAAAAANAAAAAAAAAAAAAAAAAAAAAAAAAAAAAAAAAAAAAAAAAAAAAAAAAAAAATAGATACAGTAACAGCTATTTCCAATAATGATTTAAATAATATTGTATATAATATCTCAATACAGGTAATTTTTACTCTAGGTTTTAAATGTTTCTCGCCAAATATTAATCTGACCTGAAGGAACACATAGGGATAAGATTCAAACGTGATGAGCTCTTCAAAAGATCAAAAAATCATATAACTTTCTTCTCAAGTCAATTCTTTAGTAAAGTTAATTCAATCTTAGAATCTGCAGCTAGGAAGTTAAAGTAAATTGTTTTTTTTTTTTTTTTTTTTTTTTTTTTTTTTCAAAGAAATATTTCACTCGATATCTGTAGATAATTTTTTTTAAAATTATAACATCTAAACTACATTTATACCCGCGAGATTCTGACTCAATTTCAGCAATTACTGACGTTGGAGAGAGCCCCATCACCCTACATTTTTTTCCGAATTCACCGACATACAGTTGTAGAGGCATTTATGCCGGAGAGATTCGCACACAAATGCAGCAATTACTGACGCTGGAGAGAGCCCCATCACTCTACATTTTTTCCGAATTCACCGGCATACTTTTGTAGAGGCATTTATGCCAGAGAGATTCGGACACAAATGCAGCAATTACTGACACTGGGGAGAGTCCCATCACCCTACATTTTTTCCGACTTTACCGGCATATTGTTGTAGAGGGACATGGATTTTATTGTAGGGGACTTGAACATTTAAATCTCCGTTCTATTTGGGATACTGATCCAAATATCCCCGGAAGTTCTGATCATTGGATCCGGTATCCTAAAGGACACACGTTCAGCTAGATACTGATGATTGACCGAACTTTCACAAATATACTTCCGTAGTCGTGTAGATGGATATACCTTGTGTTTTAACTACTTATATTCATACTTTTCTAATAATGAGCAACCAATACCTACTACTTCCATTTCATTGATTTTTTTCATTCTTTCATTTTTCAGTACAATTTACAAAAACAATTTCTGATGGTTCAAATTTAAAAATAATATCAACTCAAGATATCTTAACTCAAGTTATAATCACTCAAAGCGATCAACAACAAATCGAATCAACGCCATCTTTATCAGAACAAATACAACCCAGTACAACAGATATAACAAAAACATATTTTGTAACCTACACGTATTACAGCACAATAGAAGATCATGGGAATACGATTGTAAAATCAGATATTGCAACATCATCGGATGTTGTTATAGAAAAGTTTAATTTGTCAACAAAGAAAACAGATATTTATAAAAATTCAAACAATAATCAAAATGAAAAGATTAATAAAATAAGTAATAGTGAGAAGTTAGAAGAAAATGAGAAATTAAACAACAAACACAACAATCATAATTATGAAAATAAAATTGAAGACACTCCAAATATAGAACCTACAGAAACAGCTATGTTATTTGAAAGTGAATCTAACATACATATATTTGCTACAAAAACATATTTAACTACATATACCTATTATACAACACTATTACAAAATGAACAAACAGTTGTAAATTCAAGAAGTAAAATAATAGAAAATGTTGTCACGGAAACATTGCAAGCTTCTTTGTTAGATGAGAATTATATACAATCATTGAAACATTCATTGAAAAATAAAGAAACAATTTTGTCAACAGCAACATTGAAGAATGGTGAAAAAATTGAAGTAACTGCTATGAATCATTTACCAAATGATTATAATAGACCTCATCCAGGACATTTGAGTAATGAAATTGTATCGTCGTATGATTCTGATGGAGTACATAGTGAGAATAATAAAATTGAGAATGAAAATAAAAAGAAGACGCCTTTGTTGGAAAGTAAATTTACAAAGAAACCAAATGGACAAGATAAAATTCATGATAAGATTAGTTCTACTAATATTAATTTCAAAGAGAATACGTCAGGTGAGTGTTTGGTAGTTGTAGTGGTGTTCGCTTTCAAATCAACTATTCTCCCCTCCCTCCCCTCCTCTAGTTCTAAATTCAGATTTGGAAAAAAAATATAGAAATAGATTGATTTGAGGTCAGGTAATCAGGTGTATTCCTTGTTCACTCGCTAAATCTACATCATAAAAGAAATGAATATGTCTTACCTTTCCAAGGAGGTTTCCTTAACCCCGACAGACAAAGCCATTTCTCAAATTGTAACTTTGCCCCTATAATTAAAAATAAGAGAAAAAGAAAGATCATTCCGGTAGGCGTAGAGTTCCTGATTCACCTTTCAGTCAAATAAGTTAATGTCGTTTTTTTTGTAGCGGAGATGCTCCTAAATTCAACTGTTCTGTTTATTTGTAGATTTAGCTTTGAAAAAATTGTAGAAATAGGTTGATTCAAGGTTGTCGAAAAGGTTTCCCTGGCACAAAGTGGAATTTTTAGGAAACATTTGTGAAGTTCAAAAGTTTCTTAAAACGGGCCAAATGAAATGATCAATCAATTAGAATTTCGCAAAAAGCGCCTTTGGATTTAGATTTTAAAATTGATTTCCGGCAAAATATCGTATTTTTCGATTGCCGAGTAAGTATAGAAAGTATCCTTCACTGGAAAATAAAATAAAAAAGTTAGTCATCATATGATGTGAAAGTTAAGTTAGTCCATCCATCAAGTTGCTTAAAATATTTTTCAAACCAAATGTTTTATTTTCCAGGCACATCATATTTGAAGTCACCCACTGTTATTAAGAATGGTGCAACTCTCCTACCTGGATCCCAAGTCATCAAAATAACAAATACTGACGGAAATGAAACAGTCATTCCTGTATCAGATCCGGTATTAAAACATCCTGACGGCAAACCAACAGGCGGAGGAGGAATGAACGATTTACTATCATTAGGATCACTCAGTATCAATAGTTTAACAGCTCTGAAACCAGTTCTAAGTGCAATGGCAGGATATTTGAAAAACAATTTGAAAAATTCTGAATCCAAATATAAAAATGAAACATTGAAGCATCCGTCTAATCACAATTTGAATAATTTCAAATTCCCAACATTTCCATCGTTCCACAAAAAAGAACAACTCAAAATTGCACCTCAGAATAATATTAAAAATGAACCAAACTTTTTCCCACTTCGTAGTGAATATGAAGAAAAAACGACAGCACCAAATCCTATTCGGTCATCAACTCGAGCGCCGATTTACATACCACTTTCTGTTCTAGGCTCAAATGAAAAAGATATAGATACGCAAGAGTCTCAAGTTGTGGAACATAACCAATATGTTGACGTATTCTCCCGAAACACAATCCAATCTGGAAACTTATTGAAAGCTACTTCGGAGAAACCTTTATTAAATGGAGGCATACCAATCAGTCCTGGTGAAGTAATTACTGCAAATAGTGACGTAATTGTAGGAAGACCTTCAGTTTTAGGTGTACGACCACCTCAAGAAAATAAACATCCTAAAAATGATGTTCCCATTGGAATGAAACCGCCTCCTTTACCAGATCAGCAAGGACATCAAGTTGTACACAAAGAAAATGTTTACTCATCCTCGAACAACAATGAAGAAACTAAATTTCCACCACCAAAATTCAACCCAATACCAACATCTGGACTTGTTGAGTTCAATGATATTATTGCAGATTTAAGACCTCCAGCACCTCCAGTACAAAAGGGACAGAAACCAAATAAAAATCCTTCCATAAGACCATCAAAAGTCAACAATGAACAACATCACTTACATAAAAAACCACCCGCCAGTCAAAATCAGAATGGGCACAATATCCTGAACGGCCACATTCCTTTCGCGAGTGGTCAAGGTTATGAAATTCAAGGAACGAATCAAAATCATCAGGGCACTCAGTATGGACTTTATCAGGAGACTCCACAACTTTCAAATTCACCAAACGGTCAGACTTATCCAAATTTTGAAAATCGAGAGCCTGTTGTGATCCAAGAAAGTGCTCCAAAATTTGTTGAACACTCTTCAGTTGATCCTTTGCTAGTCAATTTGCAACCATCACAAGTTGCAAATGTTGTCATACCTCATGGAAGTGAAACTGCACTTATCTATTCAGACCAAGGCAACAAACATGGACCAAAAGGAGAAATTTTCAATGAAGCAGCGCCCAGTAGTGCATTGGGTGTCAAAATATATAGCAGCCCACCCACAGCTATTGGGGCAGGAGTATCTACAAATCATGTTTATAACGTGGGAAACGTACAGCAAGCTGTTATACCCAACGGTCAAAATAATTTCAATGTAGCTGTTTCGCCGAATGGTATAAATGTCAGTCCTGTAGGTGTCCATTATGGTACACATTCAATGAAAGTAAATTCTGATAATAGACACAAAGAATCCTTACAGCACGGGACGGTGCATAATGAGTACATAGATAGACCCGAACAAAGACCTATCAGTTATCAAAACAATGAACAAATTCATATTCACAAAAAACCAGCCCATATGAATGAAGAATATATTGGGCCTCCTCCACCTCTACCAGAAGATCTAACAAACGATGGCGAACTGGTTCAAGAATCAAATGCGAGACCTTTACAACCCGGACAAGTACCGGATGAAATTAAATACAAACATCCCCATGGAAAACCACCACTATCCGGTCCGGGTAAACCACCAGTGGAGTATTTCTTACAGTATGGAAATAAAAAGAAACCACAAAGTTATCAAAATGAATATCAATTTGAAAAACCCACTGGACAAGGAGTTTATGAATATCAGCACCCATCGAATGGAGGAAATCCGAGTGAACAAAAAGTTCGTGATGAAATTAAAGGAGATAATTATCATCGACAAGAACCAGTTCATAATCAAGGACAAGAAAATAAACCATATGTGAATGAACAAACCAGTTACACTCAACAGAACAAGCAACCATTTGAGCAACATAACACACGTGATCAACAAAAACATGAACAAATCGTACGAAATCAAGCAGAACAATTATATCGTAACGAAAAAATAAGAGAACAACAAAAGCTAAAATACGAACAGCATTTGAAAGATCAGCAAAAACAGTACGAACAACAGAAACA
This sequence comes from Pachypsylla venusta, assembly GCA_012654025.1. Lineage (NCBI taxonomy): Eukaryota > Metazoa > Arthropoda > Insecta > Hemiptera > Aphalaridae > Pachypsylla > Pachypsylla venusta. Next base: position 6,935,612 of record CM022883.1, read on the forward strand.
AAAATACGATCAGCATGTAAAGAATCAACAGGAAGCTTATGTAAAGAATCAACAAAAACAACAGCAATATATTGAGCAATCCGTGCAAAATCAAGATCACAAACAATATGTGAGGGACAATCAACAAAATCATTCAAGCAAAGATTACCCAAGTGTGCATCAGGGGACACATCAACAAAAACAACAAAATGTGAATCAAGAAGATCCATCTGAGGAAGATGAGAGACTGGAACAAGAAGTGTTAAATATTTTACAACAACATCAAGAACAATTGAATAAGTTTGCATCGAAACCTACAATGAGTTCACAAAAACAAAATGGGCCGTCAAATAGTCAATCATCCCAAACAGAATCTTCAATACAACAGAGACCACAAAAACATTCTAACACTCATCTCCAACAACATCCAAATCAAAAACCAAATACAGAAAGCAACAAGAATAGTCATAATTCAAACAATAACAATGAGTGGCATGAAGTAGAACATTTCCCTCAGGAGGAAGAAGAGAAACCCAAAATAAAAACTGAAAAAATAAAAACCAATCCAAATTCTAACCAAGTTCCTTTCCATCAAACACCATTCCATCAAAATGGTCATCAGATACCTTTATCAATGTATGACTTCAAATATGATCAGGCCTTTGGGCAGAAAACAAATCCAGAAACCGTTCTTACTCCACCAAGACCCACACTGAACGAATTAGATATTAAAGCACAAATTATAACTGGAAAACCAGAAAAAGAAAATAGTTTCCATGGAAATAGTCAAGTACTTTCAATTGGAAAACCGACATTGTTGGCACCAGATAATGGTAAAAAGCCACCTACAAATGAAGGAATACATAGTGTAGGTAGCAGTATAACTTTTGAATCAAAACCAAATGAAGATAGTAAACTAGCAGGAACTACTAACAATAATGTGAGACAAAGTAATCAAGGAAGTGGTCAATCCGTGAAAGAGATTAAACCAGTTATTGAAACAAATGAAATCAAACAATATGAAGTGAAACCTGTGTTACCGAGTGATCCAACTGTAGCAACGATGAATATGGATGAGAAAATACCTCCGCCTCCACCAGCACAGATATCCTCAGTGTTAAGACCGAAAAAACCTGAACTCTTACAGACGAATGTTGGACAGTCAAAAGATAATGACCAAGTATTTGGACTATCACCACCACCGATTCAGAGATACAAGGAAGATATTCGACCAACTACTAGACGACCTCCATTTAGGATTCGACCACCTAGTCAATCTAAAACTCCTCGTCCTGTTTCTCCATATAAATTTGAATTACCAGGGGCATCAAATGTATCAATCAAAAATGATAAACCCACAACTACAGGAAAAGTTGAACCAATTGAGAAATGGCAGACTTCAACAAAGAAACCAATTAATCTGCTTAGACCAAATGATAATTCATTCCAAATTGGAACAATACAAAGTGTTAAACCAAACGAAGCGTTCCATAGTGTTTCCATGCCTGGCATTGGATCATCCATCACAGTGGATGAAAATCATTTGAAACCTGAAGTCATCGTTGCGCCAAGTAAAGTAGCTATGAATGATATTAAATTACCAAAACCTAGCAAATCAGTAAGCTCGCCATCTTTACAAACAGTTGTCGTTGGGAAACCTATCGCTCAAGACGTAATTCCAACTGATAATCCAACAACTGAATGGAGCAACGGTGTAATTGTAGGTTCAGAAATTGAAGATCATAACATACAAACAACAGAGAAAGTCAAAACATTGTTATCAAAAACAGGAACCACAACGGTGTTCTCAAAGCTTTATACTAAACCAACAATTAAAATAAAGCCTACAAGAACTACTGTCGCTCACCATAGTGTTATCAGTATGATTATTGATAAAGATACACCTGCACAGCACAGTCCACCAAATGAAAATAGTTATGCAGATTCTGAGAGTCATGAGCTTGAATATCCAACTCCAGAAATTATAGGAGTCGAAGTGAGTGAAGAAGATCAGTATCAGATTGGTAATCAACAAGGATCCATGACAGAGCTGCCAACTCGATTTGTAACACACACACAAACACTATCTGTAACCATTACAGAAACCACCGTAGTACAATCTAGTGGACAAAAACCTTCAACACATACTTTGGTGTTAACAAAGACACACACGTCCACAATGATAGATACCGTTACAGAATTTCATACTTTGGTGAAACCAACAAAGATTTTGTCAACTGTTACTACAACTGTTCCTGTACCAGTAGTAGCTACAAATTATCCGATCCATCATGGAGTGGCTTCACAAAGACCTGTCTATCCAGATCTAATAACAGCTCCTCCTAAAAAGAATCCATATGAAAATGAATCGATTTTGTTGGTTGTGACGGATAAGAAACAAGGCACTGGTAAGTACGTGGACAAACGAAGTTTATAATTTATCTTCTCCAGAGAAAATATAGGAGAGTAAAATATTGTAACGGTGAACAATTTCCTTACGAGTAGTCCTGTGTTATCAGCTCCCATGGCTTAGTGGTCATGTCACTAGTCACTCGGGAGACCCGGGTTCGAATCCTGGCTGGGCCCAAAATTTGTCATTGTGGTTTGGATGTTTTCGGGGCCCACTCAGCCTCGTGAGGTTAATAGTTCATTGTAGGTAAAGTTGAAAAATTCAAAGTAATTTGAGAAAATAATTTGCTTGACAGCAGGCCTGTATTTTTTTTTTTTTTTAACTTGTTTAAAATAATGTAAATAATCGAACATCTAGAAATTTCTATAAAAAGGGACCAAATTCTGTTAAAATATTTGAATATTTTTAGGGACAAATCGAATTATAGAAGAATTGAAATTTTCCCTATTCTCCAAGTTTTTAAATTTTTTATTTCAGTTTTTTCCCTGTTTTTTATAATTTTTGAATTAAAAAGAAGTGGGGGTCTTGTTTCTCTTTGACTTCAAGTCAGTGAGAAATAAAGTAAATAGAATGAGTGAACTCTTTGCTGTTCAATAAAAAAAACAAGCCTAATTAGACTTATAAAAGTATTTATACTATTTAACCTAATTAGACTTATAAAAGTATTTGCACAGTCAATGTCTTCCGACAACTTTTTTAACAAATCTCCTTAGCTATAGATTTTAAAGAGCCGCATATTGTTTTCCATCGACGACAGTCAATGTCTAGCAATGCCGAAAGTTTTGCACAGTCAATGTCTTCCGACAACTTTTTTAACAATTCCTCCTTAGCTATAGATTTTAAAAAGCCGCATATTGTTTTCCATCGACGACAGTCAATGTCTAGCAATGCCGAAAGTTTTGCACAGTCAATGTCTTTCGACAACTTTTTTAACAATTCCTCCTTACCTATAGATTTTAAAGAGCCGCATATTGTTTTCCATCGACGACAGTCAAAGTCTAGCAATGCCGAAAGTTTTGCACAGTCAGTGTCTTCCGATAACTTTTTTAACAATTCCTCCTTAGCTATAGATTTTAAAGAGCCGCATATTGTTTTTCAACGACGGCAGTCAATGTCTAGCAATGACAAAAGTTTTGCACAGTCAATGTCTTCCGACAACTTTTTACAATTCCTCCTTAGCTATAGATTTTAAAGAACCGCATATTGTTTTTCTCCACAGTTCCAATTATTGAGCGTCCTATCAATGATATACAAGTACCGGATGAGGCCAACGAGATCAACCCCAATGATGTACTTATCACTGGTATTCTCACTCATTCATCTGACATTGATTGTAAACCGGAATGTAAAGCATCTAGGAATGAAGTTTGTCAACGAGCAGAGTCTAATCAAATGCGATGTGTTTGTAGAACGGGCTTTTCAAGAATGTTTGTGGATAGACCTTGTAAACGTAAGTTATTACGACTGAGGGGAACGGTAACCTTCTAGGACCGTTTACATTCCAAATGGGACCTACAATCTTTATACTAAATTTCAATAAAATCGGTCAACGCTAAGTGTCAAAAGTACCACTTATAGCCTTGTTCCCACGGCGTGTAAGACGGGTCTCGTCCGAAGTTCGACAAACCTCGCGCCGTTGGAATACGAAAGTTCCTGATAAGGCGAGTCGGCTCGTGCACAAAAAGTCGGTAAAATCAAAGGGGCTATTTATCGTATTAAAAAAAACCGTACACTTTGGGACCATTGTAAACTTAAGCAGCAGACAAAGACCACTGCAGTTCGACACATACGTTCCCGTGTAATGGACTACAGTAACTAAAAGTAGATTTTAACCAGAAGACATTTTAACAACAGAACATTGATAATTTTAAATTTTGCTTATTTTGATTAATGTACCTTCTTTCTTTTTTAATTTCTGTGATTATTTCCTGTTGTATTAATTAATTTTTATTAATGTTTGAAGTAAAATAAAAAAATGGTTTGTTAAAAAAAACCTCATTGTAAACTGCAATGTCATGTTAATTATCTGTTCACCATTGATTTTTATGATGGCACCTAATTATGATGATATATTTTGCAACCAACCAACAATTCCATAAATAAATCAAGCCCAATTTCCTATTTTTACTTTCCCTTCCTATAGAAGATAAAGTATTGTATTCGTGCAAAAAATTTTGACTTTTTTTATTTTCTTTTCCTCCAGCGACCTACTCCTACATTATGAAGTTGGTCCTAGACAGGAATGGCAAGGACAAGATTCGGTTTACAAATAATCTACTGGACCAATCTTCAGGACAACATTTGAAACTATCAGAAACAGCCAGAGATGGACTCGACAGGATGATAATGCAATCAGAATTAAGGGATGTATATCATGGATTAGAAATCACATCGTTTGATCCAGTTCCGCAGTCTGAGAATGCTCAGGTCAATTTTCATCTGCAAGTGAGTGGTTTCGTCTTTGTAACTCCCCATTATATTGTTATAAAACTCTTTATTGAATGAACATATTTTTTTACAAAATAAGTGAGAAAAAAGGGGGGAATAGAAATAGATGAGATGAAGAGCACATAAAATAAAATAAAAAAGTTCATTCAAAGGGCGGGGTTAATTCCTGAGGAATTCTCTTCCACCCAAAATTACAGAATAAATAATCAGATTGATCAAGTTTTTGAATGCAAATGAGTATTTTTACTTCGTTTAACCGATTTAGTAATTCCTATTGTTTTGCTATTTGAAGACTCAACTATATTTACATACAAAGTTATTCCCAAAAAGGTGCCACAAAAATCGTCGGAACAAAGGTAGGTCGAAACTTTGGACCGAAAAAATTGGACGTGTTACTTAGAACCGATGGCCTAAAAAGTCCTTTTATGTAAATCGTATGAGCTTTTGCTGACTTTCGTTTCTCTTCTTATTTTCCAGCTATCCGACAAAACGGATGATCTCCGACTCAAAGAAGTTCTGAAGAAAACGTTACGGCATAGTAACTACAGTTTGGGTGGAACTGAACTTTATGCTGCCAGGGAGTTCTTGCAGAATTTGGACGCAGATGGTGAGCACTTGGCGACAAAGGGTTTTTTTATGTCGAAAAAAATAAGGGCGGGGATCACACTTTATTCAAAACATTTGGGTACCTACCTTGACATTTTCAGTTTTCCTCTTGCCTGTTGATGCCTTTGCGTAAAATTAATTTAACATATGCGTTTATAATCCTCCCCCCCCCACGAAATTGGATATTTTACGTCATCTAGATAATTATCAGTTCAGGGCTATCGAAAAATCATTTTGTTTGATAGTAAATTTGTTATTAATTTTTCTTGGTTTAATATTTCAGACTTTGATGAATGCTCCAGTCCAAGGCATCACGATTGCTCTGAGAATGCACAATGTTTTAATTTAAAGGGAACCTTCACCTGCAGTTGTAAAGACGGATTCATTGATCTATCTCACAACACACAGTATCCGGGAAGAGTATGTTCTGGTAAGAATTACAGTTCAGATTAAGAGATTTGAGACATAAGAGAAATACGTTTCGTTTACAAATACGTATTTTATTTTGAGTAAACATTTGAAATAGCCAGCGTCTATGGCACGTTGAATACACCAGTTCCCGTTCGATCACTGAAGTTAAGTAACGTCCAGCGAGATTGTTCCATATGGATGTCCACGTGACTTCGCGCCTTGGTGATACTGGCTATTTTTCCGGCCCAACCCAGGCCGGGTGAGTTCAATGTGGGTAGCTAGCTGGTTTGCAAGTTTCCAGCGAATGTAGGATAAAACCCCTGCCCCGTCTCGAATGACCAATAGAAGTTAAAGATACTTTAAGCCAATAAATAAATAAAAAAAACATTTGAAATAAAGTGATTTTTATATTTCAACTTAGTTGGTTGAGATCAACAATGGAGCGTTTAGTTCTGAACTAAGATACTCCAAAATTAGGTGTTAAGGAGGCTCGGGGTATATACTTTTCCACCAGTGGACTCTGCATATTTTCCATTTTTCTCTTTAGATGTGCCAATGTAATACATGGGTTTATTATTTTACTGGCTAAAAAAAAAATCACCCCTACCCCCTCAAAATTTGATATTTTACGTTTCAAGGTACGTAGAATCCAAAAATCGAATAAAAAATTTGTTTGCCCGCCAGCATAAGCCGTATGCCGTGATGGGCAATTTTGCCACTTAGCGTTGACCAATTTTGATGATATTTTGTATGTATCATTGTGCTCCACAACTTTTCGTTTCCATCAGTCACATTGACAGGGTTCCATAATAAAAGGCGGCAAAAACCTCCAGCGGTATCTTCGATTGCACCCAGAAGTTTTGGGGTAAAATTAAACCCTAAACGGGACCTACATACCAAATTTTATCAAAATCGGTCAACGCTAAGAGGCAAAAGTGCCCATCACGGCCTACGGCGGATAAACGGAATTTTTTATTAGATTTTTGGATTCTACATACGAGGGTAATTTTTTTTTTTTTTTTTTTTTTTTTTGTGACGATTCCAAAAGTTTAAAATTGAAAATAATAAATCAAAAATAGCCTATGTAAGTCTCAGAATTATAAAGTCTCTAGGGAAAATGTCACGTCGATCCAATGTCGCTTGAAAGAAGGACAAACCAACAAAAACACTTTCGCATTTATACAATATAAATAGGCTTGATAGTAGGTAAGTGACGGTTGATTAATATAAATCAAATAATTAGTTCCGTTTTTGTTTTCTTCTTCCTCAGAACTGAGTGGCTGTGAGTCTTGCAATTACCACGGAACATGTTACACGGAAGGTCAAGATGATATAATATGCGAGTGTTTCCACTGGTATACCGGACAACACTGTCAAGTCAATCTCAAACGTAAGATGTCCTGCGAATTCGAATTATTCGGATTGAAAAAAAATATATATATATATCAATAACAAGTGTGTATGGCTAACCTGAATAGAAAATATTGTTTTGCTTCTACTAAACCCTTTGTATACATGGGTTGGTGGCGTAGTGGTAAGACGCTCTGACTTGTAATCAGTAGGGTGTGGGCTCCAACCCAGCCATCCCTTGAAATTTTGTTTTCATGAATTTGAGACATTTACCACATAATAATAGCAGGTTCCAGACAGATACTATTAATTTATTTTGGAGCAAGTTACAAACTTAAAATGTAGTTTAATATAATTTAAAAAGTCTTTTTAAACGTTTTAGGGGTGGGAGATTAATTAATTCACTTTATTTTAATTTATTTTGAAAAAAAAACTTTTTCTTCCGTATTTATTGAAGAATTTAAATATATTGAACTGAAGTAGACATCTTTGTTTTGTTTGGAAGCCATAGAAACGTTTTGATCAGCCATGCCTCGATTAAACTTTTTCTTCTCATAAAGTCGCTCCCTAAAAACTCTTGCACCATTCGGAAAAAAAACTAAAATAAATTAAATCGTAGTGATTTTTTTTTTCATGTTACCTAGCCTAAAACTATAATTTTAAATAAACAAAAATAAAAAAAAAAATTCTCTGCATATTTAAAAAAATTCCGAATAAACATTTGATTTCTCGAAAGTTTCGTTGATTTTCAAGCAATAAAATTGTGAGTTAAACGTTTAAAAGTGAGGTTTATCGTATTTCCCACCATTTAATCGTAAAAATTACCCTTCTACTTTCAATTAATCCATATTTTAAGTTAAGATAGTTGCTCAGAAAAAAATTTAATAGTATCTGTCTGCCCCCTAATAGCACTCAAAAACTGCCGGTGTAAAGAGAAACTTCAGGCCTATTCGGCCAGTGTAAATAACAGACTATTCTTAGTTGTATGCAACTGACGGTAGTGTGAAGCTTCTAGGAAACCAGACCAAAAATGGATCTGGTTTCCTAGAAGGTTGTAAATCTTAATTTTCATTAAGGTACTGCGGACGATGGACGAATCGATTTCATTTTATTCGATTTTTGCACTCTACGCAGCTTGAAAAGTATCAAATTTTGAGTAGAGACATTCTTGTGAATGTGAAAAAGTCAAGACCGGAATATGGTCTTGTCTCGCTGCATCATAAATCCATTTGGGCTATAATTATGTTGAGTTTATAAGGTAAGCCCTTTATGATATCAATACCAAGTTCAATGGAACGAAGATTTTGGCGGCCCGAATAACGTTTGAGACGTCTCCGTGGCAGAGTGTGCATCACCCTCGGCTTGCACCAATGAGGCACCGGATTCGATTCCTGGTCGGGTCGAAAATTTGATTTTTTTCGATTTTTCTACCTGGTCTGGTTGAGTTTAGGGATAATTAAGTTCCCTGAGGATCATTGAGTAGCTATGCTAATAGCGACAGGTAGTAGCATTATGAGTTATTTGTTAATTGTAGCTTAGTAGTGATTGCTATTATTCCCACTAAAGCGTGACATAATAACACAAAGAAATCTATTTATAAGGTATGATCTAATTTCGCTCCTTTTCGTTCACAGTTCTTCTTCTACTGGCGCTTCTTGCAGCAGGAATTCTTTTGAGCATTATTCTTATTGTTTGTCTCATTCTATCTGGAAGCAGAAAATCGCCACATTCTGCCAAAGCTCTATTGAAAATTCAACAAAGACATAATGCTGGCTTTAGAAGATATATTGCACCATCCGCGCCCTTGTCAGGTGATAAGAGAGCGATCGTCATGGAAAGCAGCAGTAGCAGTGAGGCTAGTGTTGACGTGACTCCTCCGTCATATATCAAACAGGTGGGTGTTCCAGCGATCGATCGCCATACTTCCAGGACCAACTTAGAACCCAAATGGGACCTACAAAATATATTCATATTGTTGATTTTTGTCAACGTTGAGCGGCGAAAGTATCAGTTACGGCGCATGAAGATTTTTGAAAATTTCGGGTTTTTATTATTATTTTTTTTAAGTGGTGACATTTTTGGATTCTGCGTATCTACGAAACTTAAAACATCAAATTAGAACTGGGGTGAAAAAAAACTCTGCCTATGGGTTTATTTTTTTTTAGCTAACAAAAAAATACCCCCCTCCCTCAAAATTTGATATTTTACGTTTTAAGGTACGTAAAAATTGAATAAAAATATCCGTTTTTTCGCCGTCCTGTATCGTCCCCTGTGATGGTCACTTAGCGTTGTCCGATTTTGATGAAATTTGGTATGTAGGTCTCATTTTGGGTCTAATTGTGCCCCGAAATTTTTTGTCAATTTCAGTCACTCATATAGGGTTTCATACTACAAAATTACCTTAGGATTTTTGAATTCTACATAATAATTTTCGTGACTTTTCCAAAGGTTCATTCTTGAAAATAATAAACCAAAAGTCGTTTTGAAAGGTTTATTATTGAAAATAATTTCAAATAATTTTAAATTGAATCGGTTTGAATTACAGCAAGCTTCACAACTGGCACAACGTCAACAAAAAATGATTATGAGGAAAGTACAACGCGCTCCAGCTGCTCCAAGTATAGGTCCTCCTGGAAGTCGAGCATCAACCTTCAGAAGTGACCAAAGAGGACGTAGTCTGACAGTTATGATACCTAGAGCCAAATACAGAGCACCTCCACCTCAACACGCCAACACGCCATCATCGCTTATGACAATGTCAACGTTTGGTCCAGAACAAAAGTTACTTAATTATTTAACAGTAGAAAGATCGAACACGCCAGACAAACAAGTAGGTGAAAACTATGAACAACCAGTACAAAACCACTGATTTGAAAACCGTGAAGTTGGCAAAATATGAAAGGCACCTGTACAAAATAAGTGTTTGAAGCAATACTGCAATATTTACAATTTTTTTTTTTATATTTTGTTCATCATCACAGCGTTACAAGGATTTTTTTTTTCATCTTGTATACTTCAATTGTCTCCTGTACTCATTTTACCATATGACGTTGCGACTTATTATCACTTTTACTGGCTACTCAATAGGCTTCACAAGGCTGACTGCACCCCGTAACACACCCAAACACGAAATCGAAATTAATCCAAAAATTTTTCAAACCTTAAATATTCCAAGCTCGCCGGGGATCGAACTCGTGTCTCCTGAGTGCAATTCCAGTGTGATGATCACTAGACCACGGAGACTGTGTATTTACAAATTTACATTTATTAAAAAATGGCATAGAACTTTTGGTCACCTGGTCACCCTGACCATAGGGGTCTCCGGAGAGACCCTTATGCACATTTGGAGGAAAATTTAAAATATGCCAATTTCATTTTTAAAAAAGCTATATTAAATTATAATTTATTACAGGCATCAAGAGCGAGTAGTAGAAAGCCAAGCAACTCCACCAATCATTCCACTCAAATCACACACAGGAAGTCAACACCACCCAGGAAACCGTCCACAGGTAAAACGAGTTGTAGTTCTTTTAAAATGACTACAGACAGACTTCTAATTAAATTATACATCCGGCATCCGGCTACCATCGGAAACGATTGTGTCACTATTGATTGATTGTCAAGTAGACACAAAACCAAATTGGCTCCTCGACATCTTAAACGAATTTCAATTCTGTGTACAATCTCAGCATGAGTACGGAGCTTTCCCTAGGACAAGAAGTATATTCTCGGCAGCTTAGAAGGATTTTTTTTCTTTCGTTTTTTTGGTATTGTATGGCAGAAGCCATTCCATAGAGCCATGCTTTGGAAGTAAAGCGTCATTCATTTGATTGTTCCTTTTCATTCACTTTCTTCGAAACATTGATTTTGTAAATAAAATCAATTGATTGATATTTTTTGCAGGAGCGTTAGTGTCCGCAGGATTTGAAGTATCGGCAACTGTAGGCCGTACTAAAGAATTAGATGAGGCCTATGTAGGACCTTCTCATCCCCACCATCATTGTCATGATCTTGCTAATCCTACGTTTAGTACGATTCGAACTGTCGATAGGTAAGACATTGTTATCAGATATGTTTATTTTATCTTGGGACTTCTAAACTATCGATAAAATTTAGGGTGTAAAAAAAATCACATCATATACGATCCTCGATAATATGCATACCAATAAAACCAAAGGATGCTCGCAGACTGCCGCACACCCACTTATCTTATGACATAGCACGCATCTTTGCTTATAAGCAAGGACATAACAAATATACATATTCTTATAGAGAACATCAAAGCAATACTTACTTGTCGAATAATAAAGCATGATACTTATCACACAAAAAAAAAACAAATTATTTTATTTTTTGGAGCACAGTTAATGGTACACCCCAGTTTTCTGCTGATTATTGACATCCGAAATAAGGATTTTAATAATTATTGATGGCAGTTATTTGATTTTTTTAATTAAAAAATAATATTTATTATTGGGTATAATTATGTAAATGTATATTTCTTTGTGTTATTATGTCACAATTTTTGTGGGCATCGTAGCATTACAAGGTATTTTCAACAATCACTCTAATAAACATCTAAACAATTTGCTTATAATGCTACCGCTTGTCGCTATTACCATAGCTACTCAATTGTCGTAAAGTAACCTTATCGATCGTTTGAGAAATCTCTAGAGATCTTCAAATTTTCATTCTCCTATCTTTATTTCAATTTTTTTCTCTCTCATTGTCACTGTTTTCCTAGAACTGTTTTGCATGTTAGTTCGGTATTTCTCAATGCTCACTCTTTTATTTTCTTCTTTCAGCAATCTACCTACTTTACATAATATACCAACTTTGGACACTTTTCTTGAGGACGTTATATCTAGTAGACTTGATAGAAACCGTACAATGTAAGATACATTTTGACCGACCTAACCCTTAGAGCGTACAGAGTACAGACTAGTAGTTCTGTGATCTCACAAAGTTAAATTGGTCACCAGGTGTGTTGCCGGGTGGCCCAATTGGGCTCAAAATCCATTAATTCCATTATCGTGATGAATGATATTACCATCAACAATTCGAGAGTTATCGCGGAACAAACAGACAAGACATTTAAAGAAATATCTTGTTGTTAAAAATAAAATCGATTCGTTTGATGATCTTTAGATTAATTTGGAGGCCAAAGCCAGCAGGTGCCCCCTTTCAATCGCCCACCCGGGGTGGATGGAGGGTCTGCAAAAGAAAATTGATTTGTGTGATTGTGAGATGAATGAAAGATTACAGTATAAGTATCTGATTTTGGTCTTTTTACCAGACATACGGACTTTCTAAATCTAAAGCTAAATTTCTAAATTTAAAGCTGCGTAATTAATTAAATATATTTACTACATATATATATATATATATATATATATATATATATATATATGTGTGTCTGGTAGAAATTACCAGACATACGGACTATTACTTTAAAAGATCAAATTTTTAGCGAGCAAAGGTCATTCAAATTGCAACCCAACCCTTCTAGCCATAGAAGTACGAATGTCTCGTTAGAATCAATCATAATATGAAGAAAATATGGTGTGTTCTTTTGCAGAAAATTTTGACATCGCGAGAGATTTACGTGGACCCCCACTTACCTGGCTGGACGTTGCTTAACTTCGTTGATATAATGGGAACTGGTGTATTCAAAGTGATTTTTACTTTAAATTTAAATGGGAAATATATTTTTTGAGTATTTTTGTTTTTCGCCTGTGTGTTTCTTTGTAGATCTGTACGCTGTACGCTCCAAGGATAAAAAACAAAATGCTTTTGCTCACCTTTGTTGCTTTTGGTGTTTCTTTTTACTAACTGCAAACTTCTGAGTAAAAAATACAAATGGGTTGAAAAAAAACTCTGCCAATGTGACACATTGGTTTATTATTTTACTTTATGAAAATATACTTCCCCCCAAAGTTCTGGGATATAACTAGACCCTAAATTTGACATACATATCAAATTTCAAGTCTCTAGCTCTTCCATTCATTTTATAGACAGGATAAGAGTGAAAACCGCAAAAATGCGGAATAACAGCCAACATTCGATTCCACCCAAAAGTTTCTGGTCACAATTAGATCATACTAACATTTCATCCTAATCGGTCGACGCTAAGTGGCAAAAGTGCCCATCACGGGGTACGGCATACAAACACATTATTTTTATTCGATTTTAGCTTAAAACGTAAAATATCAGATTTTGAGGGTGTAGGGGTGACAACACATTGAACACAAAAAATATGAACACCTGACTATTATAAAAATGTATGCCAAACATAACAAATGTGTTTGCTTTATCCTTCAAGATATTAGAATTCTATATTATTGTATTTTTTTTTTTTTTTTTTTTTTTTTTTTTTTTTTTTTTTGGCTTAATTGCACTAGCCTTGAAAAAGATTGGAAATATTTACATTGATAATTTTTCATTAAAGAATTAAAAATATCTCGGAATCTGTCGATATTACAACAACATCAAAAAACTTACCGTTCTCTTTTCAGGCACAGTTCAATAAAATTGCGCGAACAGTAAATTCGATATCAACCAACAAAAAAATGACACACAGACAATTGTCTGAAACTCGTGATATAGATTCTGAGGACCTCAAAACGTGTTTTGGCATTGAATATTTAAGAAATAGTTATTTGGGAAAAACTCGACAATAGTTATTTGGGAATATTGATAAAAATGACTCAGTCTATTTATACAATACATCAAACTATGCCTTGTAGAAAATACTTTTGTAGGTATTAGACTTGCCTGTTAGACGTGCAATACCTTTTCGGTAACCTCATATCAAACTTTTTCTACCATTTCTCCAAACCTGAATCTAGAAATGGGAGGGGGGGACAGTTGATTTTATGAGGAAAACCGCTATAACAACTGAACGCACACTAAAATCAAAAGACTTTTTATTACTCATGATGTGACTATTATAGCTATAGACCATAATATTTTGAAATGGCCACTGGTGTCCGCAATGCTTTTTTAAGGGTGTCTTGGACATTCTTACTGAAGGGTGTGCTGTATTTTTAGTCATTCTCTTTTTTACTTTAGGTTTTCTTTTATTTGAGGTAATGGTTGCATGCTTGTTTTATATTTTATTAATTAGTTTTTTCCTACACAGGGCAAGTCCGAAATAATGGAAAATCCTTTGAAGATCTACTTTTGAGACCATAATAATATGAAAATGTTCTATGAACATATAAATATGAACCCGAAATGATCCCCTTCGAGCTAGGAACTTTTAGCTTCTTCTTCTTTAACTTAATCCTTTCCCAATTCTATTGGGGTTGGCGTTGCTTTCCTTAATTCCACCATGTCACATCCTTTTGTTGGTTGCCTACTGTCTTCAGGGTTTTCCTGACAGGGTAGCCCTAGCTTTCTTCTCACAGTATCAATTGAAACTGCGTAGAATCTAGCCTTTTGCTAATGATCTCTCATCACTGGTATGAAGCAAAGTTTTTAAAGGCTGTTTGCCCTCCCTAACACCAAACCTTCTGTATTTACACGGGCTTAGGACCGTCACCTAATGAAACTGGTTTGCCCTCCTCGGTGGCTTTATTTAGCTAGGAACATTTTAGTCGAAAAAAAAAATATCTTTTCGTTCTCAAGTGCGACCTTGATACTGTAACATTGCATGGCTTTGTCTGAAATAATTATCCTTCAGGATATCAGTTTGATTGCTGTACCTAATTCCAATCTAGGGGTACAGATTGTCCGATGTCTATATCTCGCCACAACTTTTTGGCAGTAAACAAAATATCATAAGATACTCTGTTAAAAACAACGCAGTCTGGGTCTGAATACAACGAACGGTGTTGCCAATCCGAACTGAAATTTGTAGTTGCAGAGTTAATAACGGCCACTGGATTTTTAAAATAATTTTACCAACTTCTTGTAAAAGAAACAACAACTTGAGACTTCGATTTTTTTTTCATTCATTGGGTTAACCAAAGTTTGTGAATGTAAATATTTTCTTTACGTGGATAATTGTGCATTTATTTGTGCAAAGAGACAATCTTTCTGACGGACCCTGTGTCTGGATGGCAAGGCTAATTCTTTGGAATTAACAAGACATTAATCCTTGTGTTTGATAAATTATTTTTGCAATATTTGTGGTTTATTTCAGGACGGTATCCGAGGCAAGGTCGTATGATGAGACCACTATACAAGCTCCAACCAGGAGCTATCATCTACATAGTCACCATTATAATGAGTCCAAACACTCTTCCTCGCAAAAGACGAACAATGATGTGAGTAGTTTTTTTTTTTTTTTTCTTTTATCGCATAAAATCTATTATAAATTCACAGAAAGGTGACAACGTAAATACCGAATGGGGGTAACATGCGTCTAAATATGCCAGTTCTAGGATCTACTATTTAGAAAATTCTTTATGTGAATCAAGAAAAACTGATGCAGACTAAAAAGAGGGGGAGGTATTTTTTCCGTCGTAGTTTCCAAAATGAGCTGATTTCTGTTATGTGTCTGACAAGCCATATTTCCGTTATGTGACTGACAGAGCTATCTTTACTCAAGGCGGTTTTGCTGGTTTATTACTCGTACTTGGCGAACATTTTGTGTTTTTTTTCCAAAACTCATTACTTTTAGAGAAATTCATACAGCAATAGATGGATGGATGGACTTCATCTTTAAAAAAATAAAGTAAGTTTATATTGCCATGGGATTACCAAATATAGCCCCTCCATTCCAGATATTCACAAGCCGCCACTGTTTTTTTAATATTAGCAAAAAATGATTGTTCATAGTTGTGCAGAGAAAAAAAATTTAAATATCGCCATCTTGAAAACCAAGCAGAAACTGATTGCACATATGAATGTACGTATTTCTTCTTTGAATCGATGTGTTCTATCATCTCCTAAATTTTTTGCCACGTTTTTTTTTGTAGATAGAACTCTAAACTGATTTAAACTATCTTCATTTCCATTCTAGGAGGGCCACACAATGGTCGAGAGAGACCTTGGATCAACGTATCTGATGCCTCAGCGACACCTATACAAGATGGATCATAGTAGGGTGAGCCAAATTTTGTCATATTTTGACTTCAAAACAGTACCAAACAGTGTGATCGATAATTATACCATTAATATCCATAAACATACAATCAAATAGCAAATTCGCTATTTGATTGTATTTGATCAAACAGAAAAGTGACCTAATTTTGTCTAAATAGTCTGATAGGGTTTAAACGCATGACAATCACGTTTGTCATCGTCTTTGAAAACTAATCTTACATTCAAATATTTTCTGGGGCGTCTGTGGATGCCCAAGTCCTCAATTTTTGAAAATACACAAGTGCAGAAAAACTAAATTAAATTTCGATCAGAAATCGTATTGGAAAAAATATCCAAATTATATTTATTACAGATAAACTGGTTGCTATGCTTATTTGAAAGTAAATCAAAATAAAGTCTCATCAACTATCATGATAGGGGATCAACTATATACCAAACACAAATTCAACAAATATTCATCAAATAAATTTTGCCAACATTTTGGAATCATGACAAATAGAGTATACCAACATTATGCTGAGAGTCGGCTGACTGAGGGTCAGCCCAAAATAATCCTCGTCTTTGAACTTGTCCACCGAGTAACAAGGTACGGTGAGGATGTAAGCTACAAGTTATCATATTATTTTGGTTTCGTTTTTCCAGGGCTCAGAGGATGGTTCAAATTTCGACTCTCTCTGACGTAACGCTCACATCAGGATGCAATCCTACTGCCATTTTAATCGTTAACAAGTAAGTAGAAATTTATGATAGTTGAATTAGATAGATCTTCCTCTCAAAGTTAAATGTTCTCAGTGACATAACAAGTAAGTAGAATTTTATGATAGATGATTTAGATAGATGTTCCTCTCAAAGTTAAATGTTCTCAGTGACATAACAAGTAAGTAGAATTTTATGATAGTTGATTTAGAGAGATCTTCCTCTTAAAGTTAAATGTTCTTAGTGACATAACAAGTAAGTAGAATTTTATGATAGTTGATTTAGAGAGATGTTCTTCTCAAAGTTAAATGTTCTTAGTGACATAACAAGTAAGTAGAATTTTATGATAGTTGATTTAAATAGATGTTCCTCTCAGAGTTAAATGTTCGCAGTGGCATAACAAGTAAGTAGAATTTATGATAGTTGATTTAGATAGATGTTCCTCTCAAAGTTAAATGTTCTCAGTGGCATAAAATACTACTACTACTACACAGACCCCGTATCATTAGAGCCCCCAAAAAGTATGCACATATTGTTGGGTTATTGTACCCATTATTTTTTTTACATTTTGAGGGATGTATTCAATTATTTTAATATAAAATTTCGTATTATTATTATTATATTATGAATATTTTTCTGTGATATTTAAATTTTTATTTATTAATTTAATATCTTTGCAATCGTCCACAATTTCATGTACATGCTTCAGAGACGGGTGATTTGCCTTCCATTCACTGGAAACTTATACACCAGCTACCGACAAAACCTCACTGGACGTTGCGTAGCATCGGTAATCGAATGGGAACTGGTGTATTAAACGTGTCATAGACGCTGGATCGCGATTTAATTTACGAGTATATGTAAATAGATGAATTAATAATGAGTAAAGAAAATACTATATAGTAAAACTCACTTCAAGCTCTGATGATGTGCTCAGGAGGGTACGAAACTAGTCAGCTCTAATTAACATGTTAATAATTTTATAGTCAAGTGAAGATATAGTATTTTCTTTACCTCATTATGGATTTACTTTACATAGTATCCCAATTCAACAAAATTAGATGAATTATTGATTTATTAATGAATGAACTTTTTGGTATCGGCCACTATTTTTTATTGTAATAAAAATTTCAACTAAGGGAGTTCTGCATTCAATTTATTCGTAGCCCATATTGTCTTATCTTTCGTATAATGGGTTCCGTTCTAAAAAATATTTGGGGCTTTAGTTAATAATTATTACTATTTTATTAATCCTAGATTTATGTTTTTTTTTTTTTTTTTAAATGGTGGAAATACGAGAATGACGAAAAGGTTTATACGGTCCTTGACTGAAAATGTCATTGAATGCGGGTTCAAGACATATCCTATTAAAATAACTCTTCTTAACCTACCCATGTTGGCTTGGTCTTGCTTTGTTTCAGATGACGATCTGCTCAACGTTAGGTTTGTTTATTTTATTTTTGTATCTAGTTCAAATTTAATATTTTTTATTGTAAAATATTCAAAATAATCATTGATATTTTGAATATTTTACAATATCATCATAACCCCCCCCCCCCAAATCATAATGATCCGTGTAGTTTTTAAAACCAATGAGTTTTTAGATGTAAATTTAAAGGGCTGTTTGGATCATCCCTTTAAAAAAAATCAAACACCAAATACTTTCCTGCACCGAGTCGATCCAGCCATGGAAGAGTCGAGATTCTGTCCTCGAAGCTCACAAAACCAGCTATCCATATTGACATCATTCAGCCTGTGTTGGGCTTGGGATAACCAGGATCACAGGGCTTAAATCTATGTGGTCACCCACCAAGTAAAACTGGACGTTGCTTATCTTCAGTGATCTTACGGGAACTGGATTATTCAATGTGCTCTTGACGCTGACTTAATCAGTATTTGGAATCAAACAGGAAAAAAAAACACCCAAAATTTGGTATTTGATGTTTCAAGGTAGGTTACGTACATAAGTCGACAACAGGTACCGCTACCTGAAACACTGGCTAGATTCAATCTAGCCAAAGCAAAGCGCAATAGGAGACTATTGCCACAGAGAGTTTACGTACATAAGTCAACAACAGGTGGCCGCTACCTGAAACACTGGCTAGATTCAATCTAGCCAAAGCAAAGCGCAATAGGAGACTATTGCCACAGAGAGGTTACGTACATAAGTCAGCAACAGGTGGCCGCTACCTGAAACACTGGCTAGATTCAATCTAGCCAAAGCAAAGCGCAATAGGAGACTATTGCCACAGAGAGGTTACGTACAAATAAAAAAAAAAAAAAAAAAAAAAAAAAATCTGTTTCTCCGGTGTGAGTTGCACTTTTTAATCTAATTATTTAAAATATTGTTTGCCTATCAAAAATCGCTCAAAGCGAATACTTGTAATTGCACTGCCTCGCTATTTGAATCAGACATTAACTTGATATTTGCCATTTTAAAATTATTATTTTTAAAATTTAGATTAACGTAGATTTAATTATTGCCAAAATAATAATTTTTTTTTTTATTGATTTTCTAATGACCGATTTTACCAGTTTTTGGTGAAATACCTAATCTTGTGGTTCCAGAAGCTGGAATCAGTTCTTCTATCCATACACAAATTCGGTGAAAAAATTGTCTGGACACCTGACTAATATTATCTGATTAATATACGAGTAATATATTAATATACGAGTAGGTATTTTACGATTTTTTTTTTTTTTTTTTTAATAAAATATGTTATTTCTCAAAGATTGGTGAAATTGGTTTTTGAAAGAAATAATATCAGGGCCTGTTTAACAGAATCATTCTTAATTTCGACTTCTGTATAAAATTTAAGTAAAGGAGAATGTCTTAAGTTGATTTTTCACATCACGAAATTTGGTGCCGCCCAAATGTTGAGTGGCTACCTGATAACATGGCATGCTAATCGGCCTATACAGTGAAATGTAGAGGTTTAACAATTATTTGAGAAGGAATATAAAATCGCACTTCTGTTAAACTAAAAAGCCATTTTTGGAGTAGTATTGGCTTAGATGACAATAAATTCAAATGTTTTTGAGTTCTGCGTGTGATCCAGTTTCTATTCCACCCATTGTCTTCATTTGGTCCGGTAGACGCCAGTTTCAGGATGTGGGATTGTAACTTAATTGTTTGTTATTTGTGTAAATAATTTAAAAATATTATAATCTGTTAATTTTTTGTAATCATGTAAATAATTAGGTGATTAAATTAATTTGATATAAATTCTGGGGTCAGCTCGGAAAGCTGGATAGTGAATTCTTTTTATATAAAAACTTGAGAAGAACTATTTAAAAAATCACTATGTGCATATTTTTACTTTATTGCTTCTTCACTTTAGGCTGATTAGACTTTTTAGGACCCTTTCTTTTCAAAATTAATCACGTGAGAGGATTTAAATGAAAATGGTGCAAGTTAAAGATTTTCACATTGGGAAGAAAAATCGAAAATGAAAAGACACTAAAGATAACTATCAGCAAAAAATGTTTTCTGTCCCAACTAAAATATCTAGAGATCTGTTGAACCTAGATATCTGACAAGTAATAGAATCCATTGAGTAAAGGGACACAAACTATTTTGTGATCTTCCTTTTCAGGTGGCACAATAGTGATTTCCTTTGAATATTTACCTAGTGTAGGTACAATATTGGGCATCTGACCAAAGGATTAGAATATTACTTAACTCCAAACTTCAAGACAAAGCGCATTTTAGGATGCTTTTAGGTGACCTTACTATTTAATATTTGTTGTACCCCCCAGCTTAGCACATGTGTACCGAACGAAATCTTCAGAGCACAGTCTTAGTCAGTTAGAACGCATTTCCATGCAGATACTGAGGTTCAGACTCTCTGTGTTCCAACTACAACATATAAAAAGATCAGGTACAACAATATTGTTTGAAATTATTATTTATTTTATCTAAATTCTGACGTTTTGATTGGTTAATGAGTTTTTTATTGAACGCTTGAAAAAAATAAACAATCAACACGTGGGAATGAAAATGGACCACAAATATAGCCTTATACAGGATGTTTCAAAAGGTTATGAAAAAAAAGAAACCACATATATAGTGGAGCTCAAATAAAGACCACTTTGTTTAATAAACCCCTATACGGAAATGGACCCCAAGGTAGCTAGGGCCACCCACAGTTGGCACTTAAAAATATAAAAATAATTATTAAAAATATTTTTTTACATAACCTTTTGAAACACCCTGTATAATTATTTATCCGTGAATTCACGTCCTTAAAATTATTTTCAACTTAGAAATATAAAAATAATTATTAAAAATCGAATTATTTTGCGATTCACTTCATTTTTTGCATGACGTCCTCGATTGTTATCATGCTTCTTTGGTGAGTATTTAGCATTTTTATCCCCGATCAGGGGCGGAGTTACGGGGGGTCATGTAATGAAAATGCTAAAACTTTTTGATGCGTATTTTTTTGGTGTTTTGAGATATGCCATGTCTTCTAACAATTTTTTTTGCTACAAAAAAGACCGAAATCTCTTGTCTAAAACCAACCGTTGACGTTTTGAAATCACAAAACTTGAGCGTAGAACAAGTCTAAATATGAAGTATTAATCTGACTTTAAGTTCATTGGAAATAAAAATTCCAAAAAATTTGCCCAATCTGGGTCTCGGACTTGATGGATTTCCTGGAGATGCAAGCTTCAACACGTGCTTTCAGATTTTTCAATTCATAAATCATTTTCCTTTACTGTTCAAGCGATTGTTAAGTGCCAACGTTGGGTGGCCCTAGCTACCTTGGGGTCCATTTCCGTATAGGGGTTTATTCAGCAAAGTGGTCTTTATTTGAGCTCTACTATACGTGGTTTCTTTTTTTGCATAACCTTTTGAAACACCCTGTATAATTATTTATCCGTGGATCGCGTTGAATTCACGTCCTTTTCAACTTAATTTCGATGTACCTCCTCATCATCAGTTTCTTTCTTTATTCGATCAAACAACAGGAATTGTTTTCTTAAACTGATCGGTTCGATTAGAAAGTTTAGTTTTCCTTGGTATAAAAAAAAATATCCTTTTTATTGAAACTGTGGTCAATTGTCTTTTTATATTAAAATTATTGTTTTATGTGCCATTATTTTAGACTTTCATATTGTGTAATATAAATAATAATTATATTAGATACAAAATTATAATTATGTTCTGCAGAGGTTATTCGACGAAGTCTATGAACTGAACTTTGACCTGTCGATATTATTACTACTCCAATTTAACTTTTAATGTGCACTTTTTCCCCCGGACAAAGGCTTCCAACGCACCTGGTGAAGACGTTGCTTGCAAGTACAAAATAAATACAAAAATCGGCCAACTTGAATTTCTACATAGTGATTCATTTAAAGTAACAGAGAGAGATCACAAAAACCGTGCATTATTGAGAGATATATACGAAGTAAAGAATTATGGTTTGAATGGAGTATTTTGATAACCTTATTTAGATCTTGGAAAAAAAAGTTCGAAGGTTTTTTGAGGGTAAACTTAGAAATTTTAACTAGGTACCCTTAAAAAATTCAATATGTACATCCGTAAAATTTTAAAGTCAATAAATTGATTTCGTTTAAAAACGAAGGAATAAAATTATTAAATTTAATCCTCAGAAATGGTCCGCAGTATTATAATCATTTCTAAAATTTTCGACGAGTAATGCGCAGGTCACGTATAAAGTTCGGACTTACAAAGAACATTATATACACATTCACTATTTTCTCCAAGGAAATAAAGGTGTGCCTCTGTATTTATTTTGTAAATAAATAAATCATTAAAATAAAAACATTAAAAAAAATATTAATATAATTATTTACCATATTGTTTCTTATTTTACTGGGTGGATCTCGAGATCCTTGACAAATATTAGGACAAGCGCTCTTACAGGGGACCTTGAAGATGTCTTAATTAACCAAATCTTTCGTGGCTTGTAATATTTTTACATTCTTATTTTATGTTTAGTTTGATAGCGAGAGTCACAACATCAGTTGTTATATCATCATGGGAAAGGAAAAAGCTAAGACGATCTGTGATGATTTTTTCTTCTTGGGGGAAAAAACACGGGAGGCAATAAATCCCACGCCATCCAGGGCAGAGATAAACATTGGGCTGTACCTTAATTTTCTAAATTGTACATTAATGCGAATGTGATTTTTAGAGCAGCTGTGGGGAGGCATCTATTTCTTAACTGAGGTATATCGCTCCCGTTGTAATCAACATTAGCTGTCCACCCGATAAAGCCAACGATTCTTGATGTCATCAGGAGGGTTTCCCCTTAACTGAGGTATATCGCTCCCGTTGTAATCAACATCAGCTGTCCACCCGATAAAGCCAACGATTCTTGATGTCATCAGGAGGGTTTCCCCTTAACTGAGGTATATCGCTCCCTTAGTAATCAACATCAGCTGTCCTCCCGAGGCTGAATGCACCCGATAAAGCCAACGATTATTGATGTCATCAGGAGGATTCTCGTTTAATGACCTAAATGAGGTCAAAATAATTATCTACGAGCAGTTGAATTAGCTCTACTATCGCAGAAAGTAATTAAGGTATGAATTTATACAAATCTGTTGGGGGGGGNGGGGGGGGGGGACTACCGAACACCATGCATCGCTATGTACTGACATGAAAGAAATTAGTTATGAAAAATAAAAAGATGGAAATTCAATATAAAAAATGTCAAAACTGCAGATCTATATATTGGTGATAATAATAGTCATCTCTTAGAAATTCATTGAATTTCTTGTGTCATACAAAATAATTAAAATACAAAATTCACAATACAAAATATACTGGGGGACCAAATTATTGGGCAATGCTCAATTTTCTTCCCTATTTTCAGATTAAATATAGCCGCCGAGGGGAGCTAGCCAGTTCATTAGGCGACGGTCCTAAACCCGTGTGAATACAGAAGGTTTGGTGTTTGGAAGGGCAGCATCCAGTGATGAGATCATCTAGTTTCTACGTAGTTTCTATGAATACTGTGAGAAGCAAGGGAGAGTTACCGCGCCAGCAAGATGTTACATCTAAGGAGAATAATGAAAGCAATGTAGACCAGAGCTATGATAGAACGATGTAAATACCAATTCGTGTCAAGTTATGATAAGAAAAGTGCGTGTGCCACTAATTTGGTCGGCCAGTGTATATTTATAATACAAAATTAACAAAACAAAACAACCAGAAACTTACTAACTAAATAAATATTTTAAAATTAAAGATAAATATTTGAGGGCCAGGTTCACCTAAAAATGTTTTTCAGACGTTCATTGGTTTATAATTTTCTGATCAAAACTTGAGAAAATGATTGGTGTTTCAAGTCAGAGGAGCGGCGCTCATTACCCTGAAAAGGTAAACAATTTTGCGGGTAATTAAATACTATATTTAGCCAACTTCTATGGGACGATGAATACACCGGTTCCCGTTAGATCACTGAAGTTAAGCAACGTCCAGCGAGGTTGTACCATGCCCGGGTGTCATCGTGATGCTGGCTATTTTTCCGGCCCAACCCAGGCTGGGTGAGGTCAATGAGGGTAGCTGGTTTGTAAATTAACNTTCGTGTAAAAAAAAAAAAAAAAAAAATCAAATATTCCCTGAAAAAGTTCCAAATTTAAAATTCCTTCTTTTGTTGTTGTTTAACATCTCTTTAATTTGTCAATCGGGACGTGGGGTTTTACCCTCCATTCGCTGGAAACTTACAAACTAGCTACCCACATTGACCTCACCTAGCCTAAGTTGGACCGGGAAAATAGCCAGCATCACTAGGGCGTGATCCTACGTGGACACCCACTTGGTAAAACCTCGATGTACGTTGCTTAACTTCAGTGATCTAACGGGAACTGGTTTATTCAACGTGACATAGACGCTGGCTTAAATTTTCACTTTATTATTGTTTGAACGTTTAAAATTCTCAAACGGTGCTCAGCTTATTTTTTACAATTTGAACTCAATATGAGTACTGGTAAACCTGGGCCTTTGATTAATAAATAAAATTAATGAATGTGTTTTGTATTGGGTATTATAATACAAGTTTAGTGGACTCTTGTATAATATTAACTTAATATTACTGGATGGAGAGTTGGGCAATATTGTTTTAAATTAATATTAAAAAATGGCAGTATTTTGGACAGATTAAAAAACAATGTACATTTCTGTGGTTCTTTTTGTACACAGAAATGTAAGGCACGTGGTGTAGATGTTATAGAGTACAAATTGGAAATATTTTTTTTAAAAAAACACTTCCCCAGGATTATCACAGGAGGAATTGAATTGAACCGATGCGATGGGAAGAAAAACGAGCAGGCCGGATTAACAATAGTAGCACTTGTAGCGCTTTGACAACTTACACTAGATATTTCGACATTTCTGGGTTGACAATTGAAAAAACATATCATTCTGACTTTAACGGGGCCCCCAACTCTTCAAAGTATGTAGTAAAATCTAATTTAGGAAAGTACAAGTAGGTACCTACTACCTAGGAACTTAATNTTTTTTTTTTTTTTTTTTTTTTTTTTTTTTTTTTTTTTTAGCATGAGCGGAAATCATGTTTTATCGATGTTGGTATACTCAAGATTTAATTTCACTTTTCTCTACCAGCTGAGGTACTAGACCAAAAGGCCAAAAGATAATAAATTTTTGTACTGGCTCCAAAAAGTACTTAGACGACGCCGGCCGGGGGGTGGAGGGACCCCGCTCTGTGAAAGTGCTACGGGTCCGCTTAAGGTTAATCCGGCCCTGAAAACGAAGGGGTATTTTTTTTTAGCTATTAAAATAATTAACCCGTGTTTCACATAGACGGAGTTTTTTCAATGTAGTATACTGACATACTTGGCAGACATTTCCATCTGAGCACTAAAAAGACAAGATTCCACACCATGAGAGTAATTATCTGTGTTTGAAAACATGGAAAGATATTTTGCCGTGGGTTTTGTTCTTCACTCCTTGGTACACAAAACTGCGACAAGGGAAGGAAACAACATTTGGTAAAGAACGCGTATTGAAACATACATTTTGAGGAAGTTTGGGTCTTAGAGTTGAATTTAGAAGGGCCATTTTAACTCAGTAAGGGTCTAAGGTTTCTATGTAACTATCCCTAGTGCCCGAGTTCCGGGTTCAATTCTCGCTCCATAACATCAACATGACTTATAAATCTCATTTCAAATAATATTTGTGAGAGAAAATTTTAACTTACAAAACGAACAATTTTTTTTTTTTTTTACTTTCCACAGAAATCTGATTGTGGAATAAAATGAATAATCAAAAGCGAATCTGGACGGGGCTTTAAAAGCTCAAGACTAGGCTCACACTGAAATTTATATTTGGACGTACGCTGTGGAGAGTAGTCGTGGTCATACCAAGTTGGTTTCAGTGTGGATATAGCCTTAGAATT
This sequence comes from Pachypsylla venusta, assembly GCA_012654025.1. Classification (NCBI taxonomy): domain Eukaryota; kingdom Metazoa; phylum Arthropoda; class Insecta; order Hemiptera; family Aphalaridae; genus Pachypsylla; species Pachypsylla venusta. Next base: position 6,961,958 of record CM022883.1, read on the forward strand.
CATAAACTTGTTTCAGGCTTACACAATGTATAACAGAAACGTTATGGTCAAGGTGGAGGGTAAAAGAAATTTAAAAATCCAAGTCCCCCACAATTTAGGTTAAATTTGCATACTATGTCTTCTCCGAAGATAAATTAAATATTGTCTTTATATTACTTTTAATTTAAGATTTGATATCATTAGGCGATCTTCATTCACATAAATATAGGAAAAAATTTGTAAAGATGGAAAAATAAATTTAAATTTTTTTGAAAACATAAAATTTTCTGTGAGGATGAGTTTCCACACAAATAAAATCGTTAATTTTACCAAAATATTTTTTTTACCAGTGATTTTTTTTTTCAACCACTACTGTCCGAAAAATAATAATACTTCCGACCAGTAGTAATTAAATTGAAAAAAGTATGAAAATTTTCGATAAATAAAAATCGCCTAAAGAAGAAAAATCTGTGACGTCACATCTTAAGTGAATCAAAAGTACGCTTCGCTTGTATGGAAAGGAATGATTAAAAGATCAAAATAAATTAGGAATGAGTATCGATAACTGATAACATGGAACATTCGATATTTAAATATCGATATATTTACATCGAGCATTCAATATTTAAATATATCGATATACGAGTATTTCTTTATCCTGCAAAGAACATTTTGTCAATTTAAGAAGATTTTTAAGAAAAATGAAAGCCAACTATTCTGGAACAAGATTCACGTTACCAGAAACGCATTCTTTTTCCTTCCTAACGTCTCTTTAATATCTAAGATCATTGGAGACTTTGGTTTTACCCTCCACTTGCTGGAAACTTACAAACCAGCTATCCTCATTGACCTCACCCAGCCTGGGTTGGGTCGAGAACAGCCAGCACAACGAGGGCGCAAACCTATATCGTCATCCACCAAGTAAAATCTAGCTGGACATTTCTAAACTTAAGTAATCCTAAGGAAACTGGTTTATTCAAAGTACCATTGTCGTTGGCTCAAAAAAGATTCACCGCAACTTGAAACTTTTTTTTTTAATTTGGCTTAACGTCTCTTTAACATCTATTGATCATTCAAGACGGGGGTTTTACCCTCCATTCGCCGAAAACTTGCAAACCAGCTACCCACACTGACCTCACCCAGCCTGGGTTGGGCCGGAAAAAAGAGCCAACGATACGTGGTGTTCCCAGGCGGTCACCCTCCAAGTACTGACCACGCCCGACGTTGCTTAACTTCAGTGATCTGACGGGAACTGGTGTATTCAACGTGGTATGATCGTTGACTTTTGAAACTTAAAATATCAAATTTTGAGGAATATATTTTTTTAGAGATTGATTCCAAAGGGTCATTATTAATAATGACATGTTGTTGCTGTTGTTAACGTTTCATTACTTGAGTCACATGTCTGCTTCCAAGCCGCCACCCCCACAGGGTCCGTCCACAATGATGATGGTGGGTCAAGTTTTGTAGGTTTAGATTGACAGGTAAAAAGATGGTGGACATCATTATCTGCTTGTTGATAAAATGAGCATGTATTGGCTTCGGTTGGGTCAAGTCTGGATTTGTAGTTCTGGAGTAGCCTACACCAACCGGATCGGAGCGGGGCCAAGGTAGAACGAGTGGATCTTGGCAGGTTCTTTTCATATGGATGCATTTCTGGCAAAACATTAGTTCCAAGGACTCGGTTAGGTTGGAAACCTTCTATGACATTATTCACCGTGTTGGTGTAGATACGCTTCATAATGGTTTTATAATTATCCCGGCTGGGTTCTTCGTCTTGTAGGTACTGTCGCGTAAGATTGGGAGATAAGTGTTGGAAAAAGATTTTTTTAATACATCCAGATGGTTGAGCTGCTGTCAGAGTTACAAATGTGATCAGGTGTCAGACAGGGAACTAGATATTGTAATGAGAGGAGGTCATTATGAGGTTTCACAGGGAGATGGTATTCGTGACTCATGAGGTGGCAACCAGTGGCTGTTCTTAAGGGTGCGTTTTGGCAGGTTTGAACTTTTTCAATTTAAATTTGAATACTTGTGGAGACCAGATTGGAGCTACGTAATTTATGACTGACCTCCCTATTAATAGTAACATTGATAGTTTCTGTTCGATATAATTTTGTATGTCGATCATTTTCATTCGATACAGTATCGATACCCATTCCAAGTTGGTCACGGCTGTTCACCGTCTATCAAGGAACATAGTTATAAGTCGGACGGGTCACATTATAAATGACAGCAAATATTGTACAAGCTGCATACACTCCCAGTGCTATCCACCACATGAGTTGCTCACGAAGTTTCTGTTCAAAATTTTTCAAGACTAGAAGGCCAATAGTAAGCCCGGCCAAGGCCCCTGTCAGATGAGCTACATAGCTAACAGGTATACCAGATGGTTCACCGGCATAACGATTGTAGATAGCAAAACCGACATCGGCGCTCGCTGAAACAGAAAATAAAACAAGAGTTAGTTTTTGAAAAAAATGTACGTGGTGTGGAAATAAAGAGGTTGTTATGGGAAAAATCGAACATAAAAAAAATCCCTTAAAATATAATATTTGTAGTGGGAATTATAAAATCTTAAGCAATTGTGTGTGTGTGTTCCCAAGTGACATGCTCCTTACACTTCGTGTATACCATGCAAGGAGTATGTCATATATTTTTATTGGGAATTATAGAATCTCAAGGAAGTGTGTTCCCAATTGACATGCTCCTTACACTTCGTGTATACCATGATTACCATGCAAGGAGTATGTCATATATTTTTATTGGGAATTATAGAATCTCAAGGAATTGTGTTCCCAAGTGGCATGCTCCTCCTTACACTTCGTATATACCATGCAAGGAGTATGTCATATATTTTTATTGGGCATTATAAAATCTCAAGGAAGTGTGTTCCCAAGTGACATGCTCCTTGCACTTCGTATATACCATGCAAGGAGTATGTCATATATTTTTGTAAATAAGATTGTGCACAAGAGCAGCTTTTGCAAAGTTACCGCTGTTATTTTCATTTTTAATTTGGCTTAACGTCTCTCTAATATCTATTGGTCATTCAAGACGGGGGTTTTACCCTCCATTCGCTTGCAACATGCAAACCAGCTACCCACATTGACCTCACCCAGCCTGGGTTGGGCCGGAAAAAAAGCCAGCATCACGAGGGCGCGAGCCCACGTGGAAACCCACACGGTACAAGATTGCTGGATGATGATTAACTTCAGTGGTCTAACGGGAGCTGGTATATTCAACTATTCAACGTGCCATAGACGCTGGCTAGCTGTTAATTTTAATCAGTTACAATTTTGAAAACTTTTTTTGGCTTAATGTCTTCCTAACATCTATTGCTCATTCCCGACGGGGATTTTACGCTCCATTCAACGTACCACTGACACCAGCTAATTGACAAACTGGCAAATAATCTCCGAAATACAAACTATAGTTGTTCCAATTACGAGAGTTGAAACACAAGAGAAATACGTTTCGTTTACAAATATGGACAGGACGAGAGGCAACATTGTCGCTGTTACATTTTAATACACGACAGGACGTAAGCTATCGCAATCTATAAACTTTTTTTTTTAACTGCGCTGTGTTAACTCTCTTCATTCAAACTAAAGATCTTGATTTCCCCCTTAGCACTCTGTTTACATTACACGATTTTTTTAACGTTTGGTGTGCGCATGTAGTTATTCACACAACAAATTGTTTTTTTACCGATGGGCAATTCAAACGGGGCTAGTTCTGAGGCATATAAACCCACTGAATAAATGAGAGATTTTTTTTACTTACTTTCTTTTTTCATAATATTCTAGCACTCATTTTTTCCCCACTCACAACAAAAACGAAAAAGAAATTCTCATTCCATTATGCCCGAAAATATTAAAAATATTGTTTTTGAATTTTTGAAACTTACCCACAACAAAGATGGCGAGCAACCTGACTATTCCAAACTCCATTTGGTTATAATTTAGTAAAACATTTGCAAGATGCGCTGCAAGCAATGCGTACACACCACCTGATGCGCCGACTAGATAGACATCAGAATCGATGACGGAAGTACCTAACGACCCTGCAAGAAATCAAAAAGATATTCAAATAAATAACAATGAAAGTAAGAAAGGAAAACAACCAAGCAATATACAGGGTGTAAAAAACTCTGCATTGAGTCAGGAGGTCAAAAAACTCGTACTACATTCGTGTGAAATTATAAAGGAGCATTCACACTACACAGTGAAAGTGTCAGTGACAGTGCTCAGCAATAATTTTTCGCAATTTTTCATGTCAAATCACTGTGAAGATCATGGTACTGCGTTAGAGAACACTGTTATTCACACTTTCACTGTGAAAGTGTGAATAACAGTGAATGCCTTTGGTTTTTTTTCTTCTTTGACTTCACCTTTTCCCAATTTCGGCGTTGCTTTCCATTTTCTACCATGCCACAATCTTTTGTTCGGTGCCTACTCTCCTTAGCTGTAACTCTTTCCTGGTACGGTAAACCTGGCTTGCTTCTCACAGTATCTATAGGAATTTCGTAGAAACTATCTTTTTGCTCATGATCTCTCATCATTGGTTTGAAGCAGAGTATTTTTACAGGCTGNATCTATACTACACAGTGAAAGTGTCAGTGACCGTGATCTCACAGTGATTTTAATAACACCCGTCAGTGTTTTACCTTAAAGGAGCATTCACACTACACAGTGAAAGTGTCAGTGACAGTGATCTTACACTGATTTTAATAACACCCGTCAGTGTTTTCTCCGTGCTCCGACAATAAACTTGTGCTCGCATAAAACCGTATTGGAGATAATTTCATACCAAATCACTGTGAAGATCACGGTACTGCGTCAGAGAGCACTGACACTTTCACTGTGTAGTGTGAATGCTTCTTAAAGAAAATGCTTTCTTAGACAATTCATTTTCCATCTGAAAAAGTCAAAAATTTTAAATGCATGTTTTTTTTGGTTTATTATTTTCAATAATGAACCTTTGGAATCGTCACGAAAAAAAAAAAAAAAATTACCCCCCCTCAAAATTTGATATTATACGTTTCAAGGTACGTAGAATCCAAAAATCGAATAAAAAAAAATCCGTTTGTCCGCCATACGCCGTGAGGGCACTTTTGCCACTTAGCGTTGACCGATTTGAATGAAATTTGGTGTATAGGTCCAATCTGGGCTCTAATTGTGCCCCGAAACATCTAATTGTTTTGGGTGCAATCGAATAAAACCATGGCGATTTTTGCCGCTTTTTAGCGGTTCTCAGTATCGCTGTCTAAAAGGAGAATAGTAAGAGCTAGAGATTCGAAATTTTATATGTATGTCACATTTGGGATCTCAGCTATCTCCAAAACTTTTGGGTTCAATCAAATATACCGCTGGCGGTTTTTACCGCTTTAAAGCGGTTTTCATTAATCCTGTCTAAAAATAGAATGGTAAGAGCCAGAGACTTCAAATTTGGTAAGTATGTCAAATTTAGGGTCTAATTAGATTTGGAATCATCATGATAACCCCCCTCAAATTTTTTTGGGGGGTACCCCCCAAAAAATGTATTATTTTTTGGGTTCAATCAAATATACCGCTGGCGGTTTTTACCGCTTTAAAGCGGTTTTCATTAATCCTGTCTAAAAAGAGAATACCCCCCAAAAAAAAAAAATTTATTGGGTGGGTACCCCCCAAAAAAATGTCACATTGGCAGAGTTTTTTATTTTATTTTTCTTTGTGTAAAACAGTTGTATTTATTTTTACTAAAAAGGTTTATTATTGAAAATAAGAAATCAAAATTTAAACATCAGCATGTCAAAATTCAAATCGGTCAGCCCAACCTGAGACTATGGGTCAGTATGTGTAAGACAAAGTTGAATGTTCATAGACTACATACAGGGTGTCTGATAGAAAGAAGCGGAGATCACTATCTTGAGAACAATTTCGAATTTCGAAAATTTTGAGTTAAATTTGGGCTTTGAATTGAATCTTGGTCTTTTTAAGTTGAATCTTTTTCAATATAAGACTAAGACCCACGAGAGGAACCACATTTGAGATCCCCAATAGAAATCAAACGTTTCAATTTAAATCTCCTCTAGTGTCTGCAATGGCATATTATAATTCCATTGAAGATAAACCTGAGCTCTTTTAGTAATAACCGTATATTGTTGTTACTGAATGAGACAAAGGACCGTAAGTTATTGCCTATATGAATGTGCACGTCACTTTATGTGACGTCACATTTCTATAGAGTGTAGACGGGAGAAGAAAGAAAAAAATAAATCTGACTGTCTCTGTGAGATTAAATTTTCAAATTTTGGTGAAAATGACTTCAACTTTAATGTCTTTCCAGTGCAAACATTTTCGAGTGGTTTTCAAATTTTGTACACTTTCAGGGAAGAAAGAAAATCAATGTGTTAAGAGATTTTATCTATACTTATAAAACGCTAAGCCCAGTTGGTATACTGACTGACTGACTGACTGATAATCAACGTAGCTCCACGATGGCTAAATGTAGAGACTTGAAACTTGGCACACAGGTCCCTTTTAGTATGTAGGTGCGTGATAAGAAAGGAAACAAAATAAAGTTCAAGTGGGAGCAAGTTACCGCCAAAAATGAAGCTTTTTAGCCGGTCTTTTTGTAATTTTTTTCTGGGAAAACTAAAGGAGATAACGAAAAATGACCGAGAATAGACCCCCCCCAAAATAGTATATCGAGACCCCATAAAAAATATAAAATTTGAAAATTTCCGGTTTATCCCCGATTTATGGACGGTTTTAATTACGGAAAAATCGGAATTGAGAAGTACCACTTCGGGATGAGCGAGACTGCTCAAATTCGATACAAAGGTGTTCCGAAGTACAAAAAGTCATACCCTTGAATAAAATATTGAATTTTCTAACTAGGAGCGGTGCTCACTCTGGGGGTCGGTTCCACCAAAAACCCTTAATTAAGAAGTATCACTTCGGAATGTTGAAATTTTATACGAAGGTGTTCCGAAGTGCAATTGTTGTTGAATTTTGTAACCGTAGCGAAGCACGGGAAAACAGCTAGTTTGTTATATTTACTGAAACCAGGATCGGAGTTATTTTAAGTTGAATTTNCAAGTGGACTTAACCAATAGATGACTTACCCCGCATGTAGCACCATGTAGAAAAGGAACCTCCATACTTCAGAGCGCTTGTGAGGACTATATATAAAAACACTATCACCCGATACCGAACCAAGTGGACTTAACCAATAGATGACTTACCCCGCATGTAGCACCATGTAGAAAAGGAACCTCCATACTTCAGAGCGCTTGTGAGGACTATATATAAAAACACTATCACCCGATACCGAACCAAGTGGACTTAACCAATAGATGACTTACCCCGCATGTAGCACCATGTAGAAAAGGAACCTCCATACTTCAGAGCGCTTGTGAGGACTATATATAAAAACACTATCACCCGATACCGAACCAAGTGGACTTAACCAATAGATGACTTACCCCGCATGTAGCACCATGTAGAAAAGGAACCTCCATACTTCAGAGCGCTTGTGAGGACTATATATAAAAACACTATCACCCGATACCGAACCAAGTGGACTTAACCAATAGATGACTTACCCCGCATGTAGCACCATGTAGAAAAGGAACCTCCATACTTCAGAGCGCTTGTGAGGACTATATATAAAAACACTATCACCCGATACCGAACCAAGTGGACTTAACCAATAGATGACTTACCCCGCATGTAGCACCATGTAGAAAAGGAACCTCCATACTTCAGAGCGCTTGTGAGGACTATATATAAAAACACTATCACCCGATACCGAACCAAGTGGACTTAACCAATAGATGACTTACCCCGCATGTAGCACCATGTAGAAAAGGAACCTCCATACTTCAGAGCGCTTGTGAGGACTATATATAAAAACACTATCACCCGATACCGAACCAAGTGGACTTAGATCACCCGTGGAAATGGTATAGTAAGCGAAGAATCCAAGCTGAAATCAGATAAAAGTATAATATACTCATTAATAAATGTTGCACGTTGCGAGAGACGGGCGTAAGAACAAACACTGAGCCAATTTGTGTTGAATATTTTATTGACAAATAAATAGTTGGACTGCACTTTAGATCATACGTCCAGCGAGGTAGTGTCACTTGGTTGTCCACGTAGATTCGCGCCCTCGTGATGATGGCTATTTTTCCGGCCCAACCCAGGCTGGGTGAGGTCAATGTGAGTAGCTGGTTTGCAAAGAATCCAGCGAATTGAGGATAAAAACCCCCGTCCCGAATGACCAATAAATGTTAAAAAGACTTTAAGCAAATGAAGTTTGGTATGTCACATTTGAGGCCAAGGGCTTCATTGAGATGGATGCCCGATAACCATCCAAAATTGTCATGTTACACGGACCATCTAGGTCCCTAACCATGGAGAATGAAGATACCTTCTGACACAAAAATATCAGATTGCCCGCTGGCTTAATAAATACTATGGGATTTCATCAAACCAAATTTTATGTAGACTCTCCCGGGAGGAAGAGGAAACTGCATCATTTTTGATTGCGACACCCTACTTGCGTGGAAAATAAACATTGGACTACTAAATCCAAGGTTTGGCAATGTCAAGTTGACATAAGAGAAGAATACTTAGCCAAAAAGCTCATCAGGCTTGCTGAGAAGACCAGTTAAGTCTTAGGTAAAAGGGTTTTGAAAGCCCCTCAAGAGAAACTCAACTCACGAATATCACACCATATCAGAAATTCAAGGTAAAGAGGACAATAAGTCCAAACAACCCTCAAGTTCCTGCATCTGGGAACGCGACATATGTTCTATACAAAACAGCTTTTACACTTCTGATAACTATTTATAGATTAAAATTTAATGTACCTACTTAATAACCAGTGTCTTCCTTACATAGTCTCAAATTACAGAAAAAAAACACTTCCTATTATAAGTAGGGGGTAACTGATTGTCACGGAACACGTGCCATGTCCCTCAAATCTAAAAGATGTTGTTGTTTTTTTTGTCTTCCGACTTCCTCTGAAGTTTAGATTATTTTTGAGGGTTTTAATTTTGTAAAACGGAAGTGTATTAAAGATAATTCTATTCTTGAAATACGAGGTTTCTACAGTATGTTCTGTGTTAGGTAGGGTATAGGGCAGAGGTTTTGATTTCTGAAGGAGCTACGAAAAGCACCCCATTATTACCAAGTTATTTTTTTTTTGCTTAAGGTCTCTTTAACATCTATTGGTCATTCGAGACGAGGAGTTTACCCTCCATTCCCTGGAAACTTACGAACCAGCTATCTACATTGACCTCACCCAGCCTGAGTTGGGTCGAAAAAATAGCCGGCATCACGATGTCGCTAATCTACGTGGACACCCAGGTAATGGACGTTACTTAACTTAAATGATCTAACGGTAACTGGTGTATTCAACTTTCTATAGTCGCTGGTAGGAGGGAGTTTCTTATATATATTTTTTTAAAAAAAAAGAAAAAAACGTAAATTTATCTGAACTGAGACCTCAGGACCACGACACAGCAAACAAATGATGGCCGGACCATCAATATTTCTGAAAAATGTATGTAACTGACCCCGACATACCACATAGATCCTTAGTGACATACCCCATACGTATTAACTTTTATAAATACAATAAAACAAAACACTTACCAAAAACAGTTTTTATAATAATATTTATGAAGAAATTAGTTTCTAGTCAACTTCCATCTTTAGAATCGACTAGACTGATGATAAATCGAATGATTCGAAACTAGCTTCTTGCTAAATAATTATAAATAGTGTTTTTGGTAAGTGTTTTCCTTTAATTTATTTAAAAGTTAATATTTTTTAACATTTATAATTAACATGTTATTCAAAGATTTAAACATACCACATAGACCCTTAGTGACATACCACATAGACCCATAGTGACGTGATATGTATATCACATGGGGTATATGAAAACAAAAAATCAATTGTTTTGTTTACACACAGAAGCAAAACTCTTTTTCAAATTTCTATTCGCACAGTAGTTAGGTAAAAATCAAAATTAAAACCGGTTTTTAGTGTTTCAGCCTTTTCCTTTCATTTTTTTGGTTTTCTCAAAAAGCAAGAACTCGATTTACTTCCTCTTTCTGATCCATTCATTCCCATTTCACAACCCTCTCTAGAGAAATTTCTTCTAATTGAGTTAAACACAATACCTTTGATTTTACAAGTTCAGTCCATCAAAAATTTCAGTGGCGGCTCTTCAAAAAAATTAATGCATCTTGGAAAGGAGATATTGGAAAAAGATGACCAATTTGAAAAAAAAAATGTATTGTGTTCTTTTCTAGCAGGATTCACTGGATGCCTCAAAGACATGGCCTTCCTCGATATTTTGTGGGTGTTGTTATTTTTTTCGGCGCACAGGAGACGGCCATTTTTTTTTTTTTTAATATTAATTTTTAGTCAGTAGCTTGAAACGTAAAGTTTGAAATTTTGAAAACACTGTTGACAGATTTTAATGAAATTTAGTATGTAGGTACCCTTTGGGTATCTACAATCTACATACGCCATCTAGGCGTTCGATACTTGGCATTATTTTCAATCACATTCCAGGAGGCTTTGTGCCATAAAATTTTAAACTCATGAACGAAAAATGTATACATTGATGAGACAATACTTGAACAATTAAAGGAATTTCTAAAATATCGTAAAATAACATCTTTTCACGGGCCGCCTCCACGCATTCTATTCTTTTCTTTGAAAAATAATGGAGGACGTGTAAAAAATATTAAGCATTGCTTCCTTAGATTGGCAAATCACTAAAATAAAATGACGTATGAGACAGGAAAACAAAACAAAAAAACATTTTTGCTCTGTTCCGGTCTTTTTATTAATATTTTTTTGTTCCTATTGAGCTACGGGGGCCCTTACAAGATTGGAAGTATTGGTGAAATATCTGAGCTGTAATAATTTTAGTGTGATTTTTTTAAATTCCTTAGAACCCCGTTAAGCATTATGGGTACTTCAAATTGAATATACCGGATGTGCTAAGAAAAGGAACAGATAGCAATATCTTCTGGACAATTTCACATTTTGAAAAACGCTTAAAAATGTTTTTTTTTTTTTATTAATTCAAAAGAGAATTTCCAGTAAGCAGTTTTCAAATTTTGGGCTGGATCAGGGAAGGGTCATTCAAGTGACCAGTATGTTTTTGAAATGGGTCATGTGAGGATAGAAATATTGTGTTCGCAACAAAAGGGAGTTTTGTCTCAGTTCAGGTTTGGTCATTCAGACTAGTTTGTGGAATTTATTTGACATCAGTATTAAAACAGACCCAGAGTTAGCCATGTTGAAGTTGATCTTCTGTTAAGTTGTCGACAAAGACTCACCTCTAGAAATGTTATAAACAATATAAACAATGGTGGAGGACAGCACGTGTAGTGGTCCGCATAGTACTTCCTATCCCTGCCTTCTGTGAGGAATTCATCTGCTATCAGCTGAACCATCCTGGAAAAAAAAAAACATTTCGTTGAAAAAATCCGGGAAATCACTTCAAATCGAACAATCTTGTGCAGAAGCGGATATAGGAAGTGGACGATAGCCCCCCCCCCCAAGTTGAACATCAAAACACTTTTTTCAAATTTGGTGTTTATAAATTTACCTCTACTGACTTCGATGACGATTATAAATTGGAGCATCGATCGCGCCCCCCCCCCCCAACTGGAGACTTGTATCAGCCCCTCTCTTTGTGGCCATATAACTTCGCTGTAGTGAATCAAATTGAGAACTTTTCATTTATAAAATGCATTGTTACATTACTAATGCTTTTTCAAGGGTTTCATCCGGGGTTCAAGGATTGGGGGGGGGG
>CM022883.1:6980333-6997379 GCA_012654025.1 Pachypsylla venusta
TTTATCTGAATAATGTAAAACTTATTCAGATAACCTACCCGGTTACAAATGGCGGAGATGCGGGCAAGCCCTAGGAGAAGGTTTATCTGAATAATGTAAAACTTATTCAGATAACAAACTCGGTTACAAATGGTGGAGAGGCGGGCAAGCCCTAGGAGAAGTTTTAATTCGATTTTTGAAAACTTTCTCAACAAATTAAGCTCCGTTTCCTTTCTTGAGACAAACCTATAATAGATTTATAACTTTAAACAATTAACAGAGGTAATACTATGCATGAATATTGAGTATGTCAAATGAATGAGCAAGAAAAAAGATCAAATTATTCTTGAATCTTCCGTCAAACCGGCACTTGCCTTAGTGTTAATTTTTGGTGGGATGTAAAAAAAAAATATATTCACTTTTCTCTCATTAATTCTACGTTTTAGAATCAATGAGTAAAAACTTTAAAGTTTTAATGTAAAACTTTAAAATAAAAAGAAAATATCTGGTCATGCAAAATTGTTAATTGCTAGAATCATCCTGCATATTATTTTGTGCAAATTTTGATTAATATTTAGGTAATATTAAAAACAAATTAGTGAAATATTCTTTACAAAAAGTTAGAAAACTGGGCAAAATATCAATCTAACTGATAAGAACTTTAATCTAACTGATAAGAACTTCAGTTATTGAAGAAAAAAAATAGCAAAGACACAAAATTGATCTGATTTATAATTGTGTTTTTAGAAAAGTATTAGGTAGATATTTCAGTATCCTGTTGTTTAAAAACTGAAAATTGCTATCCCTGTACAAGAGTGGTTCCCAAAAGTTTGTGGCCTGACCAACGAAGGGTTAATGTATTGTAATATATTTACATGTCTTACACTGTCTAATGATATTATAAAATTATCTAAATATTTTGATTATTTTATTTTTGACATGTCATCTTTGTTTAGAGTCCGAGTACATTATTACAATGTATTCAGCTCCTCCATCACAAAGCCTCTGTCCACACTGCCGTCATTGCAAAGTCTATTGTGCGCAATTATGGCTTCAATGAGATATCTCAGACCCCCTACAGTCATGATCTGGCTGCTAGCGACTATTTGAATTTTCAAAACTAAAATCTAAGCTGCGTGGAAAAAAATGGAAGTCACGAAGAGATCAGGTCGATTGTTTTAAAGTCTTTTGACTTTAAGAACACTAACTACTTATTGACGGGCATAGAAATGTTACCCAAAAGATGTAAATAATGTATTGAAGTCAAGGGAGATTATGTGGAAAAGTAAGACACAGTGCTGGGTTTTTATTTTCCTTCTCGATCTAGGTTAGGCCACGAACTTATGGAACCACCCTCGTACAAACCAACTGTGAACTTATCGTTTTCGTATTAATTATCGGGATTCCATAACAGATTTGCGAAATCTCTCTATTAATGAACATCTCCTACCCAACACATCATGTCACTAATTATCTATTGATTTCAGAAGATCGGTAAAAATAAATTTTTGTGGTAAGTAAGAGTATCCCCAAAAAAAAACCCTAGGAATAGACTGTTTTAACTAAAGACATGTCTTGGCAAGTTTAAAATAACTAACAGAATGTTACAATGTTTAAAATGTAAAACTTACAACCTATAATGTTTTTAGGCACGAAATTGAAAATACAAGAAGAAAAAAAAAAGAACAACAACAAATAAAAAGAACAGTAAGAAAAACCTCGTCAAATTGTCCAAACATGGACCTTTTCCGCTACAACACACCAATTGGCATGATCATAATATGAGGAGATAACGTGTAAATTTTCGACATATCTCTCAATTAATTGATCTAACTCTCCTTCACGAAAAACATGATAATATCGATGGTATGTAATCGAACCTCCTGCTTCCGACAGAGAAGACTCTTGAGAAGTTGATCCACTCAATGATGTTTCAACACTTTCTGCAGTTGTTAAAACTTCTGGCGGTTCTTGTACGGAAGCTCTTTGTCTTGTGAGCATAGGTGGTCGTCGTGATGATTCTTCAGATGATGAGCGACCATCACATCTTGCCATTCTTCTATCAGCAAATCTTGTATCTTTACTACAATCACTCCAACGACTATCAGATGTAAAGGATGCTGTGCTTGGAGTTTTAGCAACTTTACGACTGGAGTCACTACTATTTGTATCATTCGATTCTAAGGAAGTGCCAGGTCTTAGAAGGGATATTTGACTACCACTTGTGACTGTAGAAATTGTATCTCTCCGAGAATCTCCAGCGCGACTAACGTCGCTTCCACTAAATGTTCTCTCTGATACATCACCGGTATCCGATTCTAATGAGAGTCCAGGTTTCAAAGAAATATCACCCCGCCTTGACTCGTCGCTACTACTGGCAGTAATTTCATCACTTGATTCAACTGATAAATGAGGTTCAATAGTTTCTACTGATATACTTGGTCTCCGAGGTACTTCACTTCCTGCTAACAATTCTATTTTGTGTGATAATATTGTATTCCGTCTTGAGTCTGCCCAACTTCCATCACTTTCATTGTCACTAATTTGATCTTTAATATCCTTTTTAACTTTATTCAAGTCTGGTGTACATTCGCCTTCGCTTTTCACAACCAATGTCATTTCAGTGTACTTTGGAGATGTTAAGTCTTCATCAAAATGACTAAACTCATCAAAATCTGTTCGATGTATATCAGAAATTGGTTCAACTTGCGCTTTTTCGTTATCTTTAAATTTGTCTATTTCAACCAATAATTTTCCACTTAATTTTTCTGCAAAGTCCACAAGTTCTTGATTACTTTTTTCTTCAACCTCTGCATTTAATAGAATCAATGGTGGAGGAGGAATAGGAGGTGGGACGGGACTGACGTGTTTCACAACAACTCCAACTGCTTCTTCTAAAGTAGAAGCAACGCTTGCTGCAGCTTCTATCAATTGCCTGTTAGGTGAAACTGGAAGACAAACAGGACTCGCTGTACTAGATGATGGAGGCAGTACTTCTGAAATAAAAATAAACAATTTGTCATTCATTATTCCGAAATAAAAAATGTTTTTGTTTTTTTTATCAATTGTTACCACTTGATCCGATAAACAATCTTAAAAACCATTTCGTAGGTATAACTAGTTTTATTATTATTATCTCATTAATTTTCTCAACTTTTTGAGCTGGTTTTACAATAGTTCTCCAGGTCAATACTTTTAACCTCAGGAGTACTATGTTTTCCGTAATTATTCGTTTAGGAATTTCCGCAATATGTGTGCGGTTTCACAAATAGCAATATCTTGTATCTCCCATTCTTTTCAATTTCCTGATATTTGATGTAAATTTCTCTCTGGTGAGTTTTGAATAGCTTCTAATGTACCAATTATTACTGGGAATACATTTGTTTTTAACTGCCACCTTCTTGGGATCTCTATTGTTAAATCTGTGTATTTTAATTTCTTTTTTGCTGTTTGTTTCATTATGGTACAGAAGCTTCTACGATATTGCATGTTTTGTCTTTAAAAATTTTGATCACTATATCTGGTTTATTTACAGGTGCATGCCTGTCAGTGTGTTTTTGTTCATTATACATTATGTCCTAGAAAACCCTGTAACTTTTGAACGGCTTCAATTTTTTAGATTCTGATTGATCTTAGAGATAGAAAAGGGACATAATGTATTTTAGATAGAAAAGGCCATTCAATTGGTGATAGTAAAATTCAGTTTCGATCCCCGGAAAAGTTGCGGTTTCTCAAGAATTTTAAATAGAATGTTACCAATTTTATTTTTTAATATAAAAGTTGGAATAAAATAAGGACTAACATTTATTGAACAAAAAAAAATCAGGGGTGGAGATAGGGGGGGTCTGAAATTTTATTTTGTTACAACCTGTATAACCGGCCCGGTTTCGAGCTTCGATGTAAAAGTTCAATTTGTTTCCAACAAAGTTTATATTTTTTTTAAAGTGATATACTTTTGGATTTAAGGAGTATTTTTTGTTAATAAGGAAGTTTTCTTGAAGCCACATTTTTAAATTGAAAATAAATAAATTAAATTAAAAATAACTCTGATATTATGATCTAGATTACCGCAATGTCCCCCTGACATTCAACCGTTATTCCAATTTCTAGATTAATGTTTTACTATAGAAACAGATTGATATGAGATTAACAAAAAATTTTGAAGGCCCTTGGCGCAGATTGCATGCATTCCACATCGTCCTATTGCTTAGGACCGCCCATCCTGAGGACAAAAAAAGGGTTCCAGTTATGTTAAATACCTATTTGTAGTGTAACTTACCTGTGGAAAGTGTTGCTAAAGTTGGAACTGCAGATGTAGTGATAGAATTTGACGTTTCTTCATTGATGACACTAATGACACTGCCCACAGAATCTGGAGAGGACATTCCACTGGAGTCACTATCCACATCATCAATTTCAGGATTGAAAAGCTCTATATTCATAAGTTTAGGCATTGGTTCTGATGAGACTAATCTTTTGATCAAAGGAAAAGATAGTTTGGTAGAAATATCTTTCGATGATGTGAGTGTGACTGAAAATAATAAAAACAAACGAAAAATCATTAATACTGGTCAGTCTCAATCATTCTCATTCACCAAAGTTAGAAGGGTAACCGTTTCACATTTTTTTTTTCACCTTTCATAACCTTTGATTTATTATTTTCAATAATGAACCTTTAGAATCAGCACGAAACCCCTCCTGAAAATATGATATCTAACGTTTCAAGATACAACGCTATGTATATTTATGAACTATAATATTAAAGTTTACCACTTCCTCCCAGATTTTTCACTTTCCAGGAAATTCTTTTTAATTTTGGCTCATTATTTTTAATAATGAACCTCTGGAATCGTCACGAAAAAAATCACCCCCCTTCAAAATTTATTAAATTACATTTCAAGATACGTAGAATCCAAAAATCGAATAAAAAAATCCGTTTGTCCGCCGCGCCGTCCGCCGTGATGGGCACTTTTGACCCCCCTTTTGGGTACAATCGAATACACACTTGGCGATATTTGCCGCTTTTTAGCGGTTTTCAGTATTGCTGTCTAAAAGGAGAATGGTAAGAGCTAGAGATTTAAAATTTTGTATGTACGTTATATTTGGGGTCTCAGTTAGCTCCGAAAATAGTGGGTTCAATCAAATATAACGCTGGCGGTTTTTACCGCTTTAAAGTGGTTTTCATTAATCCTGCCTAAAAAGAGAATGGTAAGAGCCAGAGACTTCAAATTTAGGGTTTAATTATGACCGAGATTTGGAATCGTCACGAGAACCCCCGCCTCAATTTTTCTGGGGGGAGGGGGTATTTTTTTTTGCCAGAAAACTAATAAACTCATGTTTCACATTGGCAGAGTTTTTTTAATAGTTTAATTAAACTTGCAACTATTTTTTTTAATATAGTTAGATAAAAACACATTACGATTTTCCAAACTGTTTGATATAATTACCTGGCGGCTTTGTCTTTTCAATAACAGTTGCTTTCACTTCTTCATTTTCAACAACTTTATTTTTTGAACTTTCTGTTCCTTCACAAATGTCTACTCTTGGCTCAGTTGACCCTGTAATTGCCGATTTTGGAAGAGGTATTTTCAAATCTGACATAGGTAATAATTCAGTCTCTGGCAGAGATGATCTGCATTTGTACACAGAAGAACTCAGAAAAGGTCTTGAAGAAGACGTAGGCACAAAGTGTTTGTTTTTTGGTGAAGGAGGTGCAGAAGTACCCTGAAGGAGCGGTTGTTTATATTTAGGAGACATAAGTGGTTGCTTAAATTTCGGTGAAGTTGGGGGTGGAAATTTCATTTTAGGTGATGTTGGTTGTGGTGATGCAGGTGCTGATTGTAATGTAGGAGATGTGGTGCAAGACAAAGGGTCTTGTTTGGGTATAAATATTACAGATGCAAAGCTGTCCTCCGAGTCCACACTTGTATCACTTTGCAAACTACTGTCTTTGGAAGAATCAGAGCCATCTTCTCGAGACTGCCGTCTCTCTCCATCCACAGATTGAGCTCTTATTTTTACTACCGATGTTGATTGTACATAAGAAGTTGTATGTAAATTATTTTGTGGAGGTGGGGGAGGGGGTTGTGGAATAGGGGATCCTACATCTGTTCCTTTCCAACCTTGTAACATACGAACAAAACCATTTTTGAAAGAAGCTCCTGCTACCTTTTCAATATTAGTTGTAGAATTTTTGAGCTTTTCTGTCAGTCCAGTTTTGAGCAATTGAAATCTTTTTGCAGTATTGGCGGAAAAAAGCGTATCCCTCAACGAATCAAGTGTCCTAGTATTTCGGCGATAAATAAGCTCTTCGTTGAGTGATGCTTGTTTTTGGATATTCTGTCTCACTTTTTCCTTTTCTCGTAGTCTTTCAGTACTCATCAATTCTTCATTCATCGAACTCTGTTTGAACACATTTCCTCGATGCCGCGTTCCCAATCCGGATACTTTAAAGTCAGGTAAAGCTTTGACCAAATCTCTCATGTCTCCTTCTTCCTCTGCTTCTACATCTTCATCATCATTATCAATATTTTGCTTTTGTTTTACCAACTTTGGTTTTAAATTCGGCGTTGCAGGATCTTTACTTTCTATAGAAAATTCTAAGGCAGGTACACTTGAACGAGACCTAACTATTGGGGCAACTTCTACTTGAGGAATATCGGTTAAGCTCTTTGATTTTATTGTAACATCTGATCTTTGGTGCGTTGTGGCAAAATTTTGCCGTTTTGAAATGGCTATAGGTTTGGGTTCATCTTCTAAACGTCGTAGTTCTATTGGAATGTCCTGAATGTTCTCCTGATTATCTTCACATCCATCTGGATCATATCTCCGAGGAGGTCGCGTTATTGAATTCCAAGATTCTAAAAACCAAGGTCGATGACGATTTACTTTTTTGCTACCTGCGAGTTTCTGGAAAAGCAAAAAAAAATAAAATAAATGGATTAGACAGTAAAACAGATTTCTTTATTACTTGCACGGTATGACTATTATTTCCACCAAGAAAGTTTTGCTGGATCAATCAAATTAAATCCGGCCCGAAGGACCACAATATCTAGGTACAGTATCTGTGAACTGTAATTTTGGTGTCAATATTTAAGAACTTTTATTGATCAGGCACATTTAATTTCTTACTAATATTATATTCCATACCGTCCATACATTACTTATTAATCTTAATTCTTTTTTAGATTTCTTCTAACATGAAAGTTCACCATTGTTCATCTCGAAATCAGAGCCACAATTTTCATACTCCCTATGTCCAAACTCAATCCCTGGCACCACATGCTTTCATTGGGCAATGAACTACTCACAAAGGATATTGATTTCTGCGCTTGAAATATCCAGGTATTTAGAAAGGTCCTTGAAACTATACTATAACTTGGGAGAAGATTTGCTGCGGGCGGTTACGGGTTGAGTTTTTTGGTGCTTATTCAAGAGGGAGCGCCCTTGAGTGTGTTCGTCTGTAACGGATCTCCGTGGAATTTTTTCCCTATATATATATATATATATATATATATAAATTAAATTAGTTTTTAAGGTGCGTTTTGTAAAAGAGTATTTTTATACTTGTAATCGCTCTCGACGACCCTCAATGTGTCTCCAGACTGTCCACAATCTTTGGAAAAGTATATGGGACAACATTAGCCGGGATCAGCAGCTCCAACGGAAGAAAGACGCAGGAGGTTGTTATTGGAGAGGTTCTGATGGTATTTGGACCATCAAAAGGCGAAGAATCAACGATATCTTGTAAAAATAAATTAGAATTAATATTATTACTAATTTCCATATTCCTATGGCAGTTTAGAATTTTTATTTGTAAATTTCAAAGAGTCGGCGTTGCTTTCCTAAATTCTTCTATGCCACAACCTTATGTTCGGTGCCTACTCTCTTTAGCTGTAACCCTTTTCTGATACGATAAAAAATATATAAAAATAATGTCTTTGTTGACTTTTTTTTTTTTTTTTNTTTTTTTTTTTTTTTTTTTTTTTTTTTTTTTTTTTTTTTTTTTTTTTTTTTTGAGGAAATATTTTAATTTTCATCGGATCGACTTTTTCAAATTAGATAGAAAAACAATCTATCTAATTTGAGAAAATCGATCTGATGAAAATTAAAATATTTCAAACCTTGCCCGATACGATAACCCTAGCTTGCTGCTCACAGTATCAATAGAACCTCCTTAGAATCTTGCGTTCTACTAACGATCTCCATTATTGGTTTGAAAGACTGAATGCCCTTCCTAACACCAAACCTTCTATATTTACATGGGCTTAGAACCGTCACCTAATGAATCTGGTTTGCTTCCCTCGGTGGCTACAGTATGTGTAAATCTCAAAGTATTCTAAAGTATTTTTACAATATAAAGATAGCATTTTTTTTTAATTTGGCTTAACGTCTCTTTAACATCTATTGGTCATTCAAGACGGGGGTTTTAAACTCCATTCACTGGAAACTTGCAAACCAGCTACCCACATTGACCTCACCCAGCCTAGGTTGGGCCGCAAAAAGCCAACGATACGTGGTGTTCCCAAGCNCATAAAGCTCTAGGATCACATGATATGGAAACATAGGTATATGAACGGAAGAGAGAAAGTAACAATCATAAAGCTCTAGGATCACATGATATGGAAACATAGGTATATGAACGGAAGAGAGAAAGTAACAATCATAAAGCTCTAGGATCACATGATATGGAAACATAGGTATATGAACGGAAGAGAGAAAGTAACAATCATAAAGCTCTAGGATCACATGATATGGAAACATAGGTATATGAACGGAAGAGAGAAAGTAACAATCATAAAGCTCTAGGATCACATGATATGGAAACATAGGTATATGAACGGAAGAGAGAAAGTAACAAACATAAAGCTCTAGGATCACACGATATGGAATCATAGGTATATGAACGGAAGAGAGAAAGTAATAATCATAAAGCTGTAGTAGGATCACACTTAATGCCCGATGCATTTTCTAACAGCCTCAGTATAAAAATAGAGTTCTAAGCTCTATTTTTATACTCAGGCTAAAAGATTACATGTTAAATAAGTGATTAAATAAGATGGCGGATTCAGTGTTGTTAAAAAAGTGTTAAATAACTTATATAAAGAGATAAGTTATTTAACATTAAACAAAGATTAAAAGATTGATTCAATGCAAACAAATTGTTTTTGGCTTCTCATTGCGGTGTATGATATGAAACAGTGGACAGTCTTTAAAACCGATTTGAAACGTCAGCCATTTTAGGCCAGATTTTCATTATCAGCAGTGACAATGAAAATCTGGCCTAAAATATTTATGGTCAAAAACACCAGAAATCACTGAATTTTAGAAGGAATTTCAAAACGTTAAAGATTATTTTAGTTTTTACTCAAATCCCAATAAATGAAAGATGAAACAGCTCTCCAGCACTGAATTCCATAATTATTTCATGGAATTTTCGAAACGGGGGCCACCATTAGATTGATATTGACATCCGAAACGGATAGGCACCCTAAAGAATCATCATCATAACTTAACAACAGCTGTGGGGATGGTTTGCAAAAACTCCCCACGAGTTGATGATAATAAAGAATTCTTACGGATAATGTAGTAGTTTCTATTTGCTTTCTGCATGGGTAGTGGAAAAGATTTCGTTTCCGATCCTGTCTTCAATCGCCTTTTACGACCGGCCTGGACTTGGGTGCCTTGGAAGTATTCTTTTTTAAGTCTCCTTATCTTTATTCCCCACGAGGGAATAACCAACATAATACACCCTGTATTTGGTGTGGTTCACAGAGAAATAAAGCCATCAATACAGTTCACATTGGTTACTAAGAGATTGATAGGTTATGCCTGAGGCAATATGTTTATTAAGGAAATATTTTATTAATTTTAACTACTTCTCTAAATCTTCTTGGTAGGTATTGTTTCTCAACTAATCATTGTCTTGGGATACTAGCTGTACTATTTGATAATCGAATTCAACGATACCGATATTTCAGAATGGGGTAGTTGCGCATAGTTTTACTTCTGTCGAATTCAACGATACCGATATTTCAGAATGGGGTAGTTGCACATAGTTTTACTTCTGATGGAATTTTCAACGATACCGATATTTCAGAATGGGGTAGTTGCACATAGTTTTAGTTCTGTCGAATTCAACGATACCGATATTTCAGAATGGGGTAGTTGCACATAGTTTTACTTCTGTCGAATTCAACGATACCGATATTTCAGAATGGAGTAGTTGCACATAGTTTTACTTCTGTCGAATTCAACGATACCGATATTTCAGAATGAGGTAGTTGCACATAGTTTTACTTCGGCTTTAAAAAGGAAAATATTGTAATGGGCTGAAATTTTCGATGTTTAGTTTTGAATGCCAAACACGTTTTTGGCATTCAAAACTCGATTTCTCTAGAGCCTTTCGTTCATTACAATTATTCTTCCTTGATAGAGATAGGATTTATCCAATGCAAACTTCATTAGAAATCCAACAGAATGCCTTCAACATTCGTTTCACCCTTCATTATGTAATTCAAATTTAAATGGAGGAATCAAAAGATAAACAAATATGACAGCAATCTTCATCAACCAATCGTTCATTTTTCTTTGTCTTTCCTGGGGAGAATTTATTTATCAATTCTTTTTTTCTCTTACGAGACGAGGGTTTAACTCTCCATTCGCTAATTGGGCTGGGAATAGTCAGCATCACGAGAGCCCAAACCTAGTTGTCCACCTACCAACCTCGCTAGACATTGACAATCTTCAGTGATCTTACGAAAAAGGTTGTGTATTCAGCATAACTCCATATGCCCATAATTTTTGGTTACTGGGCATTTGCATCAATCGCAAACTTTATAACGACAGGGAATTCTTCAAATATTCTACCTCACTAAAGACAGTCTTGATTTGGTCCCCTTCTTCTTTAAGTTCACCTTCTCCCAATTCTATTTGGGGTCGACGTTGCCTTCCTTAACTCTACCTTGCCAAGCCTTCTCTACAGTGCTTACTCTAGTCAGACGTATCCTTTCCTTGCACGGTAACACAGTATAAATGCGTAGTAACTGCAATTTGCTAATGAACTTCCATCATTGATGGTGAAGCTGAGTTTTTTATAGGCTGGATGTCCTTCCTAACACCAAACCTTCCGTATTTACACGGTTTTTGGATCGATCTTATAAAACTGGCGTTGTCTCTTCGGTGGCTACATTGGGATTTATATGACGAGTCAATGATTCATTTGAGAACTTGGTTCCATCTAGAACCGTGTGAACGTAAAATGAATATCACAGACAGAAGGAAGCACGGTTAGACTAGAAATATTGAGGAAATCGTCCATTAGAAATATGAATTCCTAGGCTATTATTATTATTGTTTAATGGAGCTGTGCTAAAGAAATGAGGCTATTGCTTTTAATCTAGTGGGCGGGGCCTAATTTTCATACTAATCTAATATAATAGTGAGCATATCATAAGGATGTACTTTTTAGTCTTAACATCTTGGGTCATTCGAGACGGGGTTTTAACCTGCAAGAGGGAGCGAACCTACATGGTCGCCCATCAAGTAAAATCTTGCCCGCCGTTATTTTAAATCTCTGATCTTACGGGAACTGGTCTATTCAACATGTCCATTGACGCTGGCTAAGATTTATTCTATCCCTCCCAAAGTATCTCGGAATCTACTGAACCTAAAAGCAATTGAGTGGAAGAGTTTTGGTGTTAGGAGTAGAAGAGTAGGAAATATTTTGTTGATGCAACGGCTCATACTAAGGAAACATAATAGTCTTCCAATTAGAGAGATAATATTTCAAAAATAATTTGTGTATCAACTACTAAAAATGTTTAGTAGTTGATACACAAATTATTTTTGAAATATTTTTTCATTATGACTATTAACTTCCTTNTCCATGGTCGCCCATCAAGTAAAATCTTGCCCGCCGTTATTTTAAATCTCTCATCTTATGGGAACTGGTCTATTCAACATGTCCATTGACGCTGGCTAAGATTTATTCATCCCTCCCAAAGATCTCGGAATCATCTGAACCTAAATGCAATTGAGTGGAAGAGTTTTGGTGTTAGGAGTAGAAGAGTAGGAAATATTTTGTTGATGCAACGGCTCATACTAGGAAACAAGATATAGTCTTTCAATTAGAAAGATAATATTTCAAAAATATAATTTGTGTATCAACTACTAAAAATGTTTAGTAGTTGATACACAAATTATTTTCGAAATATTATTTCATTATGACTACTAACTTCCTTCTTCAATTAAATAAATCCAATTAGAGAGGTTAGGAAACGTTTTTACGGCCATGCCTCTATTGCTTATGTACCTACAACCGTCCAAAATGGATCCATGGCGGCCAATAGAAAAGCGAGTTTAAAAAAAAAATTGAAAAGGACGCCATTTACTCCTCCCCAGTTCCAGACCCCCCCGATGTTTAATGTTTCAACTGACTCGGAGATACGATGTAATCAATACGTACGCATTGCATAAGTAATAATTTAAGAAAGTCTATTCGTTTAGAAAACAACAGTAGTGGTATTACCTCCGTCGGGGTGGGGAGAACTGAAAGAGCGGGCGGGGGTCTGACGCCAAGGTTTCCATAAAAAAAAGGAACAACTTCCGTCTGAAAGTTACTACATAATAGGTATACTATTACTGAAAACTTGGCAGGAGGGGAGTGAGTCAATCGATAAATAAGTTTAATTTCAAGCTAAATTCTTACATTGTCTATTTTCTATAGAAAAAAGAATTGAACGTGACATCTTTACGGGATAAGACCATGTGATCAGCGGTAGTAAAATAACACAGAAAACAACTCTTCAATATTAAGATTTTATTTTATAACTCATTTTTTTGTACTACAGATATAAATATTATGTAGTAATTGTAATAATTCCGAGAGCCTTTGTGAATCAACAGCCTCTATCTTTGAAAATGACTAGAACTTTTCTCTTTAATCCTTTGGGTCCCTAAATTTTTCGCCTCGCAAATATTTATTTTAACTATGGGATTTAGAGCAGAGGCACCAAAACTGTAATTTGGTTTGCCGTGTACGGTTAGACTCAACAAAGAAGGGGCGCACACTGACGTTCTTGAGGTATATTAAAGTTATACATGGCCTAAAGGTGCCCCGGAAGGACATTACTCTCGGTCATCAGGGGCCAAGCTTATCGTCCTGACCTGAGGTATGTTCCAGGTATAAACACGTACATGACTTTACTTTGGGTTCATTAGGGTTAATTGTCCTTGAGAATTCTTAATGTACATGGCCCCGAATTCTATTGACGAATGGTCCCCGGAAAGAGATAATTTACGTTTACCATTTTACAAGGACCCTTCAGGACCTCCCAAACGGCGATGTCTGCAGGAACGCCTCCACCAGAGAATATGTTTCAACCCTTATTTCATGAATATCTACCGATCTGAGTATAAAATTCTGGTTTTGTTTAATCACTATTGCAAACTGAATGGTTAATAATGTTTCATTCATAAAACATAATTGACAAATGAGTTCAGAACAGGTGTTCTGTTAAAAGCAACCCATTAA
The DNA here is from genome assembly GCA_012654025.1 of Pachypsylla venusta. NCBI lineage: Eukaryota > Metazoa > Arthropoda > Insecta > Hemiptera > Aphalaridae > Pachypsylla > Pachypsylla venusta. The sequence goes on from CM022883.1 coordinate 6,993,847, forward strand.
AGGTATACCTACTGCAGACAAATAGAATTGCAGCTGTCCACTCTGACAGAAGTCTGGAACTGGACTTTAGAACCATATGTCTTGTTCCGCTGATTGATCTTAACTGAAATTGGTTTTATTAGATACCAGGTTAGATAAAACTCAATAAGGGGCATGTCCACTATTAACCCCCATGGCCGTTTCGTACCATTGACTAATGGAGTTTGAGTGAATTTTTTTAAATTTCGGAATGGCATGGCTGTAATACTACTCTGGATAAATGCGAAAGAAATTCCAGGGAAATCTTTTTTTTTTTATAAAAAAAAAACCACTCTATTTTTTATTAATTTCACTGGACGATAATTTTCTTATCAAAACCGGGGGAACACGCCAGCTTCATTAGGTGATGGTCCCCTGTAAATGCAGACGGTTTGGTGTTAGAAAGGACGTCCAGCCTTTAAAAAACTCTGCTTCATACCAATTCTGAAAGGTCATCAGCAAAATGCAGTTTCTATTACCTATTGTGAGAAACATGCGAGGATTACCATGCAAGGAAAGGAGTTGTCACAGAACAAAAGCTGGTTTAACAATTTAAAAATTAAATAGCCAGTGTCTATGTCACGTTGAATACACAAATTCCCATTATTTGTTTCAAAGGCCAAATGGGGTTTTACTCGGTGGCTGGTAAAACCTCACTTGGATAACGTAGGTGTGATTGATCACAGGCATAAAGCAAAAAAAAAAAAAAAATCGATGGAATAATTGTATGTAGGTAATTTACCTTTCAATATTCGATAATAATTCAAAATAAGTGTCCTTATAGTTTTTTTAAAATAATTTAAAAAGAGTTTGAGACCCTAAGTGGATCAATAAGGACAGAAAACGAAATAGCCAATTTAACGAAATGTGGTATAGTGTTAATTCCACGATATTATTTTAATTTTTCTGTCTCTTTCTATCATGATAACTCTCGGAAACATTGTGTGTTTTGTAAAGACAATATACTTGTGCCGCTTCCTTAAGAAAACTCCGGGTCCGCGGGGAATTTCTCGTTCTTGTTGGGCCTACAGGTATACTTAGTTTAAATCGGACAACATGTCCCTTAATTGTAGTATGTCTATAGTAGACAAATCATAATATTAAAATCGGACCACATGTTAGCCATGTCCCTTACTTTTAGTATGTCTATAATTAGACAAATCATAATACTAACGATGGCCAATACAACTACAATTTAATCAGTCAATAAGTTAATTTCAGTCAGAATAAGAAAATAATCTACCAATATAAAAAAAAAAAATCTTACCAAATATTTTGATGCNACCAATATAAAAAAAAAAAAAATCTTACCAAATATTTTGATGCGAAACATTTTTTCCATTTTACGATTCGTCCGAAATGAACGGAGAAACATGGTTTAAAAATCAAACCATGAAAGAACAACTAAATAGTAATCAAAATGTCAAAATTTAATTAACCAATTAATCTGTCAAAAACACGTTATATATAGAAAGTCCATCAAAGATTAGAATAATAAAATTTGAATACAACAAACACCTCAAAAATTATGAAAACTTTTGAATTTTAAAAAATACGAAAACCGTTATTACTTCGGTAGGAGTGATTTTTTTTATTTTATGATTTTCTCGCAACTGAATTTAATTTTAAACTAATACTAGTAACATTATTTTTTATAAAAATAATATTAATTCAATTTCTATAATATGTATTTAATTTATAGTAATTAATGATCTAGAGTGAGACCAAATCTAAATAATATCCAAAAATTCATGGATAATAAAATTGTGATTTTATTTGTTCACTAAGATTTTAATGAAAACTTATTTATGAATTACATTGAAATTAAATAATTAGTTTTAAAATATCTAACTTACAGATCTTAATTTAATTAATTTTAACTCGAAATTAAATATATATTTATTTTTAAAAAAAATAAAAAACACGCGTGATGCTATCAATTTGGAAGTTGATAGAAAACTGTTTTTTTCTTCTTCTCTTTTTCAAAAGGTAAACAAAGCAAATCTTCTTCCCCTCAAATTAATGTTTCTCCTTTCAAACGTATTGAAATTACCCAAAAATTAAATTTAGAATTTAAGTTGATAGATATCTATCTACCTAATAGGTATTACCTATTTTCATTGGTTTTTAAAAGGTTATTTTTGTAATTTTATTTAGGTAGTTCAAAATAAATTGTGTTATTTTTAGTTATGATTGACATTGACTCCCACTTTAGTTATAAAGGCGTTGCATGGGTGATTTTGTTTTGCTACTTTTGTTCAATTTGAGTACTATTTTGCAATAGTCCGGTAGCTTCTGACACGAAACGACACGATAAATTTTAATTTACACTAGTCCGATAGCCTATGACACGAGCATTCACACTAAGCAGTGACAGTGCCGTAAACGGTAAGTGATCCGTTCGGCAAAACTAAAAATATTTTTCCAGACAGTTGAAGAGGCATGGTCATACTGGACCGGCACGTGACGGTGATAGTGTATCACTGTGAGCTCACGATCCAGGGGAATAACTTACCGGCACTGTAACGGCTTAATGAAGGAACATGTTCATACTGGACCGGCACGTGACAGTGACAGTGTATCACTGTGAGCTCACGATCAGTGGGAATCACTTGCCGGCACTGTAACGGCTGAATGAAGGAACATGTTCATACTGGACCGGCACGTGACAGTGACAGTGTATCACTGTGAGCTCACGATCAGTGGGAATCACTTGCCGGCACTGTCACGACTTAATGTGAATGATTCTAAAAAAAGCATCGGCGGCAACCAAATATTGTTGGCAACAACAAAGATAATAATTAGTGATGGCATATCGCTCAAAAATATATCGAATTTTCGATATATCGTTTTTCAAATATATCTATATGAGAAATTTATCGATATATCGACGATATATATCGGTTTATTATTATATTATATATTATTATTATTATTATTAGAAATTAGAATTTTACGAGGTGAATCGGTGAAAAACTTTGAATAAAAAAAAATGGATAACTTCAAATTTTATTGCTACATCAAGAACATTGAAAAAAGCCTAAATTAGTGACCATATTAAACGATATATCGTGAAAAATATATCGATATATGGCCGGCCATTCACGATCAGTTCAAACTGACAGTTTGAACTGATTAGTCCAAACTGATACTTTCAACTGACGTGAATGGCAGTGGACTGACAGTCCAATTCGACTGATGGGTTGGACTGTAGGATTATAAAAAATTTATATTTTGGACTGAAGGTGCTTGGACTGACAGTTAAAAAATTTACGTGAATGGCGCTTTCAGTCCTCAGACTTCTCAGTTAACCAATTTCTCTTCAGAAATTGGTTATATTCTAGGTAATAAGGTATGTTTTATTTTATCTTTGGCTTTCTTTTTTTATTTTTCTTGATCATTACGAAAAATAATCCGAGAACAGCGATGTCGTCGTCGGAATCCATTGTGAGATTTGTGAGAACTGATGGTTTTAACTGAACGTGAGTGGGCATCTCAGTTGTCAGTCCAAACTG
>CM022883.1:7004480-7018863 GCA_012654025.1 Pachypsylla venusta
ACATACACTGGCAATACATAATTTTGAATTCTAGTATGTCTGACGTGGAAAGCTAAGTCTTATCTATTTTAAGGTAGACCTGGTTAACTTTACATTTCTGGTTTGGAAAATCTATTTTGGTTTATTATTTTCAATAATGAACTTTTGAAATAGTTTTCCAATTATTTTTGTACTGTGGTCATAAATTAGTGTTGTCTACTGGCACAAATTATGACCACATACACTGGCAATACATAATTTTGAATTCTAGTATGTCTGACGTGGAAAGCTAAGTCTTATCTATTTTAAGGTAGACCTGGTTAACTTTACATTTCTGGTTTGGAAAATCTATTTTGGTTTATTATTTTCAATAATGAACTTTTGAAATAGTTTTCCAATTATTTTTGTACTGTGGTCATAAATTAGTGTTGTCTACTGGCACAAATTATGACCACATACACTGGCAATACATAATTTTGAATTCTAGTATGTCTGACGTGGAAAGCTAAGTCTTATCTATTTTAAGGTAGACCTGGTTAACTTTACATTTCTGGTTTGGAAAATCTATTTTGGTTTATTATTTTCAATAATGAACTTTTGAAATAGTTTTCCAATTATTTTTGTACTGTGGTCATAAATTAGTGTTGTCTACTGGCACAAATTATGACCACATACACTGGCAATACATAATTTTGAATTCTTGTATGTCTGACGTGGAAAGCTAAGTCTTATCTATTTTAAGGTAGACCTGGTTAACTTTCCATTTCTGGTTTGGAAAATCTATTTTGGTTTATTTTTTCAATAATGAACTTTTGAAATAGTTTTCCAAAGGTTCATCTATACGAAAAATTTTGCAACTAATTATGCAGTCTTATTACATTCCTTATCCTATAAAAAGGAAAGTAGGCTTTTTGTCGAGTTTTCATTGGCAAAACACGTTTTGAGTTTCAGCCATTGGTTCATGTCGGTCTGACTGTCTATGAACAAGATATCTAAAGAACGGTAAGTGCTATATATAACAATATTACAAGTGTAAGTAGACTTGAAATTTGGCATGTATGTCAGTTTTATCTTCATGAACAACACACAACTTTTGGTTGAAATCAGCGGTATTTGCGAATACTGGCTAAGAGAAAAACAGATTTCAAAGTTCGCTAGTATATCAATAGTATGTATTGGACGCGTCCCGATTTTTTTTTATTAAAGTCGAATGTGGGTACTGTTAGCTGTTTTGCCCCTTTTTGACAATCTAGAATCCCGAAAGTTCAGATTTGGGCTCTGGGACCAATGCCCAAAACGTGTTTCTCTTGACATCGAAAACTTCAGCTCCTCAAAATACTTTCTTTTTTTATGGCCTACAGAAAGTCGTCTGATGGTGACACCAGTTTTTTTTTCTATTTTTCTAGTATGTGACTGACATTAAACTTTGAAGTCTATTAATAAATGGACTGTGACCAACATACGAAATTCCATTTAAATCAGCCAATGCTATGTGGCCAAATTTCCACTTGTATACGGTGCCAATGTAGGTATAGCTGGTTTGGAAACTTAAAAACCAGGTACCCACATTGACCTCAAATAGCCTATGTTGGGCCCGAAAAATAGTCAGCATCACGAGGGCGCAAACTTATGTGGACACCCACTTGATAAAATCTTGCTGGACGTTGCTTAACTTCAGTGATCTAGCGGGAACTAGTGTATTCAACGTGCCATAGACTCTGGGATTTTTCGTGGTCACTTCATACTTGAAAATAATAAATAACACAAAACTTTTTGCATGAATATACAAATAGATTTCAAAGAATACATTCAAGCATGAAAATTCCAAACAGTGTGTGGCCTTTGAAAAATTACATTTCATTTTTTTGAGTAAATTCTTGTTCGGAAAACGCGTGACATGCTCAATGCAATTTTTTTCAAAATGGGACAATCAGGTAGGCAGAGGTTATCACAGGTGTAGATCTAAACAATGTTGGAACGTGACTTTAAATTAGAACAGAAGATTAAATTTAAAATATTTCCTTTTTAAAAGATATTTAAAAATAATAAAATAAAAATACTAATTGCTAAAGGAAGGTGTTTCTTCACATATACAGGATATTCTACCTACTTTCATTATTGAATGATACCTCTTAATAGTTACAGGATGAATCAGTCTTTTTTCAACTTTTCAGGAAGTGAAGAAAACTTTTCTGAAATGAACGCATATTACAGTCTAACTATACTTATAAAACGCAAAGCCCAGTTGGTATACTGACTGACGTACTGACTGACTGATAATTAACGTAGCTCCACGATGGCTGAACGTAGAGACTTGAAACTTGGCACAAAGGTCCCTTTTAGTATGTAGGTGCGTAATAAGAAAGGAAAAAAATAAAGTTCAAGTGGGAGCAAGTTACCGCCAAAAATGACTCTATTTAGCGGGTCTGTTTGCAATTTTTTTCTGGGCAATCTAAAAGAGATAACGAAAAATTACCGAGAATAGATCCTCCCCCCCCCCAAAATAGTATATAAGGACTCCATAAAAATATAAAATTTGAAAATCGGAATTGAGAAGTACCACTTCGGGATGAGCGAGAAAGTTGAAATTTTATACGGTATTCCGCTGTGCAAAAAATAATATCTTTGAGTAAAACATTGAATTTTCTAAATAGGAGCCGTGTTCACTCTGGGGGTCGATTCCACCAAAAATCTAAAATTGAGAAGAATTTAATTTCGTGATCTCGAAATTGTTGTTGAATTTTGTAACCGTAGCAAAGCACGGGAAAACAATTAGTTTCCTATAAATTCCACAGAAATCATCTGAGTCATGGTGTTTCCACTGTGGTATCAATATCTCAATTTCAAAAAACAATGAGTTAAAGAGCATCCACACCACACAGTGAAAGTGTCAGTGACCGTAATCTCACAGTGATTTTAATAACAACCGTCAATATTTTCTGCGTTCTCAGACAATGGAAATATTTTCATTGTGAAGATCACATACGTCGTTGGAGAGCACTGTCACTGACACTTTCACTGTCTGGTGTGAATGCTCCTTTATGGTGTTTCTGAAGTGAACGCATATCTGAGTCATGGTGTGCCTATAAGAAACGATGCGTTTTCATCTTCTCGTTTCACTGGTATCAATATCTCAATTTCGAAAAATAGTGACTTATGTGGTTTCTTAAATGACTGGTTCAAAAATAATAAATCTTTTTTTTTTTATTGGCTTTGCCTAACGTGTCTCTTTAACATCTATGATTATTATATACACCCACCCTGATTTGGACCAAAAATAGGCAGGATCACGAGATCTCCAATGCGGTCACCCACCAAGTACATCCTTGCTGAACGGTGCTAAACTTCAGTTATCTTGCTGGTGTATTCAATGAGCAATTGACACTAGCTTACAGTATCATAGTTTCTCAGTACAATCCATGAATTTACTCTCAGGCAGTGTAAACAGTCGCCGCGGGCCGATCATGTTGGAAGCGAATGCTCGTTCGTGCTCGAGCCTGATCTCGAGTAACTGATCGTCAGAAATGCTCGAGTAGTGTGAACAGAATGCTCGTTTGTGTTCGTGCTCGTCGAAAACTGGCGAGCAACGATCACGAATGCTCGATGCTCGCGTATGTTCAGGCAGTGTAAATGATCACAGCTGTATTGAATATTGAATACAAAATTAGGCGATCATATGGACCTCGTTTTGAAATCACGAGATTTAAAGTGATACAAAAAATTAGCGAAATTAATGTTGGACCGTGTTTCCGCTTTGGCATGCTTTCTGTCATATATAGAGATTTTAGCAAAAACAAAATGTTCTTTTTGTTCTAGCGTGTTATATTTTGAAAATACTGTCTATATCTCTTTATATTAAGTTCTGAAAATCTACAGCTTCAGCTAAACATCATAAAAAATTTAGACCACTTTCTCACCATCAGCCTCGACACCGAACTGGTGCCCGAATGTAAACATTTCTTTTTTTTCGTGACGATTTCAAAGGTATGGAACCTTTGGAATCGTCAGATTATCGTATTGAAAGTAATAAACCAAAATGTCGAACGTTCCAAAGCTATTTTTTCATGGTAGATATTTTGGTTTATAATTTTCAATGATATAGGTACCTAAATAGATTTTGAATTCCATCTACCGAGAAAGATTTGTATTGATGCGAAGGTTGAATCCATGAGTCCCCTGATCACTTGTGTCATACTGTATACTAAGAGAATAACAAAGAACCCAAATTGTTTTTTTTATGGGGAGTGAGTTTTTGGTTTACAAAAATTTTCAAACCCATAAAATGGAAACAAAAGCCAAATGTTTGGTTCATAATCAAGTAATGGGATTAAAATAAATGATACCAAAACAATATAAAAACAAATTTATTGGTAGTCGACTGACAGACGGATCTCCCACAGATTCTCCGGAAATCTTACAAAGGCCGACATCTCGGAATAACAGTGCAAAATTATCGTAAAATTCGACCATTTTTTTCGTAATTTATGGTAAACCAGCTGAGTACCCGAATTTCGTTTCGAGAAGACAAAATGCATCGTTCGCAAGTTAGAAGGAAAAAGCTAAAATTAGTGTGCAAGTTTGACTGTTTTTTTGGTGCTAAAAAAATCACGTTATGTGGTAGAAAATTTGACATTTCTTTGTACTGTAAAATTTACTACCACAATACTTTGAATGATCAATTGATCAAGCTATATTGATATTGATGTCATTGAACGACTTTGAGTATGGACATATTATTCCGTATGAGTGGCACAAGCAAGGCCGTACCCAGTGGGTGGGGGTCCGTGGAGTTCCTCCCCCCCGAAATTTCAATCTTTTTTTTTAAGTCTACTTTGCACGTAACAACATGAAACAACAACAAAAACAACACAATTAAAAACAGCAACAACAACAGCAGCAGCAACAACATCAAAAACAACAACAACAACAGCAGCAGCAGCAACAACAACAACATCAAATACAACAACAAAAACAACAGCTGCGACAACAAAAACAACAGCAGCAACAACATCAACAAAAACAACAACGACCACCAACAAAAAACAACAGCAAAAACAATAACAGCACCAACAAAAATAACAACACCTTGGCTGTCAATGCTTCGGCCCCCTCCGAAAAAAAAAAAATCTTGGATACTACTGCCCTGGCCACAAGGATTCCCTTTACAATTTTCATTAAAAAATTCAGTACAAAATTCGAAAGAATATTTTTTACGAAAGAATTCCGGCCTATGCTCTAAATATTTTTTCCTAAAAAAATCATGGGAATATTTGTTACTGTAATTTGTATTCTTGTTTTAGCGATCCAAACCATTTTTCTGTACCAAAAAATTAGCCAAAAAAAAGTTATACGTGATTCTGTATAGAGAAGTAATGAGTTTTGAGAAAAACACAAAATGACCGCCATCTTGAAAACCAAGCAAAAGCGACTATGCATGTGGGGTTAGTTATTGTTGGAAATGATGAGTTCTTTAAGCTCTTAAATTATAGCTAAGTTAATTACCAGTCGTAATGATTTTAAAATGTCTCTCCACCACTGAAAATGTTCACAATTACATATTGACATCCGCCACTGATTAATCTCAATGGACAGATGTTATTGTACAGCACATGCCCTCAGACTATCTATCAAATCTATTTAGTAACTCGATCCTACTTTGTTAGTGCGAGCACCAGAAGTTATTTGTACAAACAGGTACCAAAAAACGATATCAATTTGGTTGGTGTGTAAACTGGTACAAAACTCTTGTTGGAGTTTTTGGACAATCTTCCGAAGCCATAATCCGTGTATGTCCTATTAAAATAGGCTTGACAAACATACCTCCTTGTCACAAAAACTCTGCCAAGGTGACACATTTAAGCCAGTGAAGTCGATCACTGAAGTTAAGCAACGTCCAGCGAGGTTGTTCCATGTGGGTGTCCACGTGGGTTCGCGCCCTCGTGATGATGTTGTCTATTTTTCCGGCCCAACCCAGGCTGGGTGCGGTCAATGTGGGTAGCTGGTTTGCAAGTTTCCAGCGAATGGAGGGTAAAAACCCCGTCTCGAATGACCAACAGATGATGTTAAAGAGACGTTAAACCAAATTTAAAAAACAAAACGAAAAAACATGGGTTTATTATTTTACTGGCTTAAATAATATAGGAAATGACCAGACTAGTCATGGAATCCAAATTGTTTTACCAGCAAACCTAGATGATACACTAGAGACACTCGTTAATGAATAAAGGACCTATATACCAAATTTCAAGTCTCTAGTTCTTACCATTCTTTTTTAGACAGGATTAATTAAAACGGTAAAAAGCGTTAAAAACCGCCAGCGCTAAGTATATTAAATTGCACCTAAAAGTTTGGGGCACAAGTAGAGCCCATGTGGAACCTACATACCATGTCATCCAAATCGGTCAATGCTAAGTGACAAAAGTGGTCACACGGCACGTCGGACATACGGATTTTTTTTATTCAACATTTGGATTCTGCATACCTTGAACGTAAAATACCAAATTATGGGGGGNGGGGGGGGGGGGGGTAAATTATTCGCGACGACTCCAAAGATTCATTATTGAAAATAATAAATCAATTTGGTTAATTACACTGGGCACAGAGAGAATATACACTTATATGTGGAGCAACCTTGTCACCATCAGTACATGTCCTACTGTTATACGATTAGCTGTAATTTCTGTGTAGTTTTGCACACAAAAAAAATCTTTTAAGAGACTGTCCACAAAGGTGATTTGAAGAAGCCTTTGAATGAATTACTGGTGATCGAAAGCTAACATTACCCGCTAACAAATTCATCCTAAGGTCGGGGTGATATTTTTATTTCGTTTTGCCCATATGAAATATTCGAAGCTAAAGAAGTACTAAGTTTTTGACTTTTTCGGCGATTCAAATTAAACACGATAGAAAAATTGGTCCGGCAATACTGTCCGTCAATTGGTCCGAAAAAGCACTTCACGCGAAGATATAAATGTTATTCTACATACTCTTTCGAAATATATCAATTAAAATATCTTGTAACTCTACGATATCCACTGTTTTTTGCTTAACGTCTCTTTAACATTAATCATTCGATCCTGGGGTTTTACCCTCCATTTGCAGGAATCTTACAAACCGGATTCCCACATTCACCTCAAACAGCCCGGCTTGGACCATAAAAGCCAGCATCACGGGGACACGAATCTACGTGGTCACCTGGTACGTAACACCTTGCTGGACGTTGCTTAACTTCAGTAATGTAATGGGAACAGACAGGCCCATATCCAGGATTTTATTTTATTACAAACCAGCTACCCTCATTGAGCTCATCCAGACTGAGTTGAGCTGAAAAAATAGTCAGTATTACGAGAGCGCAATCTCATGTGGACACCCACTTAGTAAAACCTCGCTAGATGTTGCTTAACTTCAGTGATCTAACGGGAACTGGTGTGTTCAACGTGCCATAGACGCTTTACATACATAATAATATAAAAGAAATACTTATTAAAGAAATTAATAATAAAGCATCAGTTTCAGAAGAATATTTAGTTCATTCAAATGAACCCTCTGTCTCCCAACTTAAAGAGAAAGACCAGGTGCTTCCTGTATGATTGTTACAGGGACATCTTGATAGTAAAGCGTGCCATATAGGAAATGCTATTCAACATACTGTGAAGATAATATTCAGAAACACAAGGCACAAGGGTAACAAACATATTTATAGTATTGAGTTTAGTGCAGTATGTGGGTACCACAAACTATAAACACAAATTATTGATTAATGGAGAATTGGCGACTGATAGAACAATTTCAATATTGGATCATTGACAATCTGGCCAATTTGGAATGACCTAACCGTTTCCAAGATAGAACCATGTGCTGATGGCTTAAGTGTAATGTGCAAATATAGAGTTTTCTTTTAGTAAGGCCCAACAGCCAGATCACACTTTTTGTGGGTATCACTGCATTACCAATAATATACCTTTTATTTTATTACGAGCCTCATATACCAATAATATCTTAAATCTTCTAATCTACTAAATCAAATTTTTTACACTGGTAATGGTAAAATAAGTGGTCGCTACTCACATCAAAGTAGCTACTCATGAATCTGAGAGCACCCCAAAATCGCGGAGTGTCGGGCATAACACTATGGGCGTGCGTCCCTAGACTCATTGAAGTGTGTTGTACAGAATACTCTTTGAAAGGAAAGACACAAGACATCCAGAGTCCAGAGAATCAATGAGATCACTCACTAAACCAACTATAATGATGCACACCGGATGGTGATCTAACATCCAGAGTCCAGAGAGTCAGTGAGATCACTCACTAAACCAATTCTAATGATCCACACCGGATGGCGATCTAACATCTAGAGTGCAGAGAGTCAGTGAGATCACTCACTAAACCAAATCTAATGATCCACACCGGATGGCGAACTAATTAGAAAGCTGATGGTTAGATTTTTATTGTAAAACCCTGCTTCATATTTTTTGAACTAAGGGTAAGATCCAGGGGCAGGTGATAGTGATTGAATTTGGCTCCCCCATATTTCTCTATGAAAGGAAAAAAAATGATTATCAGCTGTCTGCATGTTGGTAATTATAGGGCATGAGACCGGAGGACTCAAACAGCATGCAAAGGTCATTGAATTATATTATTTGGGTAAACCAAACATAGTTTTGCTATAATTATATGTTTCATCTAGGTTGGGTGGTAAAACAATTTGGATTCCATAACTAGTCTGGTCATTTCCTTTATTCATTAATGTGTATGTCTAGTGTTTCATATCGGTTTGGTGGTAAAACAATTTGGATTCCATAACTAGTCTGGCCATTTCCTCTATTCATTAATGTGTATGTCTAGTGTTTCATCTCGGTTTGGTGGTAAAACAATTTGGATTCAATAACTAGTCTGGTCATTTCCTTTATTCATTAATGTGTATGTCTAGTGTTTCATCTCGGTTTGGTGGTAAAACAATTTGGATTCCATAACTAGTCTGGCCATTTCCAGCCATTCATTAATGTGTATGTCTAGTGTTTCATCTCGGTTTGGGGGAAAAAATTCAAAGTGCTATATCTCGCGATCTGTTAAGGCTACAGAGTTACAATTAGACTCAAATTGTGGCAAATTTTATTTACTCTAAATAAATATAGAATAAATATTTCCGTACAATTCACGATTTTCGATATTTTTCGAAAATCTGAAAAAAAAAATCCGAAAAATCGAACGTTTTCGACCACCGCGCAGCGAACACAGGTCTTTCGAAATGGCAAACTTAGTTTTACACTCCTCTTATGTATCCCAACAACATATTAAAAAATCAGAACTACGCCATTGTTTTCTGCCTTAACCGTTTTTTATGTCTTAGATGACTGGTCTATAAGTCGATCTATTTTGACAGGGATCTTAGTTCAGTTGGTAACCGATTGTATAACCTTAGCTGATCACTCATAAGTTCTTCTTACGTGAACCTCAAGTAACGCAGGCCATTGCCTTTACAAGTAATTTGATTATTTGGTCACAAGTTACTTTATGGTGGGTGAGAAATTTCTATGTTGGTATTTAAGTCAATATTGGGAGAGTTGGTGCCGTGTGAACATGGTACATATTGTCGTCTTTCTCACGCGACACTGTTCCAAGAAGGTATCTAATCCATCCATTGCCCAAACGTAAAGATTGATAAAAAAAAAATACAGACTCTTGAGTGGAAGGTTACCACTGGGCGTGGTGAATGTCCGAGGCATTTTTTTTTTTTGTAAGGAATTTATTTGTGTTAAAGCTAATGCTTTGTCACAATGCACTTCTCCATGTTATTATATTACTAAATTTGTTGTCTTCGCTTCCAACAGCCTCCTGGTTACGAATTCTTACTGAGGCTGCAGCAATGCATTTTTTTATCAACTTATGCTTATAGTTCCCTTTTTATGTTGTCAAATCTCGAGTATCGCTCAGTCATCCTAAGGTATCTTTATTAAGACCAGACCCCGAACCGGATAATATTGCTCAGTAAGAGATAGGAACTTCTAGCAGAAAGATTTACAAATTTTGACGCAAGACAAATCTTGTTAAAGTCCGTTATCATTTCAGATATATCTCTCAAACTCTTTTCTTTTATCTTTATTTTTTTGTTTGGCGCTCTAATGATTCTTGCTGGAACGGTTCTAAATCACCGAACTGTAGCAAACCGTACAAGACCGTAGTATATTCATCATTACCATTAAACAGATACTTAAGATCGATCCAACGCAACGTCTGCCGGTCTACCACATATTATTTTATGGAATATAAAGTTAGTTTTCTTATTCGCATCAGAGATCAACAGGTTGATCAAGTTCTATGACGATCTTGATGGTTTCGTTGGAGAACGTTGAACTGGTTTTAACTATCCTTGTCAAGCTTTCTTCGAGAACGGAAAGTGACTTGGGGATCTCGTCTACTTATATCGTAGAAAATTTAGCTTTGTTGGGCAATAGAATTATAAAGATCAACAGGTTGATCAATTTCTATGACGATCTGGATGGTTTCGTTGGAGAACGTTGAACTGGTTTAAAAACCGTAGAAAAATCAAACAAAAGACGGCTGTCAAATTATAGGAAAAAAAGTGTGCCAATCCTTTACTGATGCTGACTCTGGCTATGGGGTTGCCTTAAGTCTTATGTATACTTATACCACGCTCGTTTTGTTTTTCTTGGCGTTGCAAAACTAGCGTTTTGCTTGATGATCTAATATTTAAATTTTAGACCATAAATGGGATCTACATACCAAATTTCATTAAATAAAGTGGAAAAAGTACCACTTTTGGTCGACGATCATGTCATTTTTAAAATCAATGTTTGCTTAAATACACTCCTCTATTTTCTCACATGTTTAAATTACTTCCCTGAGGCGGAAGAAAACTTGGATGAGACTTTCCGAGAAAATTATCGAAAAAGAAGCAAGTATTAGAAACATGGTGAGATTGTTGATAATGTTCTCAAGGAGCGTGACCACACATATCATAATCCTCTAACAAGTTAATCACAATGAAGGCGCGGCCCAGTAAAAGTTAACATCATCTTTCTAAAATCTAATAAAGTCTTCATAGAGAGAATGCAAGTGCGGTAGAATTATAAAGAAGAAGAAAAAAAACAGGCCACCGTGGTAGGTCTAAAGTTAGGGCTGTCCAAACTAGTAGATGGGATAGATCATACTTCGTACTTTCATGGGATATCACGCAACCTATAGGGATACGAATCGAAAAGAAAGTATAGGTAAGGAAACACCTAAAAACTAGAGGGGCCAACAAGGAAACAGCGATGTGGAGAGGAAGAGGAGACGGCTTGGCACATCATATTTGACTGCCCATACATGGCGCTACAACGCTTCAGTACGCTAGGGTTCCCGGTTTGTGAACTTATAGATATACACTCTAACCCAGTAGAATCGTTGCTGAACTTCATTAGGAGTTTGGCAATTTCAGGGCTGGGTGGGAGATACTGGACATGATTGCAATAGTCCTAACTAGTGGACGCATCACTTGGAATTCCGAAAGGAAAAGCCTCAATAATTAATAATAATAAAAAATATCGGTATCGGTACTATACTTGACAAATTGGCACCGATACCGCACTCAACACTATATGTGGAAATCATGAAGAATTATATTTCGAGGTTTCAAGTATGTAGGCCAAGTAAGTTAGGTGATACAGAACGTTTCAGAGATGTCCCTTCAAAAATATATATGGGTGACCACCCGCATTCGTCTTCTTTAACGTCTTCTTTGACTCTTTTCCAATTCTATTTGCGGGGTTCGTGTTGTTTTCCTTAATTCTACCATGCTACAAACTAGCTTTCTGTTGATGATCTCTCATCATTGGTTTGAAGCACTGGATGGTCTTCCTAACACCAAACTTTGGACAGGGAAAAACAAATATAAATGTTTTTCTAGAAGTTCGCAGATCCAGCAATAGTTACTATTCTTCTTCTTTAACTTCACCTTTTCCCAATTCTATTTGGAGTTGGCGTTGCCTTCCTACACTCTACCATGCCAAAACCTTTTGTTCTTTATCTATTCTCTTTAGCTGTATCCTTTACTGGCAAGGCAAACTTCGCTTACTATGGAGAACATCAAATAAGCACTGCTGAACACTGGACTCTGGTTGTCCATGTGTTAACAGAAGAAGAAGAGAAATAAAAACAATTGAAATTCGGACTTGCAAATAATCATGTAAATGCCGACGTTTTATGTGAGAAATGTCCTTCGTGACAAGTATCTGGCCTTATCTCAGATAAAATATTCTTAAATTCAGAGAAAGCATATAGAAAATATTTTTTATCATCCTACGAGTGGTGACAGTATATCAATGGAAACTGCGTATTAGAAACTCGCATTTTGCTGATGATCTTTCATCATTGGTTTGAAGCAGATTTTTTTTAAAGGAGGCTGGATGCTCTTCCTATCAGCAAACTTTCTGTATTTACACGGGCTTTGCACCGTCAACTAATGAAGCTGGTTTGCTCCCCTCGGTGGCTACATTTTTTCATCACTCGTAGGATGATCAAAAATATTTTCTATCTGCTTTCTCTGAATTTTATCTGAGATAAGGCCAGATACTTGTCACGAAGGACATTTCTCACAAAAAACGTATCGGCATTTACATGATTATTTGCAAGTCCGAATTTCAATTGTTTTTACTTCTCTTCTTCTTCTGTTAACACATGGACAACCAGAGTCCAGTGTTCAGCAGTGCTTATTTGATGTTCTCCAGAGCTACGTAAATATGTCTTCACTTTAAATTGTTTTTGCATAATATATGTATTATCAGGTTTTGGAACTTTTGGAACGGTTCATCTTCTTGGCCTCCTAATATGGGTTGGTGTTGTAGAGGTAAAACGCTTTGATTGTTAAACAGTATGGCGTGAGTTCAAACCGTTCCAACCCATGGAATTTCATCCTCATTCATTTGAAATATCTATGTATCATATAATAATAGCACCCAAAAAACTGCCGGCGTCAAAGGACTTTTCCGTCCTATTCAGGCAGTATAAAGAAGGACTCTTATTATCTTCTTGTCCTCAATAAGATTTTTCCCTTTCATCATACGAGTAAATTACGTTTTTGCTTTGGGTGCTAATGTTTGGATCTAATATATACGATTTGTGGTTGGTCACCCCTGACCTACAGGATCTAGTTAGATCTTTTCATTCGCTTAAACTTGATGGGGTTTCTGTGTCACACCTTCACGTATAAAAAAAATCTTCATTAATCTTTCTGGATAAACCACATACAGGGTTGTACCGGAGGAAACAAAGGGAGAAAGCGAACTTGGAGATTTCATGGGTAACCCAGAGAAGGTCAGAATTTGTGTTGCTGTGAGTTTGAGACAGGACGCTTATATGATCCTCAGGTATATCACTATGGCGTGAATGCAAACAAAAAGAGCTAATACTGCTAAAGATGCATGAAAAATCGGGACAGATATTCTCGCCACAGTGGAACAAACTAAAAATCATGCCCTGAGTTCCTGTAATATTGCGTCTCTTCTTGAATCAGCAGGTCTTTCTATACTTGATGGTATTGGTAAAAGATCAGATGGATTGACATTGATGATCCGGAAAAGAGTGCGTCAGATGATCTGGGACGTCACTTGCGGGGACACACTTGCCAATTAAAGTAATATAGGGTCTTCTATGAAAGTTATAGAGGAGTTATAAAACCTCCATGATTTCATTTCCTTCGGAGTCTAAACTTTCGGATTTTTTGGACCATGTGCTTTGGAGCTTTTCAACACAATTTCCAAAACATTGATCCTTATGAGGAAAGATAGACGCAGAGGGGAGTAGTTCAGGCAAATAATTAGTTTCACCAATCAAGAAAAGTTGCCTCCGCCTTAAGCACACTGCCTCAGGGAATTGAATCGCCTCAATGCCGACCTACAAACCAGACCTTCCGATAAATTGCAATAAAAAAAATTTCATTACTTGAAACTTAACCCACACATATTGTGGAAATTCACAATCCACTTAGTTTCCGGTGTACTTGAAACTTTTATACTTTGTTGTTTCCGATCGACCGAGTTCCTAAACCTTTTCTATTCCAGCCAGAACAATAGAATTTCTATTTAACCACACAATAGGCTTGGTAGACACTAGGTCAATACAGTAATCTAGAGATTAACAGATTCTTGAGAAAGCCCGCCTCAACGTAACGCAACAATTGGTAATTTTCAAATATCTGTGAGAATACAAAAAATTAAATCCTTTAAACACAATAGTTATTAGACATTGTAAAAACGAAAGTTTCACATGGTTCTCAGAATCCAAATTCTGTAACTGAGTAGATAAAACTTTATTGGTTTCATGAGAATGTGAAACCAACTTTACTGGACCTCATTTCTGATTTCTGGTAGTCTTTATTTGCTAAAACTGAGAATGTGAGACCAAC
>CM022883.1:7021532-7039350 GCA_012654025.1 Pachypsylla venusta
TGTCAGAGATACAAGAAATGCAAAGATGTGTCAGAGATACAAGAAATGCAAAGATGTGTCAGAGATAAAAGAAATGCAAAGATGTGTCAGAGATACAAGAAATGCAAAGATGTGTCAGAGATACAAGAAATGCAAAGATATGTCAGAGATAAAATAAATGCAAAGATGTGTCAGAGATACAAGAAATGCAAAGATGTGTAAGAGATACAAGAAATGCAAAGATGTGTCAGAGATACAAGAAATGCAAAGATGTTTCAGAGATACAAGAAACGCAAAGAAGTTTCAGAGATACAAGAAATGCAAAAATGTGTCAGAGATACAAGAAATGCAAAGATGTTTCAGAGATACAAGAAACGCAAAGAAGTTTCAGAGATACAAGAAATGCAAAGAAGTTTCAGAGATACAAAAATGCAAAGATCGATGTGTCAGAGATACAAGAAACGCACATTATGTACTATTCCACCCTGAATTGGTATGAATTTGTACTACAAATAATGGCAACGATTCAGATAATACTCAATGACAACGAGCATTTCCCTCAAACACAAAAGAATACCCAAATCCCGTCTCAAAAACCTACTCAAGGATACCCAAATTAAATTTAATTTGCTATTTCTATCTTTATACGATTAGCGCAAAATTGAGAGCTCATAACAGATTGAGCAAATTTTCTGCATGAATTAACGACAATAAAATTTGGTAAATTCTTTTTTGTCAAAAATAAAGAAATAAGAGGATTCTAAGATCATTCCAGATGAGAGAGTAGTGAGTAACAATCTCAACGTACAGGGCTAACCTAGAAGGTGGCTCTGGTAACGATGCAACGGGGCTCTCGTGACTTCAGAATTTTCTGCACAAAAACATAATCATAACAGGTATAAACAACTGGTTTTCAGTACAATCTCTTGTATTACTCAAAAAACATACCATAACATGTAAAAAATATATATATATAAATGTATATTTCTTTGTGTTATTATGATATGTTTTTGTAGACATCATAGTATTACAAGGTATTTTAAACAATATCCCCAATATCACTAAGCCTATACACTTGAGAATTATTTTATAATGCTACCAATTGTTGCTATTATCATTAGCTATTCAATTGTCCTCAGGAGACTGAGTTACCCCCAAACACAACGAGACCAAGTAGAAAATTCGAAAAAAACTCAAATTTTCGACTGAACCAGAAATGTAACCCGGAATCTCCTTGGTGCCAGCCAGGAGTGATGCAAACTCTACCACAAAGACGTCTATAATATACCTTATCTTCTCAGTATCATATCTTTGAATTACATGTTCCTCGGTAAGTGGCATCATCGTTGTCGATGATTTCGTTTCATTATCTTTCACGTTGGGTATTCTTAAATTTCAGTCTAATGGGGCTTTTCGTTCAATTAAAGTTAGGCGACTTTCTTTATTAAGGTTCGCGTCTTTGAAGCGCTTATTGAAGGGGCGACTTATTTTTACAAATATGTTAAGTAAGGAATAACCTCCAGTGCCGCTACTCAGTTGTCCTTACGAGGCTGTCGTTTGCACCCCCAAAGGGCCACAAAATGTGGTACCCTTCGAGCGGGCTCCAATCTTTTTAATTATTGATATCATCTTCCGATTTGATCGTAAATTAATTTTAATTGATGAAAGATTTCATCGTGAAGGTTATTGATTTGATCGTACATTAATTTTAATTCATGAAATCGTAAAGGTTATTGATTTGATCGTAAATTAATTTTAATTGATGATAGGTTTCATCGTGAAGGTTATTGATTTGATCGTACATTAATTTTAATTGATGAAAGTTTTCATCGTAAAGGTTATTGATTTGATCGTAAATTAATTTTAATTCATGATAGGTTTCATCGTGAAGGTTATTGATTTGATCGTGCATTAATTTTAATTGATGAAAGGTTTCATCGCAAAGGTTATTGATTTGATCGTAAATTAATTGTAATTGATGAAAGGTTTCATCGTAAAGATTATTGATATGATCGTACATTAATTTTAATTGACGAAAGGTATTATCGTAAAGGTTATTGATTTGATCGTACATTAATTGTAATTGATGATAGCTTTCATCGTAAAGATTATTGATTTGATCGTACATTAATTTTAATTGATGAAAGGTTTCATCGCAAAGGTTATTGATTTGATCGTACATTAATTGTAATTGATGAAAGGTTTCATCGTAAAGATTATTGATATGATCGTACATTAATTTTAATTGACGAAAGGTATTATCGTAAAGGTTATTGATTTGATCGTACATTAATTGTAATTGATGATAGGTTTCATCGTAAAGATTATTGATTTGATCGTACATTAATTTTAATTATGAAAGGTTTCATCGCAAAGGTTATTGATTTGATCGTACATTAATTTTAATTGATGAAAGTTTTCATCGTAAAAATTATTGATTTGATCGTACATTAATTTTAATTGATGAAAGGTTTCATCGTAAAGGTTATTAATTTGATCGTGCATTAATTTTAATTGATGAAAGGTTTCATCGTAATCGTAAAGATTATTGATTTGATCGTACATTTATTTGATAAAAGGTTTCATCGTAAAGGTTATTAATTTGATCGTACATTAATTTTCATTGATAAAAGTTTTCATCGTAAAGGTTATTGATTTGATCGTACATTAATTTTAATTGATGAAAGTTTTCATCGTAAAGGTTATTGATTTGATCGTACATTAATTTTAATTGATGAAAGGTTTCATCGCATAGGTTATTGATTTGATCGTACATTTATTTTAATTGATGAAAGTTTTCGTCGTAAAGGTTATTGATTTGAACGTACATTAATTTTAATTGATGAAAGGTTTCATCGTAAAGGTTATTGATTAGATCGTACATTAATATTAATTGATGAAAGGTTTCCTCGTAAAGGTGATGATCGTACATTAATTTTAATTGATGAAAGTTTTCATCGTAAAGGTTATTGATGTGATCGTACATTAATTTTAATTGATGAAAGGTTTCATCGTAAAGGTTATTGATTTGATCGTACATTAATTTTAATTTATGAAAGGTTTCATCGTAAAGGTTATTGATTTGATCGTACATTAATTTTAATTGATGAAATGTTTCATCGTAAAGGTTACTGATTTGATCGTATATTAATAATCATTGATGAAATGTTCCATCGTAAAGGTTATAGATTTGATCGTACATAAATTTTAATTGATGAAATGTTTCATCGTAAAGGTTATTGATTTGATCGTACAATAATTTTAATTGATGAAAGTTTCATCGTAAAGGTTCATCAATCCCTTAACTGTCAAATGGCATATTGTAAAACTATGAACATGATCTTTAAACTTGTCCCCCTAAATGTACCCACTTATGGTTTGGAGCTAAAAAGTTTCTACAATGAATGGATTTTTGAGTTATTGTGAGTGAGTTGACTTAAAATTCATGGAACATCTAACTGAAAACCCCGTATGTTCCTTGTTGAAAAAGAAATTTAAGCTACCAAATATAATTCAAAACCGAAGACGGCTCGGCACAAAAAATCTTAAAAAAAACATCAGCTGCCAAGTAATACAGAGGAAATTTTCAGGGATTGTCAGTTCAGTTCTTGGGTGGAAAGGGTTGGGTGGAAGGGAATTCAACTCCGCCCTTTGAATTCACTTTTCTTTCTTTTCTCCCTCTCTCTCTCTCTCTATTTTCTTTTTTCCTTATTTCTCTCATTCTTTCTATCCTCTTCTTTCTATGTCTCTTTCTTGTTTGAAGTTAATTCAATAGAGTATTAAAAAAAAGTTCCCAGATGGTGCTATATCGTTTGCATAGATTTTACTCCGGCGCTTTCAATTGAGCAGTTTTGCCTAAATTTAAGTAATTTTGTATACCTATTTTGAAAAGTGAAATATTGGATAAGCTTTTTAATTCTAGTGCAGGTCAGTAAATATCATTCCATTTCAATACATTTCCTAGTAGCTATAGTATTTCAGTGTAAAGCTCAGAAATTTGTGTGTACCTGCGTATCTATGTGGTAGGTGTTGTCTTGGACAGTTGGGCAGTCACAGTCCAATATCTTAAATTTTGTAGTGACAACATTTAGGTGGCTGTTTAGTCCTTAGTTTAGAACAGTTTCTGTAAAAGTAGGGCCAGCCATTTCAGAGTTATATGCAGGTTCGAAACCGGGAACGGAGAAAATAAAATTTAGAAAATACGAAAAAGTCAGAATGGCCGTGCCTCTAAGGCCCCTGGCAAAACGTTTAAATCTTGGTTTTTTAAAGGTTGCAATTTACAGGGTACACATAAACCCATACTCCCTCTACACAAGCCGCCGGGAGCCACATTAAATAATAATATAGTTGAGATACCTGACTACTATTGACATAGAAGTAATTTTTGCAAAAACCAAACGTACTCACCGACCCGAGCATTTTATACTTACACGTAGTATTTAGTGGTATTTATAGAATTATTCTATACTACTGTACAAACAACAAATTGGTACGGAACGCAACACAGCGTGTATCTTACAAAAAAAAAATAATATCTTCTATGATAGCTAATGGTTCTCTGAACATAAAGCCAACATAATGTGAGAGTTACTCCATGGTAATGACCAGGGCCGGATTAACCTTCCGCGGGGCCCGTATAGCACTTTCACAGAGCGGGGCCCTCTCCAACCACCGCAGACGACGCCGCCGCGCCGTCTAAGTACTACTTTTTTGAGCCAGTATATAAATTGATTATCTTTTGGTCTAGTACCTACAGCTGGTAGAGAAAAGTGAAATTATATTTCGACTATACCAACATCGATAAAACATAGTTACCGCTCATGCTATAAAAACCAATTTGCTTATGTTGCAATACTCGTTTCTTCATTAAGTTCTAGGTAGTAGGTACCTACTTGTACTTTCCTAAATTAGATTTTATTACATACTTTCAAGAGTTGGGGACCCCGTCAAAATGATATGTTTTTCCAATTTCAACCCAGAAATGTCGAAATATCTAGTGTAAGTTGTAAAGCGCGGGGCCCGTAGCACGTGTTACAAGTGCTACTATTGTTAATCCGGCCCTGGTAATGACACGACGTACACACGCGTGAACACGAATCATGAGAATGGTGTGGTTCAATAAACGCGCATTGTGTATTGTCAAATGGTTGAAATGATTTCGTGGAAATCATTTTCATTTCATGAAATTATTTCATTGAAATCATTTTCATTTCATGACATTATTTCATTGAAATCATTTTCATTTCATGAAATTATTTTATTCAAATCATTTTCATTTCATGAAATAATTTCATTTAAAGCATTTTCATTTCATGAAATTATTTCATTAAAATCATTTTCATTTCTAAATTATTTCATTGAAATCATTTTCATTTCATGAAATTATTTAATTGAAATCATTTTCATTTCATGAAATTATTGCATTGAAATTATTTTCATTTCATGAAATTATTTCATTCAAATTATTTTCATTTCATGAAATTATTTCACTGAAATCATTTTCATTTCATGAAATTATTTCACTGAATTCATTTTCATTTCATGAAATTATTTCATTGAAATCATTTTAATTTCATGAAATTATTTCATTGAAATCATTTGCATTTCATGAAATTATTTCATTCAAATCATATTCATTTCATAAAATGAATTCAGAAACATATTATATTTTATATTAAATTATGTAAATATCTCAGGGTATGGATTTTTTATATAAATATGTATAAGGACTCAGTATTAAAGAAATACAGTCCTGAGTCTTTTGTTAGCAATAAATAACTAAATTCTCCTTGAAAGACAAGAGGAGCCAGTGTTGCAAGTGGACAAATAAAATTGCGTAAATTACTTATGAAGTTACCATGAGGTTACTGGTGAACCAATAGGGCCAAAAATGAAAATTCTATGAATGGGTGTTCATATGGATATTTCATTTACGTACCTTAAAAGGTACGGTCGAACGGTGCCAGTTGGCCAATTCAAAGGTTATCTAATTTTTTTTCAATATTTAAAATAACAAAAATCTGATCTATTCGGAGGTATCAAAAAAAAAAAAAATTGTTTTACTCTTAATGTTCAAATATCCCCATATGAACAAAAAGCTCCGTTTGAGCGACCGTACCATATCAAGTTTAGTTTTGAGGAAAAGGGATTTTTTATTCGTGGTTGATTCTAAAAAGTTAATAGGTAGGTAATAATCCAATAAAGAACATAATTTTTCACCATCCCAATACTTGTAGAGTCCATTCTATTCTAGATAAATAATATGAAGTAGAAATCAATAGACCGTCAATAGCATCTTGTGGTTATTTTAACAAAACAGCGAAATCTGTGTGAATAATAGCTTAGATTGACCATAAAAATATCGAATCTATGTACCCACAAGGATAGTGTATACTGGGGGTGCAACAGACATGAGATCTATGTGGGTTCAATAAGTTTGAAATCTGTGTGAATAATAGCTTGGATTGACCATAAAAATATCGAATCTATGTACCCACAAGGATAGTGTATACTGGGGGTGCAACAGACATGAGATTTATGTGGGTTCAATAAGTATAAAATCTGTGTGAACAATAGCTTAGATTGACCATAAAAATATCGAATCTATGTACCCACAAGGGGTGTAACACTGCAACAGTCATGAGATCTATGTGGGTTCAATAAGTATGAAAAATCTCTGATTGGGGAGGGAAGTATCACATGAATTTTTTGTTGTTGTATTTTTGGTAGAGATATACATTCTTGTTGTTGTTTTTGGAGGGGATACCATATTTCATCGAATTAGTCAAAGCTAAGTGCAAAAAGCGCGTATGGCGTACGAGGCACGGACGACGAACGGATTTTTTAATTCTACCTCTTAAACTTTTGACGGGAAGGTGATTTTTTTTTTTTCGTGGTCGATTTCAAAGCTTCATTAGAAAAATAATAATAAACTAACTGGTCGTAGTTGTGTGACTCTCTTAATGACCAAGTTGACACTCAACTTTCATTTTTCGAGTCGACTAGACTGATGATGAATCTAATGATTCGAAACTAGTTTCTTTATAAATAATTATAAATAGTGTTTTTGGTAAGTGTTTTGTTTTAATTCATTTAAAAGTTAATATTAATTATTATTACTAATAATTTCCGCAGTAATAGTTAAACTAAATGAAGTGGTGGATTCCTAACCAGGAGGTTCATTTTTCGAATCTAATTCCACCCCCACCGACTGGTCACAATAAATCTAAATAAAGGTCGCAGTTGTAATTATAATAATGTCCATATTATATACATATAATTGGCCAGTAGTGGTTGAAAAACTGCTTAAGCCAGATATTTTTTTAAAAAAAAAAATGTCCATATTGAATTTCATCAAAATCGGACAATTCGTTCTTCACTGTTCGACAGTTATGTGACGTTCTGACAGACAAAGAAAATTGCGTTCGAGTTAAAAATAGACCATTTTGGTTAAGTTGGAGAGCCACACTTACAGCCCTTTTACCAAAAAAGATCTACACTATTCAAACAACAACTTTTAGTTCTTCCTCTTTAACTTCAACTTGTCCCAAAACTATTTGGAGTGGGCGTTGCCTTTCTTAACAAAACCTCCTTTGAAGTGCCTTTCTCTCTTTAGCTGTATCTTTCCTGGCATGGTAACCCTCGCCTTCTCATAGTATCAATTCGTAGTAACTGCAATTTGTTGATAAGTGATGTGGGAAACAACACACGAATATATCAAAACTTGCTAATCTTCACAAGTAATAACATCTCATACTCTGATGGCCGCACTTCTACTTTGAACATCGTAGAGTCAACATCGGCCAGACCTTTGTAATTAATCCGAATCGATATTGTCTAATTATTTTATTTATTTTCTTCTTTGGTTTGAAGCAGAGTTTTTAAAGGCTGGATGACCTTTCTATCACCAAACCTTCTATATTTACACGGGCTTAGGACCGTCACCTAATCAAGCTGGCTTACTCCCCTCGATGGCTACATTTTACTATTCAAACAACAACTAAATAGTCCTCAATCGTGAACAACAATAATTGAGGGCTCCTCATTTTACTTTCAGTCTTCTTGAAAGAAACCTGACTGTCATTCCAGAGGTCAGCTAAGAGGTTGTGATGGATGTGTCTCTTTGTGTTTAACCACTGGATGGGAAATTCATCATCATTGTGAAGATGGTTTGTGGAAATGAGTTGTGACATTGCAAGAGATGTCAACCGTGAATCAAAATACCCAAGAAGTATCTGCTCAACCAACGACTGGGCTTTCAAAGTGTTATCCTATTAACATCCTCACATAATAATGTATAGGTAACTACTTTAAGTTTACTTGTTCTGTGAACTGTAGACCTCACTCATTACAGTAGATCACCTTTGTACTCTACAAATTATTATATTATAGAGTGCTCGCATGCCAGCGTCTATGGCACGTTGAATACATCAGTTCCCGTTGGATCACTGAAGTTAAGCAACGTTCAGCGAGGTTGCACCATGTGGTTGTCCACGTGGGTTCGCGCCCTCGTGATGCTGGCTATTTTTCCGGCCCAACCCAAGCTGGGTGAGGTCTAATGTGGGTAGCTGGCTTGCAAGTTTTCAACGAATGGAGAATGGAGGGTAAAACCCCCGCCTTGATTGGCCAATAGATGTTAAAGAGACGTTAAGCCAAATTAAGAAAAAACTATCATGGCACTACATATTTCTTTGTTTTGTCGCTACACTCGCTACTCACATTAAAGTAGCCACCCAATTGTCTTCATGAGGCTGAGAGCGCCCCGAACAACCAATCACAGTTCCGAAAAAAATCCGGTTCCCCAGAAATCGGACCCGGGTCTCCCGCGTGCAAAAGTCAATGTGATACCCACTGGGGAACAGGGCGGCTGTTTGTTAGTTGTTCCGTGACCCCACTCTCCTAAAATTCACACTTCGGTCAAATACACAAAACTAGAAATGGGCTAACAAAATAGAAATGGTTAATTTTATAATAATTACAAAAAGAATACAAATTACAAAATAAGAGACTTACAAAATAATACAAATGAGAAAATACAATTAAAGTGATTAGCGGAGCATTCACTGATCTGCCTCGGTAATAATAATTGTCACCGAGTCATGCTCCGTTCTAATGGACTCAGGACTACCTAAGAATATAAAAGAACCAAGGGACACACTTCGGTACAAAAAAATCATTGAATTACAGCAATGTATAATATGGGTGTTCACAAGAGGACTCGACACAAGGCCCAAATGGAGCAATAGTTTTTTTTCCGAATGGTGCAACAGTTTTTAGGAATAAACTTCGAGTTTTTACCCAAAAAAAACAGTTTCATCATCGAGGCATGGCCGATCAAAACGTTCCTAACCTTTTAGATTTGGGGAACGTTCATCTTAACGCTTATCAAGCGAGTCGGTAGACGCACGCACGTCAAGATAAGCAAAACTAGAGACTATATTAACACAAAGCAGAGTTTGTAGGTATGAAGATCCACTTTTTTCTGCCACTTCCAGAAGGGTAAAGACATATAATAGATCATGTTTCCCCTAAATACGAAGATTCTACGTTTTGTTAAACTCGCCTCCCAGATATTGATAAAATAAACAAACTTGTTCATTTCATGAAGTCGCTTATCCCAGAAAACTCTTGCACCATTCGGGAAAATTATTGCTTCATTCGGGCCTTGTGCCAAATCTTTCACGAGACGAACGGCTTCGTAAAAGCAATTTCGATTTTTCAATGGGTACCTAAATGGTACAACAATAGTTCATAGAATGTCTCTATGGTAGAGTGTAGATCACACTCAACTTACAGACAGTCGCCGGTTGGGTCGATTTTTTTAAAATTTCTACTTGGTCTAGTTGTTTTTGGGGCAAACTCACTCACCCTCAAGAGGAAAATTGAGTTANGAAGATTCTACGTTTTGTTAAACTCGTTTCTCAGATATTGATAAAATAAACAAAAACTTGTTCTTTTCATGAAGTCGCTTATCCCTAAAAACTCTTGCACCATTCGGAAAAAGTATTGCTCCATTCGGGTCTTGTGCCGAATCTTTCACGAAACGAACGGCTTCGTAAAAGCAATTTCGATTTTTCAATGGGTACCTAAATGGTACAACAATAGTTCATCGAATGTCTCTATGGTAGAGTGTAGATCACACTCAACTTACAGACGGTCGCCGGTTGGGTCGATTTTTTCGAAATTTCTACTTGGTCTAGTTGTTTTTGGGGCAAACTCACTCACCCTCAAGAGGAAAATTGAATTATACGGTAATTTTTAAATTGTACCTTAGGCTTAATGATATTGGAATGATTTTTAAAAGTTAAAAAAAAATACCTTGTAATGTTATGATGCCCCAATAAATTGTGACATACCTGCAAAAAGAAATTTACTCTGATTTTGTTACTCGAACGAAATGAGATCTGGTTTTAAGTTTTAACTTCATAATTTGTGTTTTCGTTCCATGACAACTTTTAAAATACCTAATCCCATTTTGATGAAATTGGGTAAAGACATTGGGTAAAGACATATTATGTTCATAGAATTTCCTTTCGGGTAACCCATGGTGGCTATTTCAAGTGAGTGAGATCTACAGTTCACAGGTCCATTAATGAATACACAATAAATATAGTTACCTATACGCATATTATGGGGGGGGGGGTGTTAGGGGTTTTTTAAAGCTACAAATTTACCATTTTTTTATATATACAGCTACAAATTTTTTGAAAAACTGAGGCTGGTATTTCTATGAACTGTACACATTTACACAGTTAAAATGACCACCATTAGGTCCGGGGTGACCCAATAGAACCCGAAAAGTAAATTCTTTGAACACAATTAATATCCATACCTATCTTTCATCAAAAATCAAACAAGGAGTTCAATGGTTATCGTAGAAGTAACAGAGTTTCAAGGGAAAATTGTGGAGTTAAAAGTAGACTTCACTTCGTTCAGTCAACCAGTATAGTTCGGTGGACTGTACACAGGGCCGTAGACAGAGAATCCGGGCTGGGGGGAAAAATTTACGGGCCTCTTTATCATCCTTATTCTGAAATGACCGTATGGGCAGTAATAATAGTAAAAGTAGGTAATTCACGTGGTTGATGTGAAAAGGCGCGTACGCTTCATCTTGGCAACACGTAATTCTATTTTGACATGTTACTGTTTACGAAATTTACCAATATTAATTTATAATTGCTGTACAAGCTGAAAGGTCGCACTATATTTTAAAATCAGTGTCCTGCAATAGCCATTGTCCCATATTAGCCCACTATCGCTAAACTTTTGATTTTGTATGTTTGAATTTTTCAATTTTTTTTTTTTTTCAAATTTTTTTTTTTTTCAAAAGTTTCAAGTTGATTTATTTATTATTCAGAAGAAAAAACTTGAAAAATTTCATTATGATAATTTTCTCACCTTTTAGGAAATCCCAGACCTGGGGGGGATTCCCCCCTTCTCGTCGGGCCTGACTGTACACCTGAGGACAATCCACTTCTGGGGCCTGATGAGAGTGGCAAACTAAATTTACTTTCATTTCATGAAAAACGACCACACCCAAGTTTATTGATTCCCCATATCAAGAAGGATCGGCCTTTGTAAGATAAATAATTGTACTTTATAGTTGCGTGCATGGACAAAAGTTCTCTGAGGCTAATGCACGAAACATATACATCAGACTGCCACAACAATAATACGCCTTCCTTGAAACATTTTTATGGGTCAAACTAGGGGGTGTTCCAAAACAACCGAAACACACGCCCTATAACAGGAACGATTACGAGACGTCCGGGCTTTTCAAGGTATACGTAGAATCCAAAAAACTAATCCGTGGGCACTTTTGCCACGTGTCGTTGACCGATTTGGATGAAATTTTGTATATATGATTGCATCTGGGGTCTAATTGTGCCCCGAAACTTTTGGGTGCAATTTAATATACCACTGGTGGTTTCTAACGGTTTTTAGCGGTTTTCATTAATTCTGTCTAAAAAGAGAATGGTAAGAAACAGAAACTTAAAATTTGGCATGCATGTCATTTTTGGGGTATTAGTAAGCTTCGGTACCTTTCAATCAAATTTACATTTCTTTAGCGGTTTTCATTAACCCTGTCGAAAAAGAACGNTTTTTTTTTGGGGGGGGGGGTATTTTTTTTTAGCCAGTATGAATTTTACAAAAAATAAAAATATCCTCTCGGAACAAAAATATTAACTCAGCAGTAGTAGAAAATACAAACAGTGAACTTGATGAGGCCACTCGGTAAAACTCCTCAACTTTATCCCCATGGTCTGTATGGATCAGATTTCAAAAATCAGCAAAACAGATAAGAATCAGCCAGATCGAAGCCTTTAGGCTCCGGTTTATTAAAGAAGGCCTTCATTTTAACTATTGCTGATTTTTGTGATGTGACATTCTGATTTTGTCTATGTGAAAGTATGTATTGTTTTGTCTCAGATTTGGTTTTGGTATTTGTAAACCAACATTTGAGAGAAAATCCATTGCTTCATTCAGCCAACTCATGAGAGATTTCATTGGCCAGAGTATTTTTTTTAAGTTTTTGTGAGCAACGGTAGAGTTCTGGTAACTCTCGAGACCCAGATCTCCAACTTTGTTGATTTTTAGAAATGTCTATAGTCTAAACCGCCAAAATTCAAAGGATCATTAGAAGTAGTAGGTGGTAGAAATTACGCCCCTTTGTTTTTCATTGGTCAAAATGTCTCCCCACAGCTTCTGTTCGACATTTTTTTCAAATTGTCCCCCAAAAATTAAGCAGGCAACGCACGCTTAGTAATTGTAAAAAGCTCCTATTGATACACTTTGAATACAGAACCGTAAAAAGATATTTGCAATAAAGACACTAACCATGGTTTCAAAGAAAGTGTATCATTACAATGCCACCTATCTTTGCAATTAACATACGAGATCTCAACCATCGTTTCAAAGAAAGTGTATCACTACAATGCCACCTATCTTTGCAATTATCATACGAGATCTCGACCATCATTTCAAGGAAAGTGTATCACTACAATGCCACTTATCTTTGCAATTATCATACGAGATCTCAACCATGGTTTCAAAGAAAGTGTATCACTACAATGCCACCTATCTTTGGAATTATCATACGAGATCTCGACCATCGTTTCAAAGAAAGTGTATCACTACAATGCCACCTATCTTTGCAATTATCATACGAGATCTCAACCATCGTTTCAAAGAAAGTGTATCACTACAATGCCACCTATCTTTGCAATTATCATACGAGATCTCCATAGACAGACCAAAAATTAAAATCAGAAAGGCAAAGTGCCAACTTTTTTTTCCATACAAAAAAAATGTACGGGGTGAACCAAGATCCAACCAGGTGATATAAAATAAATAAAATAACCTGGTGATTGCTGTGACAGAAACACTTCCGTATAATATACATCTGGGAATGGCCTGAAGATATTCATTACCTGCTCAGGTGGACTCGACCAGACAAATCGGATGCAAGACTAGTGGACAAAATCCACTTGTCTTCTTGAACTTTACACTTTCCCATTTCTATTTGGGGTCAGCATTGGTTTCCTTAATTCTACCATACCACAACCTTTTGTTCTATACCTCTATTTTATTTAGCTGTAAGCCTTTTCTGGAATAGTAACCCTAACTTGCTTCTCACAGTATCTACTGGTGATCTATCATCATTTGAAGCAGAGTTTTTTAAACACTAAACCTTCTGTATTTACACGGTCTTAGGGCCGTTACATTAGGAAGCTGGCTTGCACCTCTCGGTAGCTATATTGGACAAAATCACCCATCTATAATTTCAGTCTTTATGTGAGCTGTGGACCTTATTTGGTAGCCATTTTAAGTGAAAGTCTGTTTGGCTGATAATTCCGCGATAATTTTATTAAGCAAAAAAAAAAAAAAAAGAAATTGATAATACTTCATATGGACATTCATAACGTTCATAGAAATGGCTGATTCATTTTTGGGTCCCATTGGACCATCTGGGCGGTCCTTTATGAAAATGGTTCGCCGACACAATAAATTAATGTTTAAACCAAATTTCATCAATTGGAAAGTTATCAAGGAATAAACAGAAATTTATTGAAAAATCATATTTATAGCTTCAGCCAGTGTGAGAGGAATTGTTTCTCCATTTTTGTTTTTCTCAGCCTATAAAAGGGAAAGTATTGTAATGCACTGAAATTTTCGATGTCGAGTTTTCAATGCCATATCTTAAATCTCAAGTTACAATCATTGGTACGTGCGTCTGTCTGTCTGTCTGTCAGTCCATCTGTGAAGTGTGAACAAGATATCTCCAGAACGGTAAGTGCTGGAGATTTGAATTTTTTTTACTATGTCAATTTTCCCATGTCAATTATCAGCCTACAAGAACAGATGTATGATAACAATTTAAAACTTTGGCAGTGGACTGCGGCATATCTGGAGCTGCTGTCTCATACATCTGGCTACCATCGGGCACGATGATGCGCCTATTGAATGAAAGAATTAAATGTCAATTTTATGTATCGAATTTTAATATTTCAAAAGGAATGTACCGTTGGCGATTTGCCGCTTTTTGTAGGTTTTTATAGAATCTTGCATAATAATACTTTTATACTGCTCGAATGGGACTAACGAGTCCCTTTACTCCAGCAGTAAGCTTGTACTATTATTGTGGTCAAAATCTCAATTAATTGAGAGGATAAAATACTACCTTGGCTGGGGTTCGAACCCGCGACCTCCTAATTACCAGGCGGGCGCTTGACCACTGAGCTACCAAGGCAGAAATGTGCTATGTTAGTTATAATTAAATACTTAGAACACGACAAAGCCTACCGAGACATTTTGTTCTCAACACATGGAAAACTCGGCATTGTAAATTTCAGCCCATTTCATTACTATCTTATTTTGTTTTATTATTTTCAATAATGAATCTTATGAATCATCACGAAAAACCCCCTCTAGATTTGATATTGTACGTACACAAAATCAAAAATCGAATAAAAAAATCCGTTTGTCTGCCGTACGCCGTGATGGGCACTTGTTCCACTTAGCGTTGAGCGATTCGGATGACATTTGTTATATAGGTCCCGTCTGGGCCCTTAATTGTGCCCCGAAACTTTGGGGTGCAATCGAATACATACTTTGCGGTTTTTGGCGTTTTTCAGTATTGCTGTTTAAAAAGAGAATGGTTTTCAGTTTTGCTGTCTAAAAAGAGAGACATATCATATTTGGGGTCTCAGTAAGCTTCGAAATATGCCGGTAGCGGTTTTTTTTTTTTCACTTTTTCGCTGTCTACATTTGGGGTCTAATTACGCCCCAGATTTTTTTAAGGGGGGCTATTTTTTTTAATCCAGTAAAATAATAAACCCATGTGTCACATTGGCAGATTTTGGTTTATTATTTTCAATAATGAACCTTTAGAAAAAAAATTACCCCCCCCTCAAAATTTAATATTATACGTTTCAAGGTACGTAGAATCCAAAAATCAAATAAAAAAAATCGTTTATCCGTCGTCCGCCGTGATGGGCACTTTTGCCACTTAGCGTTGACCGATTTGGATGAAATTTGGTATATAGGTCCCATCTGGGCTCTAATTTTGGGTGCAATCGAATACACCCTTGGTCATTTTTACCGCTTTAAACCGGTTTTCATTAATCCTGTCTAAAAAGAGAATGGTAAAAGCCAGATACTTCAAATTTGGTAGGTATGTCAAATTTAGGGTCTAATAATTACGCCCCCAAAAAATAATAATAATAATAAACCCATGTGTGACATTGACAGATTTTTTTTATAGATAAGGCAAAGTAGTGTGACGTTCACACCAGATTTTTTTGATTCACCCTTAAGAAATATTTGGATCGTCTACGGGGCCACCTAATACCAAACCAATATATTCTGATTTTTGGTGTGGGTGTGAGAAGAGATTTTGTGGAATGCTCTCAGATGGTTGTTAGAGCAGACCTTAATCTTTATATCTCTTGGAGTTTATCTCTTATTTATTTATTAGTGCTTGCATACTGGATGGAGATAATGAGCAATTAATATATCATAAACTACATGTGAGCGTAATTAGAAGGCATCATCGCATATTCAATACTAGCCAGATGTATGAGACTGGCACTCTAAGTGGAACATGTTTTGGTTTATTATAATAATAAACTACATGTGAGCGTAATTAGAAGGCATCATCGCATATTCAATGCTAACCAGATGTATGAGACTGGCACTCTAAGTGGAACATGTTTTGGTTTATTATAATAATAAACTACATGTGAGCGTAATTAGAAGGCATCATCGCATATTCAATGCTAGCCAAATGTATGAGACTGGCACTCTAAGGCCGGCCATACACGCACTGATAAGTCTGTACAGACAAGTCTGCACAGACTTATCGGTGCGTGTATGGCCAGCCTAAGGGGAACCAAAAGTTTATTATTTTGGAATTTCAACTTTTGCAATCAAACCGCACAAAAAAACCCTTTCCTCAAATTTTTGAAGTTATGTAGATTGTAGAATTCAAAAATTGATTTCAAAAAAGGCGTTCGTCCAGTCAGTGTCACCCAGCACTCAGCGTTGACAAATTTCAAACAGTAGTTTTGTAACCCAGTTCTCGTTAGATCACTGAAGTTAAGCAACATCCAGCGAGGTTGAACCATGTGGGTGTCCACATGGTTCACGCTCTCGATGTGATGGCACTTTTGTTCGGCCCAATTCAGGCTGGTTGAGGTCAATGTGGGTAGCTTGATTTGCAAGTTTCCGGGGAACGAAGGGTAAAAGCCCGTCTCGAATGACCAATAGATGTTATGAGACGTTAAAAAAAAAAAATCTGTAACCTATATCAGAATTGGAAGTGAAGATACAAATCGTATATGCTCGTATTCTTATTCTTGGCGTTGCAAAACCAGCGTTTTGCTTAATAACTCACTCACTCAAAATTTCCACTGTTTGGACCCAAACTGGCCCGAAAACTTTTGGGCCATATGCTAGAAACAATATTTTCCATGTCTCAAGAGGTAATTTTCTTCCGTGTTATAGGTTGTATCAGGATTTAACAATATTCCTCAGATTAAAGCGCGGGTAATTTCAAATTCTCACTCTTCGCAGTGTGAAGGCAGTACCGAGCATATCACCCTCTCACCCAACCATCGAATGTCCATCGGGTTATAGGGTTATCGTGGTACAAAAAGAAAAACATTCAAATAAAAGAAAAATCCTGGACTAGACCTTCACTTTGTTCGGTCCATTAAATTGTTGGGTATGAAGGTTCCGTTTGAGGTCTCAATGGTCACATATAGGGTAGTAAAAAATTCAAAATATCTTTTTATACAAAAATATTATAGAGGAGTTTTTTGTGGAACTGGGCACCCGTTGAGTAAATGAGTTCCTAATATAAAAAGGGCCATACCTAGTACAGGGTTTGATGGGTTCAACCCCGCTCCCCGAAACACTATTTTACTTCTGTAATAGAGATTACTGGAAATAATTTAATAAAATTCATATTCGCATTCATTAAAGGAATAATTTCAAGTTACAATCATAATTTGAACAGATTTGATGCAGCGCAGAGAGATGTAACTGTCATGTTTGGTTTATTCTATTCAATATTAATAAACCTTTGGAATTGCCCATGAAAAAAAAAAAAATGCCCCGACAAAATTCAAATACATTTCAAGGTACGTAGAGTTAGCCAAAGATAATACCACGTTGAATACACCAGTTCCCGTTAGATCACTGAAGTTAAGCAACGTCGGGCGTGGCCAGTACTTGAATGGGTGACCGCTTGGGAACGCCACGTATCGTTGGCTCTTTTTTCCGGCGCAACCCAGGCTGGGTGAGGTCAATGTGGGTAGCTGGTTTAGAAGTTTCCAGC
>CM022883.1:7047631-7060144 GCA_012654025.1 Pachypsylla venusta
ACAACAACAATATCACCAAATCCAGATCAGCCATCAATAATACAACATCATCAACAAGAACATAGAAAACAGCATCATAACATTTAAACAATGATAATAACAACAATGACAACAACAATATCACCTTCACCAAATCCAGATCAGCCATCATAATATCCAAATCCATAATACAACATCATCAACAAGAACATCGACGACATCAACATTGCAATATCAGATTTTCGTAGATCCAAAAGACGACTATGGAATCCCATATTATGAGAGTATGTTAACTGGTCAGGAAAAGTAAAGTCTAACCTCATTAAATAAATTACACAAGAAGCCACCACAGCATTACAAGAAGAAGAAGAAATATATATGGAGTAACATTTTTTATAATTATTATAACTATCCAGAAAAAAATAACAATGTTTTACAAGGAATTTTCTGTTCAGTATCTTTGCCCACAATATTTCCTCGTGTAAATTGAAAAATTTTCAATTCATTTTTACGTTCTCAATGGGTTAAAAAAATGGCATCTCAATTAAAAACACTAATATTTTTTTCAGAAAGCTAACCTCCAAGCATTGTAAAGATGATAATTAGCGTTGATGAGATGTATCAGAGTATCAGGTAGGGGCTTTTTTATATAAAGGTGAAACGCCAAAAAGGAAATGCCTCTGTTTGAGTTCCATCTCAATGATAGAGTCTACAACTCCACACAAATAATCTTGTATCTACTACTGATTTACAACCTATACTAACAGGACCAAAAATCTACAGTGTGTCTGTTTTTGATTTATTATATTCAATAATGAACCTTTGGAATCAACACGAGACAAAAAAAATATTCGTTTCAAAGTGCGTGGAATCCAAAAATCGAAAAATCCGTTTATCCGCCGTACGCCGTGATAGGCACTTTTTTAGTGCGAGTGGCCTTTTCGCTAATTTGTAGTCGGACTCAGTCGGAGAGACACTTGAGTGGAGTTTTATAATATGACCCCAAGCGTCAATACTGAAATGGAAATTTGGGGTCTCACAATGATCGCGAAAACTATACTCCAAAAGTCAAATAGTATAAATGGTACCGTACAACAGGGAAATTAATTAGCCAGATCAACAGCGGTGGAAGTAAAATAATGAGCCCAAAGCAGATTTTTCTTTTACAAAAGCTTAGGAATCATGAAATCAGAAGGAGAAAATAAGAGTTGAAAGTTAAAACTTTCTGTGAATAATGTCCGAAAATACTTCCTAAGGACAAAAAGTGAACATCAAGTAAAATGAAAACAGACTTGAGCCAACGATCATACCACGTTGAATACACCAGTTCCCGTCAGATCACTGAAGTTAAGCAACGTCCGGGCGTGGTCAGTACTTGGATGGGTGACCGCTTGGGAACACCACGTATCGTTGGCTTTTTCCGGCCCAACCCAGGCTGGGTGAGGTCAATGTGGGTAGCTGGTTTGCAAGTTTCCAGCGAATGGAGGGTATAACCCCCGTCTTGAATGACCAATAGATGTTAAAGAGACGTTAAGCCAAATTAAAAAAAAAAAGACTTGAATTTTAATAATATTTAATTTCAACCAGTTTATCTTTTAATAAGCCTTTAATATAATTTCGGGACAGCCTTTGAGTCATGTACTAACTGAAGTATTCTTGTGTTTCGCTTAGACCTCTAAAGTAGCCAGCGTCTATGGCACGTTGAATACACCAATTACCAATAGATCACTGAAGTTAAGCAACGTCCAGAGAGATTGTACCATGTGAGTGTCCACGTAGGTTCGCGCCCTCGTAATGGCTATTTTTCCGGCCCAACCTAGGCTGGGTGAGGTCAATGTGGGTAGCTGGTTTGCAAGTGCAGCGAATGGAGGGTGAAACCCCCGTCTTAAATTACATATAGAAGTTAGGCCAAATTAAAAAAAAATTGGACTGGCCAATGATTCAGCAATGTATCGTGGAGAGGTAATAAATAGTGTATAATCTCCCCCACATCTACTGGCTAGGGGAACCCCGATCGGATTTCCGCGGACCCAGAGCTGGGGTCCAATACATACTCCGGTCAAGTAAACATTAAAGGTTGAGGTCAATGTGGGTAGCTGGTTTGCAAGTTTCAAACGAATGGAGGGTGAAGAACCGGTCTTGAATGACCAATAGATGTTAAAGAGACGTTAAGCCAAATTAAAAAAAAAACCTCTAAAGTTGATGGTGAGTATTTATAGAGCTAAACACCAAACGCCCTGTATAATACCAGATAGAGCGAATGTAATAAAAGTTATTTAGATTGCCTGTCATAAAACTTTGAGAAACAAATTAAAATTGAGAAAATAAAAAATCCCAGAGAAATTCTGGAACAAATAAAAAACAGTCCGATCATGTGTTTATATTTTAGGTGGAAAATCGTTTGTGTCCATTAGGCATTAGGTGATTATATTTGATGGTATGTGACCGTCAGGTTTAAATGATTTTCTGTCAAACGTCATAATCTATAAATTCAGAGGTATAATATATATTTTTTTTAATTTGGCTTAACGTCTCTTTAACATCTATTGGTCATTCGAATTCGAAACGGAGGTTTGACCCTCCAGACGATGGAAACTTGCAAACCCACATTGACCTCACTCAGCCTGGGTTGGGCCGGAAAAAAAGCCAGCATCACGAGGCCGTGAACCCACGTGAACACCCACATGGTACAACCTCGCTGGACGTTGCTTAACTTCAGAGATCTAACGGGAAATGTTGTATTCAACGTGCCATAGACGCTGGAAGGTATAATATTTAAATTAAAATTCTTAGGGTGATCAGGGAAAAAAAATCTAAAATATTCCGGATCGCATCCAAGCTACGGATGACTTTATGTTTTTTTTAAAGGAAAATCTTAGAAAAATTGTGAGTTTTCGGTACTACGACACAAAACGTATACGGTCTTGCCTTTAAAGCGAAACAAGTGGATCCTACTCGTAAAACTATAAAAACATATTTCAATCCATCCTGGGGAAATAACTACCAGAAGGGTTTATGGAAGATCTTGACAACCTACTGCCGGAGAGAGATTTAAACGGAAATTTATCTTCAGCTTCCAAATAAAATTACTCCCTAAAAGAACGAAAGTCCAAAGCAGTTCCCAGGAGAAATAAATATTTCAGATAGAAATATCAAAATAAGTATCAACAATAGAGCTGACAGATTGGATGTCGGGCGACATCAAAAAGTCTTCGCTCTCCTAAATATCTTAAGCTTGTCAACCTTCTGAATGCATTCTCCCTCCTGGTGAGGACCTCCTTAGTTAAAATAAGCGTATAATTGAATAGACCCACACAAACAAAAACTAGGTAATTGTTCAATGAGGAGAAATAGACAGCTCGATGCTTCAACAAACATTTTGGTTTCAAACAGATCGGCTTCCGGAAAAAAAA
This sequence comes from Pachypsylla venusta, assembly GCA_012654025.1. NCBI lineage: Eukaryota > Metazoa > Arthropoda > Insecta > Hemiptera > Aphalaridae > Pachypsylla > Pachypsylla venusta. The sequence continues at coordinate 7,051,024 of CM022883.1, forward strand.
ATCTTAATATTCCTTTCTTATCGGAGGTGGAAAACTATCTTTTCCCCATTCTTAAAAAAAAAAAAGTAGACTCGATTGGAACGTCACCACTGGGCGAGGTTAATGTTTTTCTCCATTTTCAAACATTTTCATTTTCAACCACCAAACCCTTAGAGCTCTATTTTTATGTGGTCAAGCACTCACATTAATGAGAAAAAAATCCTGCCTCTTTGAATAACAAATGGGTGGAACACTCAAACCAATCTCTCATAGGTATTTGTCATCCATGACAATTTTTTTCTATCTCTAAGGGCAGTCGCTTCCCCTGAATCTTTCCTTCCAAGATTAGTCTCAGTATTGCTATTTCCTCTGACATCTTCTTCTTTAACTTCACCCTTTCCCAATTCTATTTGGAGTCGGCGTTCACTTCTTGAATTCTACCATGCCACTACCTTCTGTTCTGCTCTTGTTCTCTTTTGCTGTACCCTTTCCTGGCACGCTTGCTTCTCACAGTATCCATAGAAACTGCGTAGAAACTCGCATTTTCCTGATTAACTTTCATCATTGGTTTGAAGCAGATTTTTAAAGGCTGGATGCCCTTCCTACCACCAAACCTTCTGTATTTACAAGGGCTTAGAACCGTCACCTAATGAATCTGCCTTGCTCCCCTCGATACTACATTACTATGGGTATTTCTTCTCATTATATGACGTAAATATTAGATCCCCATGGTAGTAGTAGCGGTTTTTCTCACGAAATCAACTGTTCTTCCCATTTATAGATGTTCTTACCATTTTAATGATTAATTAAAATGGTAGAAACATATCGATATGAGTTTACCGAAAAGATTTTGATGGCCCTTGGCTGGAACTGTGATGGTATGCGTTCCAGGTCGTCCTGGTGCGTAGAACCGGCCATCGTGAGGACGAGAACCGACCATCGTGAGGACGATCCTCATGGTGCTCATCAGTTGTTCAGTGTTCTTCTCATTCTCCTTTATGCGTCAAAATTGGAGACTTTTTAAGTCCTCCTGCGCTAACAACACATCTCAGAGACTTTCTGGTTTACTTTCTTCAATATTCATGAATCAGCAAAATACAATAAGTTGAAGAAAATGCAACATTTTAACATTCCTTCTGGCTTAGCGTCTCTTCATCATCTATTGGTCATTTGAGATGGGGATTTTACCCTCCGATCGCTGGAAACTTCCAAACCAGCTATCCACATTGACCTCACCCAGCCTGGGTAGGTCCGGAATAATCCAGCATCACGAGGGCGCGAACCCACGTGGTCACCCACTAATAACATCTCGATTCTTGTTCTTAATTTTAAGAGCGGATCTTTTTCATTTTGACAAAGCCGCCTCTAGCAATTTCAATTTTACATTCTATTTCTTTCGTGTTGTTAATATCATTTCTTATCCCCGTTACGGGATATTTATATGACGACATTTTTTTTTCAATCAAAATTCCAATTTTGAAAATATATTACCTGGTTTATTACAGACTACCGAAGGCGTAATGTCTTGCAATCTAATTACGACTTAGTAAATTTCATAGTAAAAATAAATCATACTCAAGACGACTAGACTGTGAGAAATTTCTTTAGGGTGAAGGGCCGAGTCAAGCTGATGGTGTTAAAACATAACACAGAAAGAAACTCTGCAATATTATTATGTTTGTGTTACAGCATGATGAAATTTTTGTTTGAGTTTTTTTTTTTTTTTAATTTGGCTTAAAGTATCTTTGATATCTATTGGTCATTCAACTGCAAACCAGCTAACCACCTTTACCTCACCCAGCCTGGGTTGGTCCGGAAAAATGAGCCAACGATACGTGGTGTTCCCAAGCAGTCACCCATCCAAGTACTGACCACGCCCGACGTTGCTTAGCTTCAACGATCTGACAGGAACTGGTTTATTCAACGTGGTATGATCGTTGTCTTTTGTTTGAGTTTTTTCCAGTGACTGTATAGAATTCTAGCTACACTTGAATTGAGTGAGTAGGTAAAAATTGAAAGGAAATATTTAGAAATTTATGACCTGTGCAAGACTTTAGAATGCATTCATCACAAAGCGAAGGGTACTTTCTTTAACTTGTTGATGTCAACACAAAGGAAAGCAAAGGACAATCTAACTTTATACCTATTAGGAGTGGGAAGAGAAAGTATTGGAATCGAGAAAAAAAAGCACACAATTACATAGGTGTACGAATTATTATTATAAAANAAAAAAAAAAAAAAAAAAAAAAAAAAAAAAAAAAAAAAAATCTGGTGAACAACAACAAAAAAGAGGTCTTTCCGTTTTTTTTTGTTTTTTTTCTTTTTTTGCAGGGTTCGTGAAAACCGCTAAAAACCCGCCAACAGTAGATTATACCTTTATTGATTACGAAGAATAACATACACTCCGAATTTCAATTATTTGGCATTTACTGATCTTGCTTATTTTGGTTTATTATTTTCAATAATGAACCTTTGGAATCGTCACGGATCCCCTCAAAATTTGAAATTATATGTTTCAAGGTACGTAGAATCCAAAAATCGAATAAAAAAAAAAATCCGTTTGTCCGCCGTACGCCGTGATGGGCACTTTTGCCACTTACCGTTGATCGATTTGGATGAAACTTGGTATATAGGTCCCATCTCGGCTCTAATTGTGCACCGAAATTTTGGGTGCAATCGAATGCACCCTTGGCGATTTTTGCCGCTTTAAAGCGGTTTTCATTAATCCTGTCTAAAAAGAGAATGGTAAGAGCCAGAGACGTCAAATTTGGTAGGTATGTCAAATTTAGGGTGTAATTGGAGGGTACCCCCCCCAAAAAATGTATTATTTTTTGCCATTGGCAGAGTTTTTTTTCTATCTTTCTATAATACCTTTTATAATTAGTATTATTATTTTTTTTAAAATTTAATTTGTTTTAATTACGGGCGCATCTAGATACATAAATTACAAAGCAAGTAGGTACATAGATATCACAGGTTAAAGACAATTTAAAATAAAATAAAAAAAAAAATATATATACTCTAACAAATAGTACCTGGTGGTGTTGATCAATTTAAAAAAAGAGATACCTTGCTTACAGACAAACATACCGACAGACCAATGGCTGAAACTGGGCTCTGGAGGGACCTCGAAACTTGTTTGACAATGAAAATGAAAATTCAACACTGAAAATTTCAGCCCATTACAATACGTTTCTTTCTACAGGATAAGAAAGAACGTGCGGAGCAGCATTATTGAGTTTTCTATGAATTTATTCAATGAAACTTTATTAGGTACCAAATTAATATTCATAAAATTCTGGAACCATCTTTTTTTCACGCCATGACACTCACACAAAACGAATAATATGACAAAATGCTGAGGGCTGCCGGGCATGACCCGTCACCTAAATGCTTTAATTCTACGTAATCTACAGGGTGCGGCAATTAGTATTTCCACATTTGAAAGAGCTGGTAAATAAAAACGACATGAGATATTTGAAAAATTATTTTTTATTCCGTACGCTTGTGTATTCTAGTTTTTTTTTCCATCTATGTTTTGTAAATAATGTCGTCCAAATGACGGCCTTGGCGGGAGATGCACTTTTGGAGTCTTTCACGAAAGTTTTCCATGCCTCTCGTCAGCATATCCGCATCAATTTGGATGATTTTTTTCAGAATTGCCTCCTTTAACTCTTCAAGGGTCCCAGGACGATGTTTGAAGACCTCAGTCTTGAAGTAACCCCACGGGGACTCAAATCCGACGACCGGGGACTATGTCCTGCGGAATTTCACGAGAACGATTGGGGCTACCCATCCCCATACAGCCTAAAGCTGAAGATGTGGTCCTAAAGTTGTGAACTCAACTCAAAATTGTTTTTCGATCAGTCGAGCGTGCATCATCCGTTCGCTCCTCCCACTATCACTCCCCCTCCCACGACTTTTTGAAATGTGGGGAAACTAATTGCCGCACCCTGTATATATGAGTCCTCAAATTTAAATGCGAGGGTCATTTATTTTGACGTGTTTTAGGTATTCCTGGAATATTGACTTAATTCTTATTCCCTGAATTTGTTTTTAACGAAAAATCAAACATGACATAAAAATTTGTCCCCGCGAGTCATGGGGTGTTAAATGATTTTGGACGATGAGTTACGGATGATTGTCTATTCTGTTTACTTTAACACAAACGTTATGGTGCGAGGTGGTCCCAACAATAAAATTATCTTTTTAGATAATTTCTAAAACCAGGAAGCCACTTGTCTACAATTTGAAAGATATTCTTTGTTTTCTTTTGGGATCCGCACGGCCCAGCCCAGGTACCCAAATATTTCTTTGAATTGGGGGAAAAATTTGGACAATTTTATTATAGGTAGGAGGGTATTGGACAAGCACACATAAGTAATAATGTTATATGGCTTTTCATAATGAGCCTTTGCAATGGATTTTTGTTATTACTACTCCTTCAAAATTAATATTTCAAGGTAAGTATAAAATCGAATTAAAGAAAATCCAAAAAGGGCACTTTTGCCACTTAGAATTCACCAATTTTGTTGAAATTTGGTATGTAAGTCCCCATTTGTGGTATAATCGCGCCCCACAACTCCCTATCTGTCACATATATAGGGTTCCAACCTAAAAACTGACAGTGACCAAAAGATCGGGGCTCAAATTCGACCTACATACTAAATTTCATGAAAATCGTTCAAAGCTAAGTGGCTAATGTGCCCATCACGGCGGACGGCATATGGTGCATAAACGGATTTTTTTATTCGATTTTTGGATTCTACCTACCTTGAAACGTAAAATATCAAATTTTTGGGTGGTAGTATTTTTTTTCGTGACAATTCCAAAGGTCACGTTTCTTAATTGAAAATAGTAAAACAAATGTCCCCTGTGGATAGGGAGCCTTAAAAGGAATACTTCCAAGGGGCCCTTGGAAGTATTCCTTTTAAGTACATGCCATTCGTAAAAGGCGAAGTGTCGTAAAGGATATCTTTATGATTCTAAAAGCAAGGAGAAGCTACTGCATTATGCGTAAGGATTCTCAAGTATATCAGCAACGCATGGCGAGTTGTTGCAAACCAACCCCATGGCTGTTAATGATGATAAACCGAAATCATTTAATTTTTTTATTTATTGTCAAAAAATATTGCCACGGAACCTTATATGGAACCCGATCGTCCAAAAACAAACAAACTGCGTAAACTGTCCAATATATTTTACCACATTAATGGGTAAAACCCTAAACCAAACTAAAATAAAGGTCCAAATGGCCAACCTCCTGCGACTGGCTACTGCTGCCACCATCCAATTGCTCGTAGGTGGTAGAACCCAACAATATCAGCGGTGAGATTTGTTTTAATGGATATTAACGTGGGGCCATAGATAGACACATCAGGGAGGTGTCCAAATGGCCAACCTCCTGAGACTGGCTACTGCTGCCACCATCCAATTGCTCGTAGGTGGTAGAACCCAACAATATCAGCGGTGAGATTTGTTTTAATGGATATTAAAGTGGGGCCATAGATAGACACATCAGGGAGGTGTCCCGTATATAATTTTGGATCTTTAAGTCGCGCCTAATCCATTATTTAAATAGAGGCCCACCACATTTCAGACCCATATATCAATACAAACTCTTAGTTAATTTTAACTACTTTCTAGCGCAGCACAATGCTTACTCCTTACGAGGTTTATTTTATAAAATGACTATCCAAAAGAAGATAGTAAAATGAATGTCTGAAATAAATACATCACAGCAATACAAGGCTGAATTCAAATATTCCAATTCTAGTTTATTATTTTCGATTATGGAAACGAGAAAAAATAATGACCTTTAAGGGTCATATTTTATGTTAACAAAACCGTTTGTCCCCTGTATATACGCCGTGAGTACAATGGGTTCTGTACAATGTGTCCCCTGTACGCCGTAACTACAATGGGTTCCGTTCGATTTGTCCCCTGTACGCCGTAAGTACAGTGTGTTCCGTACGATTTGTCCCCTTTACGCCGTAAGTACAATGGGTTCCGTACGATTTGTCCCCTGTACGCCGTAAGTATACAATGGGTTCCGTTCGATTTGTCCCCTGTACGCCGTAAGTACAGTGTGTTCCGTACGATTTGTCCCCTTTACGCCGTAAGTACAATGGGTTCCGTACGATTTGTCCCCTGTACGCCGTAAGTATACAATGGGTTCCGTTCGATTTGTCCCCTGTACGCCGTAAGTACAGTGTGTTCCGTACGATTTGTCCCCTGTACGCCGTAAGTACAATGGGTTCCGTACGATTTGTCCCCTGTACGCCGTAAGTATACAATGGGTTCCGTTCGATTTGTCCCCTGTACGCCGTAAGTACAGTGTGTTCCGTACGATTTGTCCCCTGTACGCCGTAAGTACAATGGGTTCCGTACGATTTGTCCCCTGTACGCCGTAAGTATACAATGGGTTCTGTATACGATTTTTGGATTATCATATTCAATAATGAACCTTTTGAATCCTCACGAAAAATATATCACCTAAAATCGGTCATCGCTAAGTGGCATAAGTGCTCTTTATGGCGGACGGTGTGCGGTGAGCGGCTGACGAACGATTTTCTTTACTTGATTTTCGGATTCTACGTATACCTTGAAGCCTAAAATAAATCACTCCTTTGGGCGGGGGGGAGGTAATTTTTTTAGCCAATAAAATAATAAACCCATGTGTCACAGTGGCAAAGTTTTTTCCTTTGAAACTGATTGTGACGAAAAGTTTGGAGGACTATCCATTAAAATCCCAATGGGACCTACATACCAAACATGATAAGAATTAGACAACGGTAAGTGCTTTACACGTACAACTTACGGCAAACGAGCAGGGTTTCATAACTTAAGACCTGTTTGGCCACATGGCCACCCAATTTTTTTTTATTTTTATTAACGTCTCTTTAACATCTATTGGTCATTCGAGACGGAGAACTCCCCCCTCCCTCCCAATTGCTTGGTTAACGTCTTCACACGAAACTATTAATTACGTCTGTTGTAGTACAATGATATGTATTCTCAAAAAGAATGAGGGAGCAAAATTAAACAATCACCACATGAGGTCCAGGTCCAAACGATATAATATGTTCGCTCTGACTCATAAAGGAACAGCACACACAAACCATAAACCGTATTAGTTCTGCCATACCTACCTACACATACAAAACTAGGGATCACAAACCCTTTCAACCCAATTACAGTATCCTCAAATGTCATATGCAAGAAGTTCCGTAACAGAAAAAAATAGATATATTGCTTTTGATAAGTGAACGTTAACAACGGCAATGAAACTCAAATACCAAATATAGTAGATGAACAAGTGCACTTTCAAAATTTGATGAAAAAGTGCACTTTCGACAGTAGATGAAAAAGTGCACTTTTGATAGTAGATGAAAAAGTGCACTTTCGAAAGTAGATGAAAAAGTGCACTTTTGACATTAGATGGAAAAGTGCACTTTCGACAGTAGATGAAAAAATGCACTTTCGACCAACCTTGGCTACCCAATTGCCCATACGAGACTGAGTGCACCCTGTCCAAACACATATGTTATAAAAACCTTGAAAATTCCAATCTCGCCGATATCGAACCCGGGTCTCCCTTTCTGCAATTCCAATGTGATGGCCACTAGACTACGGAAACAGCACGTCTATTTATTATTATTTCATCATCATAAGTTAACAGCCATGGGGCTGGTTTGCAACATCTCGCCATGAGTTGTTGATACCTGAGAATCCTTACGGATAATGCAGTAGCTTCTCCTTGCTTTCTAAATGGGTAATGGAAAAGATATCGTTTCCGACCCTTCCTTTAGTCGCCTTTTACGACTGGCACGGACTTGGGTGCCTTGGAAGTATTCTTTTTAAGTCCCCCTAATTTATTATTATTTAGAAAATAAACTAAAACACTTACCAGAAATACTATTTATAATTATTAGAATTAAATTTGAAACTAGTTTCGAATCATTCGATTTATCATCAGTCTAGTCAAGTCGAAGGATAGAGGTTGACTGAGTATTATTCATCGCGAAGGGTCACGTGATGTACCATCAAAATACATCGAATGATTCGAAACTAGTTTCAATTTAAATTTTAATAGTTAAAAATAGTATTTCTGGTAAGTGTTTTGTTTAATTTTATTTTATAAATAATAATAAATCTTTTTAACACTTATAATTAACATGTTATTTAAACAACATGTCACCTAAATGATAATGACCGCCACCCGCATATAGTTTGAGCACCCCTGACTTTTATTATTAAACCTGGTAATTCTGTATTGTTGTGTGAGAAACAACAACTTTTGACAAATCATTTTAAATTAGGACCAGTGGCTCCTCAAAGATTGTGTGTGATTTTTTTTTTTATTTTTTTATTACACCCATTTGTATCTTGTCAGGACAGACGATCAAAAGATAGCACCAAAGATAAAACATGACACCATTAACTTATTGGTCAAAGTATCACCTTAAGAAAATATATTTTGGTCCTCAAGGAAATCTTAAAAAATTTTTACGACATTTTATTGTTATAATAATATCATCATTAGGTGGCAACATGATGTTTGAGTGTATACAGGGTGTACCCCAAAAAACATGTCTTTAGGCCGCGTACAAGGGCGGTTCCAAAAATTCGTGGTCTCAAACTAGATAGAGAAGGAAAATCAAAAGCCCATTTTGTCTTATTTTTCAAGGGGGGGGGGTCATGTAAAGGGAGTTTTTACCATAAAGATTATAGGAAAAATAGAAAAAAAAACAAAATTTCGGGGGAGGTTTGAACCCCCCAGCACCAGGGATACGGGCCTGCCTAGCACCGTAACTCTTGTTTGCTTCTCACAGTACATATCTAAAGAAACTGCGTAGAAACTTTCATTTTACTGATGATCTTTCATCATTGATTTGAAGCACAGTTTCATACCCTTAGGAAAGACATGAAACCTATAGGAAACTCTACTTTAAATATAGTATACTAGCAGGATACGCCCGCTGCGCTTAACGCCTTATAGGCATGGCCGTTTATAGTTTCAACCCCTTTATTTTGCGATAAAAAGTATCCTATGTCCTTTCCTAATGTTTAGTCTATCTCCATACCAAATTTCATCAAAATCGGTTCAGTAGTTTAAGCGTGAAAGCGTAACATACATACA
>CM022883.1:7061150-7075913 GCA_012654025.1 Pachypsylla venusta
TGAGTGTGGACTGTGGGAGAGATTAGGTTGTGTTTTATTTGGACAGAGTCGCCAAGTGCAAGCTTATAATTTGAGTGTGGACTGTGGGAGAGATTAGGTTGTGTTTTATTTGGACAGAGTCGCCAAGTGCAAGCTTATAATTTGAGTGTGGACTGTGGGAGAGATTAGGTTGTGTTTTATTTGGACAGAGTCGCCAAGTGCAAGCTTATAATTTGAGTGTGGACTGTGGGAGAGATTAGGTTGTGTTTTATTTGGACAGAGTCGCCAAGTGCAAGCTTATAATTTGAGTGTGGACTGTGGGAGAGATTAGGTTGTGTTTTATTTGGACAGAGTCGCCAAGTGCAAGCTTATAATTTGAGTGTGGACTGTGGGAGAGATTAGGTTGTGTTTTATTTGGACAGAGTCGCCAAGTGCAAGCTTATAATTTGAGTGTGGACTGTGGGAGAGATTAGGTTGTGTTTTATTTGGACAGAGTCGCCAAGTGCAAGCTTATAATTTGAGTGTGGACTGTGGGAGAGATTAGGTTGTGTTTTATTTGGACAGAGTCGCCAAGTGCAAGCTTATAATTTGAGTGTGGACTGTGGGAGAGATTAGGTTGTGTTTTATTTGGACAGAGTCGCCAAGTGCAAGCTTATAATTTGAGTGTGGACTGTGGGAGAGATTAGGTTGTGTTTTATTTGGACAGAGTCGCCAAGTGCAAGCTTATAATTTGAGTGTGGACTGTGGGAGAGATTAGGTTGTGTTTTATTTGGACAGAGTCGCCAAGTGCAAGCTTATAATTTGAGTGTGGACTGTGGGAGAGATTAGGTTGTGTTTTATTTGGACAGAGTCACAAGTTCCAAAAACTCGGGTGGTCGTTCTCCATAAATATTTATATTGCTATATACAGGATGACTCACGCAAAGACAGTGCCAGATCAACATACAAGTGGTTCTGTGAACTCGACCCCAATTAATTGGTGGACCACTATAAGACCTCGGGTGTCCAGTATGGCCCAAAATCTTAAATATAATTGTCCATAACGAGTTTCATCAAAATCGGATTGTTGTTGTTGTCCTCTTAAAATCAACTATTCTCTCCATTTCTAGATTCAGATTTGAAAAAATGGTAGAATAAATTGATATGAGGTTACCGGAATGCATTTGATGACCCTTACAGGTTGGAACTCCAATGGTGTGTGTTCCAGAACATCATGGTGCCGCGTTTGAGAGTTAGTGTGGGACAAACAGACCTTACAAGAAGTATCAAGGAGCTAAACAAAAGCTCAATTCGATCTATTCTTGAAATTTTGTCGAGGAATGTTCGAAAACGGCTTCAAGTGTAGAGGTAGATAAATTCTATGAAATTTTATAGGAAATCATCTGAGGCCATTCTTTAAGAAAATTATCAAAATGACACAAGAAATTGACTAGAGACACGAAAGTAAAGTTAATCCTCGATGTGTGAAATACATTTGTGGACATTTAGAATTCTGCAAAGAAAAATATTGTCCGAATTAAGTAAGGTCCAATTTTAACACCATCATTTTTATTCAAACATGTGTGTTGTCTGTCTATTGATAATACATTCATTTTAGTTCCCTTTCCCAAATTGTATTTGGGGTCGGCGTTGCCATTCCACCATGCAACAACCTTTGGTGCCCACTTTCTTCAGCTGTATCCTTTCTTGGCACGGTAACCTTCCTTCTAAAAGTATCAATGCGTAGTAACTGCGGATGATTTTCCATTTTTGGTTTGAAACAGTTTTTTAAAGGCTGGATGCCTTTCCTTACACCGAACCTTCTGTATTTACATGTGGACTTATAGGATCGTCACCTAATGGAGCTGGTTCGTTCCCCTCTATGGCTACATTGCTATGGCCATTCAAACGTTCATGGTATTAACTGATTAGTTTTCGAGCCCTATTGAAAATTGACTACCCAAAGTGAGAGTGTGGTGCATAGTTAACAGAGCTAAAAATAGATTAATAATTTTGTTATATAAATTTGATTCCCCCAGTATAAGACCCCTTATTTAGTCACAATTACTATAATACGCGTGTAAAATGAACCTCCACAGACACAGATCCGAACCTACCTCTGCGCTTCTTTGATGTTAAATTATGATGGGAACTTGCCTAGAAAAACAAATACATCATAGCTATAGAGCAATCATTTACCTTAATTATTTTTATTTTATCCTAAAATGAATTTGTGTGGTTGAAAGAAATTTCAAACATTAACAGAGTTCATAAGGATCATGTTGTTAACACTGTTGTTAATATGGTTGATGAAAAAATTGTTAACACTGTTGTTAATATTGTTGATGAAAAAATTGTTAATACTGTTGTTATTGTTGTTGATGAAAATGTTGTAACCCCTGTTGTTAATATTGTTGATGAAAAAATTGTTAATACTGTTGTTATTGTTGTTGATGAAAAATTTATTAATACAGTTGTTATTGTTGTTGATTAAATTTTTTTTAATACTTTTGTTATTGTTGTTGATGAAAAATTTCTTAATACTGTTGTTATTGTTGTTGATGAAAAATTTGTTAACACTGTTGTTAATATTGTTGATGAAAAAATTGTTAACGTTGTTGTTAATATTGTTGATGAAAAAATTGTTAATACCGTTGTTATTGTTGTTGATGAAAAATTTGTTAATACTCTTTTTATTGTCGTTGATTAAATTTTTTTTAATACTGTTGTTATTGTTGTTGATGAAAAATTTGTTAATACTGTTGTTATTGTTGTTGATGAAAAATTTGTTAATACTGTTGTTATTGTTGTTGATGAAAATGTTGTTATTACTGTTGTTATTGTTGTTGATGAAAAATTGTTAATACTGTTGTTCATGAAAATGTTGTTAATACAGTTGTTATTGTTGTTGATGAAACATTTGTTAATAGTGTTGGTATTGTTTTTGATGAAACATTTGTTAATACTGTTGTTATCGTTGTTGATGAAACATTTGTTAATACAGTTGTTATTGTTTTTGATGAAACATTTGTTAATACTGTTGTTATCGTTGTTGATGAAACATTTGTTAATACAGTTATTTTTCTTGTTGATGAAAATGTTGTTAATACCGTTGTTATTGTTATTGATGAAAAATTTGTTAATACTGTTGTTATTGTTGTTGTTATGATATTGGTCTTATTGTTGATCATGATCAACATTTATTAATTATTAATAAATATTTAAAAAATTGCAAGATACTAAAGAAATAAAATTGACAATATCAATTCAGAGTTGAATTAATTAAATTAAAATAAAAATCTATAATTTTATTTGGTGAGCTATCAAACAGTACTCAGAATGAGCATAAGATCAGAGCTATGATAGAATAATGTGTGTACTATCATAACTTAACAGGATTGTTTTTTAACTTTAGTTTTTAATTTATGGCACGTAGAATACACCCGTTTCCGTTAATTAACTGTAGCAACGTCCAGCGTGATTGTGCCAAGTGGGTGACCACGTAGGTTTGCATCCCGTGATGCGGACTATTCCCGGCCTAACCCAGGCTGGGCGAGATCAATATGGGTAACTGATTTGTAAGTTTTCAGCGAATGGAGGGTAAAACCCAGGTCCAGAATGTCCAATAGATGTTAAAGAGACGTTAAGCTAATACAAAAATCTCTGAATAGATATTGTCAAAATTATAATGATGTTGTTATTGTGTTGTTCCATTTGAATTGATATTATTGTAGTTGTAGTATTTGTGTGGTTGTACTTGCATGATGTTGCTCTTGATGATAATGATGTTGTTATTGTAGTTCCATTTGTATTGTTGATATTGTAGTTGTAGTATTCGTGCTATAGTATATGTGTTGTTGTATTTGCATGATGTTGCTCTTGATGATAATGATGTTGTTATTGTAGTTCCATTTGTATTGTTGATATTGTAGTTGTAGTATTNACTAACTGTTTAGCCAATACGGGATAGATGTGTGTATGTATCACTAACTGTTTAGCCAATACGGGATAGATGTGTGTATGTATCACTAACTGTTTAGCCAATACGGGATAGATGTGTGTATGTATCACTAACTGTTTAGCCAATACGGGATAGATGTGTGTATGTATCACTAACTGTTTAGCCAATACGGGATAGATGTGTGTATGTATCACTAACTGTTTAGCCAATACGGGATAGATGTGTGTATGTATCACTAACTGTTTAGCCAATACGGGATAGATGTGTGTATGTATCACTAACTGTTTAGCCAATACGGGATAGATGTGTGTATGTATCACTAACTGTTTAGCCAATACGGGATAGATGTGTGTATGTATCACTAACTGTTTAGCCAATACGGGATAGATGTGTGTATGTATCACTAACTGTTTAGCCAATACGGGATAGATGTGTGTATGTATCACTAACTGTTTAGCCAATACGGGATAGATGTGTGTATGTATCACTAACTGTTTAGCCAATACGGGATAGATGTGTGTATGTATCACTAACTGTTTAGCCAATACGGGATAGATGTGTGTATGTATCACTAACTGTTTAGCCAATACGGGATAGATGTGTGTATGTATCACTAACTGTTTAGCCAATACGGGATAGATGTGTGTATGTATCACTAACTGTTTAGCCAATACGGGATAGATGTGTGTATGTATCACTAACTGTTTAGCCAATACGGGATAGATGTGTGTATGTATCACTAACTGTTTAGCCAATACGGGATAGATGTGTGTATGTATCACTAACTGTTTAGCCAATACGGGATAGATGTGTGTATGTATCACTAACTGTTTAGCCAATACGGGATAGATGTGTGTATGTATCACTAACTGTTTAGCCAATACGGGATAGATGTGTGTATGTATCACTAACTGTTTAGCCAATACGGGATAGATGTGTGTATGTATCACTAACTGTTTAGCCAATACGGGATAGATGTGTGTATGTATCACTAACTGTTTAGCCAATACGGGATAGATGTGTGTATGTATCACTAACTGTTTAGCCAATACGGGATAGATGTGTGTATGTATCACTAACTGTTTAGCCAATACGGGATAGATGTGTGTATGTATCACTAACTGTTTAGCCAATACGGGATAGATGTGTGTATGTATCACTAACTGTTTAGCCAATACGGGATAGATGTGTGTATGTATCACTAACTGTTTAGCCAATACGGGATAGATGTGTGTATGTATCACTAACTGTTTAGCCAATACGGGATAGATGTGTGTATGTATCACTAACTGTTTAGCCAATACGGGATAGATGTGTGTATGTATCACTAACTGTTTAGCCAATACGGGATAGATGTGTGTATGTATCACTAACTGTTTAGCCAATACGGGATAGATGTGTGTATGTATCACTAACTGTTTAGCCAATACGGGATAGATGTGTGTATGTATCACTAACTGTTTAGCCAATACGGGATAGATGTGTGTATGTATCACTAACTGTTTAGCCAATACGGGATAGATGTGTGTATGTATCACTAACTGTTTAGCCAATACGGGATAGATGTGTGTATGTATCACTAACTGTTTAGCCAATACGGGATAGATGTGTGTATGTATCACTAACTGTTTAGCCAATACGGGATAGATGTGTGTATGTATCACTAACTGTTTAGCCAATACGGGATAGATGTGTGTATGTATCACTAACTGTTTAGCCAATACGGGATAGATGTGTGTATGTATCACTAACTGTTTAGCCAATACGGGATAGATGTGTGTATGTATCACTAACTGTTTAGCCAATACGGGATAGATGTGTGTATGTATCACTAACTGTTTAGCCAATACGGGATAGATGTGTGTATGTATCACTAACTGTTTAGCCAATACGGGATAGATGTGTGTATGTATCACTAACTGTTTAGCCAATACGGGATAGATGTGTGTATGTATCACTAACTGTTTAGCCAATACGGGATAGATGTGTGTATGTATCACTAACTGTTTAGCCAATACGGGATAGATGTGTGTATGTATCACTAACTGTTTAGCCAATACGGGATAGATGTGTGTATGTATCACTAACTGTTTAGCCAATACGGGATAGATGTGTGTATGTATCACTAACTGTTTAGCCAATACGGGATAGATGTGTGTATGTATCACTAACTGTTTAGCCAATACGGGATAGATGTGTGTATGTATCACTAACTGTTTAGCCAATACGGGATAGATGTGTGTATGTATCACTAACTGTTTAGCCAATACGGGATAGATGTGTGTATGTATCACTAACTGTTTAGCCAATACGGGATAGATGTGTGTATGTATCACTAACTGTTTAGCCAATACGGGATAGATGTGTGTATGTATCACTAACTGTTTAGCCAATACGGGATAGATGTGTGTATGTATCACTAACTGTTTAGCCAATACGGGATAGATGTGTGTATGTATCACTAACTGTTTAGCCAATACGGGATAGATGTGTGTATGTATCACTAACTGTTTAGCCAATACGGGATAGATGTGTGTATGTATCACTAACTGTTTAGCCAATACGGGATAGATGTGTGTATGTATCACTAACTGTTTAGCCAATACGGGATAGATGTGTGTATGTATCACTAACTGTTTAGCCAATACGGGATAGATGTGTGTATGTATCACTAACTGTTTAGCCAATACGGGATAGATGTGTGTATGTATCACTAACTGTTTAGCCAATACGGGATAGATGTGTGTATGTATCACTAACTGTTTAGCCAATACGGGATAGATGTGTGTATGTATCACTAACTGTTTAGCCAATACGGGATAGATGTGTGTATGTATCACTAACTGTTTAGCCAATACGGGATAGATGTGTGTATGTATCACTAACTGTTTAGCCAATACGGGATAGATGTGTGTATGTATCACTAACTGTTTAGCCAATACGGGATAGATGTGTGTATGTATCACTAACTGTTTAGCCAATACGGGATAGATGTGTGTATGTATCACTAACTGTTTAGCCAATACGGGATAGATGTGTGTATGTATCACTAACTGTTTAGCCAATACGGGATAGATGTGTGTATGTATCACTAACTGTTTAGCCAATACGGGATAGATGTGTGTATGTATCACTAACTGTTTAGCCAATACGGGATAGATGTGTGTATGTATCACTAACTGTTTAGCCAATACGGGATAGATGTGTGTATGTATCACTAACTGTTTAGCCAATACGGGATAGATGTGTGTATGTATCACTAACTGTTTAGCCAATACGGGATAGATGTGTGTATGTATCACTAACTGTTTAGCCAATACGGGATAGATGTGTGTATGTATCACTAACTGTTTAGCCAATACGGGATAGATGTGTGTATGTATCACTAACTGTTTAGCCAATACGGGATAGATGTGTGTATGTATCACTAACTGTTTAGCCAATACGGGATAGATGTGTGTATGTATCACTAACTGTTTAGCCAATACGGGATAGATGTGTGTATGTATCACTAACTGTTTAGCCAATACGGGATAGATGTGTGTATGTATCACTAACTGTTTAGCCAATACGGGATAGATGTGTGTATGTATCACTAACTGTTTAGCCAATACGGGATAGATGTGTGTATGTATCACTAACTGTTTAGCCAATACGGGATAGATGTGTGTATGTATCACTAACTGTTTAGCCAATACGGGATAGATGTGTGTATGTATCACTAACTGTTTAGCCAATACGGGATAGATGTGTGTATGTATCACTAACTGTTTAGCCAATACGGGATAGATGTGTGTATGTATCACTAACTGTTTAGCCAATACGGGATAGATGTGTGTATGTATCACTAACTGTTTAGCCAATACGGGATAGATGTGTGTATGTATCACTAACTGTTTAGCCAATACGGGATAGATGTGTGTATGTATCACTAACTGTTTAGCCAATACGGGATAGATGTGTGTATGTATCACTAACTGTTTAGCCAATACGGGATAGATGTGTGTATGTATCACTAACTGTTTAGCCAATACGGGATAGATGTGTGTATGTATCACTAACTGTTTAGCCAATACGGGATAGATGTGTGTATGTATCACTAACTGTTTAGCCAATACGGGATAGATGTGTGTATGTATCACTAACTGTTTAGCCAATACGGGATAGATGTGTGCATGTATCACTAACTGTTTAGCCAATACGGTGAGAGATATTGAAAAATCGATAGTAATGGACCCCCCCCAAAACCATAGGCTGGAACCCCAGGAAAATTATAATAACTCGAAAACGTCAAACCGTTTTCGGGTTATAATTATTTTTTGGTGAAATTCAGTCAGTTAAGGCCAGATAGCATGAAATGTGAAACATAGTTGAAAAAAAAAAAAATAATGGAAAAATTAAATTGAACCGTTGCGAAGCACGGGGTGTACAGTTGTACACCCGCTAGCCATTAATATCATTATAGATTGATATCGACGATTATTCTCATCGACGATTTTATGTATTTTAATTTTAATATACGTAGATAAACACATTTATACTACCTGGGACAAATTTCACACTTAAATACAAGTTAATATTACTAGTGTAAAAAAATCCCTTGGTGAAGCGAGGAGAAAGATGGCATCAAAAAGATTACAGTTCTTTTCCGAAACAACGCACCCCAGTCCGCAGCCAAAAGAGCAGCAAGTCCGCTCATCGGATGAAAAGCGGTGTTGTACTTGTAATTGATATAAAGGCAATTTCGTTATAAGAGAGAAATTGTAAATTTACCTTCCACATCTCGTACATAAAATACAAGACTTGTAATATATTAATTTTAGTAATATACTTGTAAATATTATAGTTTCAATATACAATTACAAGACTAGTAATATTTAATATTAACATGACAATTATTTTTAAATTAAAAGAGGATACATAAACTCCCCCCAGGTTACTCTGTTAGTAATCTATCTATACTTATAAAACGCAAAGCCCAGTTGGTATACTGACTGACGTACTGACTGACTGATAATCAACGTAGCTCCACAATGGCTAAACGTAGAGACTTGAAATTTGGCAGAAAGGTCCCTTTTAGTATGTAGGTGCGTAATAAGAAGGGAAAAAATTAAAGTCCAAGTGGGAGCAAGTTACCGCCAAAAATGACGCTATTTACATTTTTTTCTGGGCAAACTAAAAGAGATAACGAAAAATTTCCAAGAATAGGCCTCCCCCCCCCCCAAANCCCCCCCCCCCCAAAAAAAAAATATTATATAAGGAGCCCATAAAAAATAAACTTCTAAACGGAACTATAATATTTACAAGTAGGTATATTATTTAAAATGATAACTTAATACATTTCAATATGTTAATTGGAACGACGATATTTAGTACGATCTAGGTACATAAGAATAAAATATACATGCAAAAATATAACTTACAATATTGACAAAGTCCTGGAAGGTGATCGCTGTGGTCTTCCTTTCCAATGCTCGATCTAGGAGGATATCGATCTTATTGGGCGACACGGCGCTGACAAAGTCAGGCTTCTTCAACACTTCCATGAAATCATCCCAAGGGATCTCACCAAAGCCTTCTCTATCATACTGAAATCACACCAAACGTCAACTATACNTTCTAATTTTCAAATGAAAATTTCTCAGTGATTTCGGCCCTAAAATTAAAATCTGAGAGCATTATCGTAATCAGCGAGTTCTAAAACATTTAAATAAAGTGTTTTTGAAAAAAGTGGGACTGCCCCATTGCGCGGGATCATATGAACAAATCGATACAAGTTTGTAGAACGCGGCACCGCGCGGTCATGTAGACAATATGTACTATTTAGATAGATCTTGTGCCGTGCGGTACCGCACATTCATCTGAACATAGCCTAAATCTATAGCTGATGGGATAGGTTTAAAATGTATCCCAAATTCAAACTTTTATTTATATTTTACTTTTTAAAGTTCTGAAGAATGATACTAGCTAAAAAGACAAGGTACGTTTTTCTGCAGAAAATGTTGACGCGTGACGTCTATTGGAGCCGCGGACCGCGTTTCTCATTACCTAAAATTCATATTCAAAAATATCTATTATCATCATAGGTTAGGGATGTCATATCGGATCAAGATATTTATCGAAACTTTAATATCGATATCCGATACATCGGATGTTTCGATATTTCTATATTCCATTATTTCCCCATTCCATTGCCCATTAGTGTAGGTAGGTAGGTGTCGGTCTGTAGTATGTATGAATGTATGAAATCTAATTCAATTGTGATTCCTCCTACCTTTAGGTTTAGGGTTTAGGTTCATCGTAAAGCAAGTAGGTATTTTTGTCTTGCTATTCACGAACACCAAATCAAATCAGCCCCAGGTTTCAAGCAGTTAGGTCGTTGGTTCGATTCCAGCCTGGGGCAGACATTTAATCAAAGACATCTTATAAAATGTAACTTGTGTTTACATTAAAATGAATAATGAACTGAAAAATGAATAATGGTGAGGGAATTTTTTCAAATTTTAGAAAAAATTCCCTCACCTTCGAAAAAAATTTCTCATAAAAATACACTAATCCTGTGTTAAAATATTAAAATAATGAAATCTAAAGGGGGGGGGGGGAAATCAGAAAAATCTTGCTATTCGATACCGATATATCGATAAATATCGAAAGAGTAATATCGATATTCCAAAATATCGATATAATATCGACATCCCTATCATAGGTTAACAGTCGTGGGACTGATTAGCAACAACTCACCATGGGGTGTTGCCTGTTGATTACTAAAGAATCTTTACGGATAATGCAGTAGCTTCTCCTTTTTCTGCATGAGTAATGCAAAAGATATCGTTTGCCACCTTACCCTTAGTCGCCTTTTACGACCGGCATGGACTTGGGTGCCCTGGAATTGTTCTTTTAAGTACCCCTATCCACAGTGGACGAAACACCTGATTGTCTATAAATTAGAGATCGTTGTACATTTCTATTGTTTCAGTCAAACACCAAAAATATTTTAGTCCATCTTATCAACGTCGCGTCTGTTCGACACTGAAATGGAACTCAAATGTAAACACAAAACATTGATACATGAATATTGCTGACGTTTCAAATTAACCTTGATCAACAAACTATGGGAGTAAGGAGGAAGCTATCCTTGTTTATGGTGTTTGACTGAAAAATACTATTTTCTAGTATCAATTGAAGTCACGTGATTCTCGAATATAATTGATGATGAAAAAGAAAATATATATTTTTTTCTGTTACTATATCACAATTTTGTTGGCATCATAGCATGACCAGGTATTTTTTGACAATCAATCCACCACACCAAGCTATAATTAAAAATTATCTTATAATTCTAGCACTGGTCGGTATTACCATAGCTACTCAATTGTCCTCAGTAGACTGGGTTACACCCAAACACATCCAGACCAAGAAGAAAATTCAAAAAACCTTTTTCAAAATTTCGATCTGAACGGGCTTCGAACCCAGGATTTTATTACGAGGGGGGGTGTACTGTAAAGGGAGTTTTACCATATAGGGCTTATAAAACCCTGTCTTGGACACTGCCATGAGTGATTACGTGAAATCCAGACCTTACTCACTTAAATGGCCACCGTTTGGCCCAATATGGCCCTTATCAACTATTTCAAAGTTGTGAATGTCAATACCAAATTTCATCAAAATCATATAAGGCGTTCGAGAGTCATCGTGGTACAGAAAATCTAGACATTTTGTCGTGTTGAAACTAGACCTCACTTCGGTTGGTCAATCAACTCATATAGAGGTGTTGTTTTCAATGTTTTTATTTTTACCTCGAGATAAAGACAACGCCAATATTTAATATGCCATCTAACAATATATGACATAGATACTTGTCGGATTCGGCACAAGGCCCGAATGGAGCAATAGTTTTTGGGGATAAGCGACTTCCCGAGAAAAACAAGATTGTTTATTTTATCAATATAAGCGTTAAGATGAACGTCCCCCAAACCAGAGGGGAAATAATCGGAGAGGGGGGTTGACCCCTTAAAACACTCTGCCATGAACTCCTCAGAAATGATAATTTGATAATATAGAATCGTTCTTTCATTCGATTTCTTTTTCAGCAATAACATTTGATGGAAACGTATTATCAAGTTTCGCCTGTAGAAAAATGAATATGCAATAGTAGTTTACAATAATATTGAGTTATGCATATTGCATACTTTAATATCAGGCTACCTCATTTCAATCGCCCGTCACATAATATGTAGCTATAGGCAAATGGGGCAGCTTCCCAAGGCGGCACTTGGTATTGGACAGGATTACATGAGTTGTTCTTAACGGATTTTTTCTTACCCTCTCATCCAAGAATTACATTCTAAAAAAATATCTTCTATTGGTCACCAAGAGGACGTTATAGATTTGTATATCTCACCTTATCAAACAGCTGTCTCCATTTATCTTGTAGAAGCTGCCTTCTAATTTCATTTTCATCTAAATCAGTGGAACAGGTACTAAAGTTGCTGATTGTGTCCGGCTCAGGACTGGCAGTGGCTACTTTTAGAGTTTTAGGTCTGGTGGGAGGTGGTACATTGTCATTCATAATCAATTTGATATAATCTTTGGAACACCATAACATAAGACGCATTGTGGGTGGACTTGTTAAGCACACCTGAGACAGAGTGACGTGGTGGAAACATTGTTCTTGAACATTTCATTGGACAAGTGATGCTATCTGGAACAGAAAAAAAGGAGATGTAACAAAAAGATGAGCAACGTGGAGCAAAGGTGAGGAAGCTGTACATTGGAAAGTACGGCTCATAATATAACATAAGACGCATTGTGGGTGGACTTGTTAAGCACATCTGAGGCAGAGTGACGTGGTGGAAACATTGTTCTTGAACATTTCATTGGACAAGTGATGCTATCTGGAACAGAAAAAAAGGAGATGTAACACAAAGATGAGCAACGTGGAGCAAAGGTGTGGAAGCTGTACATTGGTAAGTACGGCTCATAATATAACATAAGACGCATTGTGGGTGGACTTGTTAAGCACACCTGAGGCAGAGTGGCGTGGTGGAAACATTGTTCTTGAACATTTCATTGGACAAGTGATGCTATCTGGAACAGAAAAGAAGGAGATGTAACACAAATATGAGCAACGTGGAGCAAAGGTGTGGAAGCTGTACATTGGTAAGTACGGCTCAAAACACCCGTCTACTATTATCACTTCACTCTGGCCAGAAGCCGATACAGGCCTCAGTAGCGGATACAGGGGGAGGGCGGTAGGGGCGATCGCACCCCTCAGCTTAGCCCCACGCCCCTCGAAAACAGACTAGAAATTTATGTTTAAAAGAAAACGCATTCATGCTTCAATTTTGTGTGTGAAATATTCATACTAAAAAATTCCAGATTCAATTTCATTAATGAATATGGCTAATTGCGAAGTCTGTTAGTTAATAGTCGAGCTATTTTCCTTGATCATCTTGTATAGACTTATTTCCTAAAAGTATCATTTTTAGTAAGTACTAAATATCACATCAGATTTGAGAAGAAATTGAACGTCAAAACACTTTTCTCAAATTTGGTGTTTGCAAATACTACTGACTTCCATGTCCATTATAATTTGGAGCCTCGAACGTTCCTCCCCTCAATTGGACAGCTCTTCGTCCCTGACTTATTTTCATTCCTGATGCAGACAAAGTCATTCCCAAAATTCAAAATAGCCGTCATCATTAAAGATGGTTCGATCTTGCTGTTGGAGGACGCCTCCTGATTAAGACGGGAAAAACACGGTCCTGTAAGTTGATATTTTTGATAAGATGTTCGAGAGTTAAATCCTATCAGATTATTTGGACAAATTTTAGTAACTTTTGTGTTTGATCAAATACAATCAAATAGCGAATTTGATCAAATATATTTGTCGATCACACTGTTTGGTACTGAAGTCAAAAATCTGGTATAAACATCACACGCCTTTCCTTATGTATAAATATTTCGAAACATAAAATTGAAATAGTAAAAAAAAAAAAAAAAAAATAAAAAAAAATCAAGTCTATACCTCTTACCGTTTCCTTATTATGCCAGACTCGTGAAAACCGCTAAAAAACGGGAAAAAATAACTTCGATTTCAACCAAAAGCGTAGTGGTTCGTTTGGGGCATTAACTTGACGTACATATACAATTACAAGTCTCTTGCACTTACCGTTCTTAAAATAAGTTATTTACACACAGAATCACACACACGGACCAATAGCTGAAACTCGAGATTTGGGCTCTGAGGACCACAAAACGAGTTTTGACATTGAAAACCCGACATCGAAAATTATAGCCCATTACAATACTTTCCTTTTTATAATTTGGCATCATAAGAAATAGTGTGATAGTACCTTTATTGTGATAGAAACAGATAAACGAAAGAAATATCGTGGAGATAAACCAGGCCTTCACTTCATTCGGTCAATTTATTAGTGTATCAGATCAGATTATTTTGATGGAAACTTTTTGTAGAGGGGTTAAATGGTGAGCAAGCTATAAATACGAGACTACTTTGGCAGACGGACATCTGCACTGGTGAGATTTGAGATAGTACAGGATACCCAAATGGCCACCCATTTAAACATTAAATCGTTATGTA
Organism: Pachypsylla venusta; assembly: GCA_012654025.1. Taxonomy (NCBI): domain Eukaryota; kingdom Metazoa; phylum Arthropoda; class Insecta; order Hemiptera; family Aphalaridae; genus Pachypsylla; species Pachypsylla venusta. The sequence continues at coordinate 7,075,673 of CM022883.1, forward strand.
GAATGACAGATGCGTCGCTTGCATGAAAACCAAACTCATCATTAAATATGTTCTGAAAAAAGAATTACTAATTTGCTCACTTTCTCACTTATTCAAAATTAATAACCTCCCCCCCCTTCCATCAACCCCTCTGTTTCATAAACTTTACAGCAGCCAATGTTAACCCTCTTCTGTCACGGTTTGTTTATTATCTCTGGTGAAACTTACACGGACTATACAGGGTGTAATACTGACCTCCCCC
>CM022883.1:7076192-7108008 GCA_012654025.1 Pachypsylla venusta
TCATACTGATAAATTTTTAAATTCTATGTGAGTGGGGACATGCCTTTATCTTTCTTAATAACAACTTTTTGTTGTTTGCCGCATGGCCTATTGCTATGGTTACCATACAAGATACCCCCACTCCACGCATTTCTCCTGCCGATTTTACCCCTTATATATTTTATTTTTTTTCTGAGCGCGGCAGGGTAGATGCGTTTCCCATTTCTTGACAAAATAAAACACCATACGAATGGCAAGTGCATTTTTATGGCCTCACGATGCAAAGTTTATTGCCTTTGCAAAGGGAAGATTATTTTAATGATATATTTTGCAGCGTTTTGTCAGCATTGTTTTGCTATTGTCTTTATGGAAGATTCGCTTGGAAAATTTATTGAACAACTTGATGCTAGTTATGTGATAGATTTCAATTGTCTCCTTAACTATCATTATTATGTGAGCCGAACAGATCACATAATAATGGGAACGACGCAAATGGTTTTACGATTACAAATAAATAAACACTAAGGCTAGGTTCACATGAACGCGCGGACCCGCGCGGCAAAAGATCTATCTAAATAGTGCATATTGTTTACATGAACCGCGTGGTACTATTTCTACAAACTTGTATTGTTGTGTTCATATGAAACCGCGCGTTTGCCGCACGGTCATGTACACCTAGCCTTATCGTTCTAGAATCTAGAGATTCTAGCGGCTCTTAATGAGTGCGTGTCCGATGGTAACCAGATGTATGAGACTGCAGATCGAAATGAGTGGATATCTGCTGCTTTTTTCGCCATCAAACATCTATTCTTGGAACTTGGAAGCGATAATGGACATATGCTTCTAGATATTTTACTTGTGTAAGAAAAGAAAATGATTAACAAATCATATTAAGTGATCTCCGAGGCCGAGTTGTTAAGATCATTGACACTCTCGGTTCGGAGGTTGCGGGTTCGAATCACGCCCCGAGTGAAAATTTTCTCGTCTCCTGAATGGCGTGGCTGTATAAAGGAGTGTCCTGAAGTAATGCCAAGCGGTTCCGGGGCATAACTCATAATGATATTATAAATTTGCTTTCTGTGTTAAAATTCTCCTCGCTACGAACTTTTAACACCAACGGTAATACGTTTTTCGGACACCTCAAATTTGATATATATTTTTTATATGTCTGGCGCAAAACTTCAGACAAATAAAACCACCTTAGGACTTTGGATAACTTCCCCAAAAACCTTTGATATGTCATTTTGATTTGCTTCGATAATATTTTTCTCTGCCAGGATATGTTTGCTGTGTTCCTCTCGAAATCGACTGTTCAAGCATTCCTTTGAAAAAATCATGGAAATTTCTTGCTAAAAAGTTACCGAAATGTTTTATTGCACCTTGTCTGTTTTTATTGTTTTTGTATTAGGCGTTCCGAGTCCCCGCGGTGCGTAGAATCCGTCAATCCCGAACTTGATTATGGTACCTATAATCTCTCCTCTCTCCGGCTGTATTGCGCAATCAATAAAAACAAAAATTCGATACCAAAGATACATTATAGCCAAGTAAGGTCACTAAAGTCAAACAACGTTCAGTGGGATTTTACTTGGTGGGTTACAATGTAGGTTCAAACCTTCATAATGCTCACTATTCTTGGCCTAACCCAGGCTGAATTGACTCTATGTGGTTAGCTGATTTGTAAGTTTCCTTCGAAAAGAGGGTAAAATACCCTTCTCGAACGACCTTAGATTTTAAAGAGACGTCAAGCAAAAACAAAAGACACCTATCTATACTTATAAAACGCAAAGTCCAGTTGGTACTGACTGACTGACGTACTGACTGACTGATAATCAACGTATGGCTAAACGTAGAGACTTGAAACTTGGCACACAGGTCCCTTTTAGTATGTAGGTGCGTAATAAGGAAAAAAAAAAGTTCAAGTGAGAGCAAGTTAGCGCCAAAAATGCAGCTTTAGCGGGTCTTTTTGCAATTTTTTTCTGGGCAAACTAAAAGAGATAACGAAAAATGACCAAGAATAGACCCCCCCAAAATAGTATACGAGTATAAGGACACCATAAAAAATTTAAAATCTGAAAATTCCGGTTTCTATTCTATTCCGGTGTTCTGAAGTACAAAAAGTCATATCCTTGAATAAAATATTGAATTTTCTAACTAGGAGCAGTGGTGACTCTGGGGGTCGGTTCCACCAAAAACCCATAGTTAGAAGTATCACTTCGGGATGACCGAGAAAACTGAAATTTTAGGTGTTCCGCAGTGCAAGAAGTAATATCTTTGAGTAAAATATTGAATTTTCTAAATAGGAGCCGTGTTCACTCTGGGGGGTCGGTTCCACCAAAAATATAAATTGAGAAGATTTAATTTCGTGATCTCGAAATTGTTGTTGAATTTTGTAACCGTAGCGAAACACGGGAAAACAGCTAGCCTGTTATAGGTGTACACACATAGCAGGAATTTAAAAGATTATTTCTCTTGTTTATTATTAAAGGTTGTGTGTAATATTTTGACATTTGTAAGAACAGTTATTGCCGGTGCTATATAAGTGCGTGCTTATTTGCCGTGTGAAATCTTCGAGTTACCGTGACTAATTAAATGGTCACTTAATCCTTTCCTCGTGATCGATCGACCTGTCGAAACATGGAAATTCGTCACCAATATATTCTCGCTCTCCTCCTTTCCGTCAGTGCTGTTTCTGTTGCATGCCACAACACAGAAGTGAAAATCAGTATCTATTATTTTTTTTTTTTTTTTGTGAAAAATCTTTGAGTTCGGCCCAGGTGGAGGAGGTCAGATCGAGCGGTATCAAGACTCTCATCAAATTTCTGAAAGAATTTAGAAGAAAATTAATCTTTTTCCTTTTTTTAATTTGGCTTAACGTCTCTTTAACATCTATTGGTCATTCAAGACGGGTTTTTTACCCTCCATTCACTAGAAACTTGCAAACCAACTACCCACATTGACCTCACCCAGCCTGGGTTGGGCCGTAAAAAAGAGCCAACGATACGTGGTGTTCCCAAGCGGTCACCCATCCAAGTACTGAATACGTCCGACGTTGCTTAACTTTAGTGGTCTGACGGGAACTGGTGTATTCAACGTGGTATGATCGTTGGCTATAATCACAATGAACAATATGTTACCTTTCAGAGGGATTTGTTTGGAGAGTGAGTATCATTGTGTCACTAAACCCATTGACAAATCGTTCAATACAATCGAATAGGAAGACTGCTCAAACTCTCTGTGCAGTTGAACTTTATAGCCAGAGAACTAATCGCATAAAAAGTCGACACGCGTTGCTCATCACGCACAATGTCTAGAGAAATATCACTTTTATTTATCAATGGGATAACACATAACACCGAATCATGATTCGATATTTGATGCACCATGCGTGCACTGAGTTGTCATTATAGGATACCAAATCATCCTTAAAGGAGAGAATCTATGAAATAAAAAGTGGTGTTAGGACATAATCCTAGTTTTGATATTATACTGTAATCTCAGAACCATATGGCTTAGTTATATCATCAATTAATATCCTCAATCAATTTTACAAGTTTCCCTGCCCCATTGACTCAACACATTGTATTTATTCCCCCCCCCNCCCAACTGACTCGAGACCTTGTGCCTTCCCTCCTCAACTCGTGTTCAATCGACCCAATACTTTCTGTCTTTATTTCCATCTCTTCACTCCAAACTTCCGCCATCACAGAGTGCAACATTTGTGATTTTATTTTTCACCAATCGAAAGGATAGGTATACTTTGTCAAGGGCGTAGCCAGCATCTGGCCTAGGGGAGGGCAACTGAGATTTTCATGTCGGGAGAGGGGGGGGGTCGATAAAGTAAATCGGTACTTATTGAATAATAAACCCCCAGGGGTAACTGATGATTCAGTTATTGGGGAGGGGCGACCCCAGGGCCTGNTAAGGATTTGTTTTAAGTAATACATTTAGTTAAGTTGTTTAGGTTTGGGGGTTTGTGTATAATTTTAATTAAAAACAGGAAGTAACACATTTTTATTTTATTTTGAGGATTTCAATTTAATATTTAAAACTACGCGTTGCATGTCATCATCACTTTCATTAGGTGACATTAGGTTATTCTTGCATAGAGACTCAATCCAGCTTATCACATGGTGTCCGAAATGAGGTCCATAACTATCACATTACTACTGCCTTCCTTTTACTTTCCTTAGCCTATAAAAAGAAAAGTATTGTAATGGGCTGAAATTTTCGATGTCGAGTTTTCAATGCCAAAACACGTTTTGAGTCCCCAGGGCCCAAATCTTGATTTTCAGCAATTGTTCCGTGTGTGTTTCGGTAAGTGCTAGGGACTAGGGACTTGAACTTTGGTATGTATGTCAGTTTTATTCAAAGAACGACACACGAAACTTTTGGTTGAAATCGAATATATCGTAGATGCCGCTTGCCGCTTTTTAGCGGTTTTCACAAATCTTGCCTAAAATGAGAACGGTAAGATAACTTGAATTTTGGTTCCTATTCATATCAATTTTATGCAAAGATTTATTATGTTTTTTTTTTTTAAGTTTATGGTCGTTAGTGATAAAATTACTTTAAAAATGGATTGTCAATCTTTATAAAAATGTACTTCACATTAATACAACTATCTATCACTTTTAGTTGAAGTCTTATCTATTGTTGGCGGTTTTTTGCCGCTTCTTAGTGATTTTCGGAAGCCTTTTACGGTTCTGCCTAAAACGAAAACGGCAAGCACTAGAGCTTGAAATTTGGTGCCTATAAGTTACAAATTTATGTATAGAATTATCAAAAGCATTTTTGGTTATATCAAATCCCCCGTTGAGGGTTTCTTGCCGCTTTCAAGCGGTTTTCGCATAAAATGAGAAAGGTAAGAACTATAGAGCTTCAAATTAGCATATTATTTTTATACATAGAACAAATTTTTATATTAAGTCGAATTTGGCGTGGTCGGATTTTTCCCTATTTTTAGCAATTTTTGGCCGCTATTTTACGGTTTTCACTGCAAAATGTACAAAACATATTTTGACATTGGAAACTCGACATCTAAAATTTCAGCCCATTACAATACTTTCTTCTTGTCGTGTGATTTTCACACTAGATTTTTATGTTATTATTTACTTTCCAAACAATCATCCACAAGCTATCACTATCACTCTTCCCTTCCTCATATAAAATTCAAAAAAGGTATTTGATATAGATCTCTGATGACATTGCATTGCGTTGCAATAGAAGTGGACGTTGCGTCAATCTCAAATTTACGCATGAAGATTTCAGATTTGAGGGGATCTTCATTTTAAATAGATTTATTTTGTCTTTCCTTGTGACGATTCAGAAGGTTCATTATTAAACTAAACTCTTGTGCTCAGTTTCCAGAAAAGGTTTTGGGTTATCTATTATATTCAACTAGCTGTTTCGCCCGTGCTTCGCTACGGCCTATACATTGGCGACTTAGAGGCATGGCCGTTCCCGTGCTATTAAGTATTCTATGATTTGCCTTTCAAAAATCGGAAGCTAATTGTAAGTAGGCGTGTACGCTGCTGAATGTATGTATATACATGTATCATGCTATATCTCTCGATCCAATGTATTTCTTATGGGGATTATTTAGATACATTTTGCGATTTCTACCCCTTAAAATTTTGCAAAATCCTTTCTTAGTGCACACTTACACGGTGCAACGAAGGTCCCTACCAAATTTCAAGTCTGTAGTATTAATAGCTTCAACTCTACGTTGATCAGTCACTAGGGGCATTGCCTTTTGTATATANGGGGGGGAGGGATTCCTAAATCGTTAATTTGTAAGTGTATATACCAAATGATACCTTACTGTTTCCTAGTACCTTAGTAGGTATGACCGTATTTGAAATATGGGTATGTGGGTTCCATTTGGGGTCTACTTGGTCCTTGAAGGTCGGCGTTTTTTATTTTATTATTAAACTGATTGCAGGTCTGTATTGCGATTGATTGCAATTATCAATAATCGAACCAACAGTCAACTAGTTACGAACTCTTGGGTTTACTGTCAATATCAGAGGGGTTCATCATATGACAAAGTTTCCGATTTTATAATTTCTAATAGCAGGCTCCGACCCCTTTACTTGGCGCTTTAGGGGCATGTCCGTTTCCGTGTTATTGTCATGTCCAAAATCATCGGAAATTGGTACCGATAGTAAGATAAAAACGTAAAATATGACATTAGTGCGAGCATCAGTCCCAATCATTGAAGTTAAGCGACGTTCAGCGGGGTTGTACCATATGATCGGAGTTCACGTGGGTTCACGGCCTCGTGATGCGGGACTATTTTTCCGGCCCAACCCAGGCTGGGTGGGTAGCTGATTTGTAAGTTTCCAGCGAATGGAGGGTAAAACCCCCGTCTCGATTGACCAATAGATGTTAAAGAGACGTTAAGCCAATTTTTTTTTTTTTAAAAATCCTATTGAAAGGGATATATGCCGGGAAAGAAGAAGCATAATAAATCCATGTACCAACTTTTTTGTACTTGGCGTTTTGTCGCACAACTTCTTCCTCCTATCACAATGTAGAATCTCACAGTTCATGTCATTGTATCTTGATATGGGATTACGCACTGATAATACTAAGGACAAAGAACTTTAAACCCCAAGTGTACATATATTATCACACAATGATTCAATGGTAAGCTATAAGTTGATATACGCAGAATTATACGTGACTAATATTAAATTATAAGTATTTTAATTCATTAGGAGTTTTATCATAGAGAGCAAAGTCATCTGAAATAATAAGTCCCAAATAGGTTAGTCACCGAAGGAGTAAACTCTTGCAATCCATGTGTTTTTTTTTTTTAACTTGCCTTAACGTCTCTTTAACATCTATCGGTCATTTAAGACGGGGATTTTACCCTCCATTCGATGGAAACTTGCAAACCAGTGAGCCACATTGACCTCACCCAGCCTGGGTTGGGCCGGAAAAATAGCCAGCATCACGAAGTTGCGAACCCACGTGGACACCAATATAGAACAACATCGCTGGACGTTGCTTAACTTCAGTGATCTAACGGGAACTGGTGTATTGAACCTGCCACAGACGCTGGCTTTGCAATCCATATGTGTCATTAGGAAAATGCGTCATTTAGCCCCCGGTGGCTTAATGGGGCCCAAATTCACCTAAGTCGATGAACATAATGATAATAATATAAATTTCAATGAAATATTGTGTATCAACTACAAACAGCGCTTTCGTATCATGTTCCAATATGTTCGATAAAAAAAANAGTCAACTTCTATCCTTCGACTCGACTAGACTGATGATGAATCGAATGATTCGAAACTAGTTTCTTCATAAATTAAAATAAATAAATAGTGTTTTTGGTAAGTGTTTTGTTTAAATTTAATTTATTTAATGGTTAATATTTGTGCTTCTCTCTTTCTTTTTTCTAAGGAGCCAATAGAGGTGATCAATCAATAACCCATCATACGCAATGAAATGATGACACAGTCGTAAGGGGGGGATGGAACTGGTACCCAATAAATTCAGAATATTTTTCCCTTATGCGAAAACATAGCTAGAAAAAAATACTACCTCGCAATAAGGTACCCAATAAATTCAGAATATTTTTCCCTTATGCGAAAACATAGATAGAAAAAAAGACTACCTCGCAATACCTGATTACAGGAAATTAAATGTGCACCCCTGCACTTCAGTAACTTTGGAAAGAGACGATAATGAATTGTGGGTACTGAGTACAGGGGATAAATAAAATCAAGGATTTTATTTTATGGTATTCCTAGCCAAACGAGCTTGCAGTCTCTTTATGAATTTTATAGGGTATGAAGATAAGAGAAAAAAATGATAATAAATCTGACTCTTCATTAATAATAATCGACGTACAACCGTTTAAACGCGATCAGAGCATACACAGAGATTACATATTACATACACGTTTGTTAACCTATATATGGGGAGTAGTAACGGGTTGTTAAGCTGTGTAGAACGTGTTGGGAGTAGTATTGGGTTAGGTTCCAAAAAAAAAAATGTGTGTTGAAGTCTGCTGAGTTTAGGCCTTGCGCAGACTTCAACACGCATTTTATGTTTTTTGGAACCTAACCCAATACTACTCCAAACACGTTCTACCCAACAAACTTGGTGTTCAATTCTATTAAATTATATTGGCACTAACCGCTTTTGTACATAATTTTATTTAAATCAAACAAAAATTTGAATTTCCATACAGAAATTGGAAAATTGGCCATAACTCGAAAACGGTTGGAGGACTTTCAACTCGATTTCCAAAGGGGGGGATTTCCATTCCCAACTCTTTTTTTTGTATTCAATTTTATTTTAATTTTTACAATTATAAATTCAAAGGTACTTTCCCTAAGCTGATTATAGCTTCTAAGAAAATTGTTCTATACTCTTACCGTTTCTAATAGATAGTATTCTATGATTTCCCATACAAAAATCAGAAAATCGGCCGTAACTGAAAAACGGTTGTATATTTTTCTGGGGTCTCAGGCTATGCTTTAGGGGGGTTCATTCCCATCAATTTTTCTATATCTCTTACCGTTTAGGCTAAACAATGAGGTTTGTCAAAATTTTATTGTGGCCGATCTCGGATTCGAACTTGTAACCCTCGAATGGCTAGTCACAATTTTGCAAAATATGTCCTAAATGAAGGATAAAGATGTTACCTAAAACTTTCTCGCTTTGAGTTGATATGTTGTCGCGACAAATCTTAAGATATTGGCCAAANAAAAAAACAGATGGAACCTATACGTTTGTAACGTTTGTTAATTTTTTTGAATTTTCCCACCAAATTTACCAAATGCGATTCAACGATGCGACAAGTTTGCCACAGTTACATTTGATTGTTCACAGTGGGGCTGTTGGATTAGGGACAAAATGTGGCATTTATCGTATTTCGGTACTTGATGACTTTTTTGCTTCCAAAAATCATTTTATTTAGTGTAAATTTAAGTTGCCCCTTCCGTGCTGCATACTCTCGAGAATTTCTCGGGGGGGGGCAGCTGCCCCACACCTGCCCCCTCCCCTTCCTACGCCCATGATATATATATATATAGGGTTCCACATCCTTTTTTGTTAATTTGGTAGCGGTGCTCCTCTTAAAATTAACAGTTCTCGATATTTCTAGATTTGGGTTTGGAAAACTTGTAGAATTGGTTGATAAGAAAATTCCAAAATCCAAAAAGGTTTTCATGGCCCTAGGCAACAACAGTCATGATGGTATGCGTTCCAGGTCGTTTGGATGTTGCCTAGAACCGGTCATCATAAGGACAATCCTATGCGGTATCTATCCGTACATCCTTTGTGACAAGCAGGCTCGTATTCAGGACATGGTTTTAAGGGTTCAACCCCCCGACCCCGAAATTTTTGAAAAGGTTAGATTTTCCTATAATCCCTATATGGTAAAACTCCCTTCACATAACCCCCCTCCCCGAAATAAAATCCTGGATACGGGCCTCACTGACAAGTGTCGGACGCGACACAAAGCCCAAATGGAGCAATAGTTTTTCCCGAATGGTGCAAGAGTTTTTAGGGATAAACTTCGAGTTTTTATCAAAAAAAAACAACAACTTCTTCATCGAGGCATGACCGATCAAAACGTTTCCTAACCTCTCTGATTTGGGGGACGTTCATCTTAACGCTTATATTGATAAATAAACTTGTTCTTATCATGAAGTCGTTTATCCCTAAAAACTCTTGCACCATTCGGAAAATGCCTCACGAATGTTCATAATTGTATTCGAAGAAATTACGCTTCATGAATGTTCATAATTGTATTGGAAAATATTACGCTTGATAAATGTTCATATATATTACGCTTGATAAATGTTCATAATTGTATTGGAAGAAATTACGCTTGATGAATGTTCATAATTGTATTGGAAGATATTACGCTTGATGAATGTTCATAATTGTATTGGAAGAAATTACGCTTCATGAATGTTCATAATTGTATTGGAAGTTATTACGCTTGATGAATGTTCATAATTGTATTGGAAGAAATTACGCTTCATGAAAGTTCATAATTGTATTGGAAGAAATTACGATTCATGAATGTTCATAATTCTATTGGAAGAAATTACGCTTGATGAATGTTCGTAATTGTATTCGAAGAAATTGCGCTTGATGAATGTTCATAATTGTATTCGAAGAAATTACGCTTGATGAATGTTCATAATTGTATTCGAAGAAATTGCGCTTCATGAATGTTTATAATTGTATTGGAAAAAATTACGCTGTATGAATGTTCATACATAGGTTCAATTAAAGCAAGCCACTGTTCGAGATATATCGTGGTACAATAAGTGGAGTTAAGAATGAGAAACATCTCTAAAACTGTATGAAGATGCAGACATTGGACGTAGACGAACACAAATCTCTAACACTGTATGAAGATGCAGACACAGACATTGGACGTAGACGAACACAAAATTACGGAAATTGAAGCTTAATTTAAATTAAAGTAAATTGCATCATTTACCCCGTACCTTCACGTCGTCTCGCCCTAGCAGGAAATTTAAGCTTAATTTAAAAGTAGAGATGTGAAATTAAGTAGAAATTACTTTAAGTTGTTATCACATTACTCTGGCCATTGCCGCGAGACAGAACATTATGCAATACACATGGGCGAATCCTGTGAGTGTAGAGGTTGCAAACACATATAATAAATTGCGAACAAAGTGAGGTCTAGTTTTAACTCAATTATTATTATTACTTTTTTTTTTTTTTTTACTTTATTTCGCCTCAAACCGCGCGATCAACTGAACAAGACAATACAAATTTGTAGAACTAGTATACCGCGCGGTACAAGATCTACCGCTCAGAACAAATCGTACCGCGCGGTCATGTAGACAATATGCACTATATTTAGATAGATCTTGTGCCACGCGGGTCGTCGTACCGCGCGGTCATCCGAACAACACATGAACAATGGGCATGTGTTGATCATTCACTCCTCATACGTATATATAACATAGACTTATTGTGGGCCATGTTCCTGTTATACTTAAAGCTCTTTCAGACGAGGCGAATTTGCCACCATAATTCGACCTAATAACTAATTCTCGTCCGAAAGGGTTGCTTTATCCTCTGAAGTGCTTATGTCCAAAAAGGCTTCTCCACCACTCTGGGAATTCTGATGGAATTGACAAAAATAATAAAATTGCTTCAATTATATGGTCAGGTAATAAGACATGTCGTCACCTTATTTCAGAAGGGACCTAACTCGAAATTTTTCAAAATCGGTTTTTTTGTCCCATATAATGTAAAATATGAAGGCGCGTCCAATGGTATGATCAGAATTGAGTTAGCTCTTACAGTTTTCGCTAGAGACCTCCTTCTTCAGAGAGCCAATTTTATTTGTTTACTGCCTTTAATTTGTTTATAGCATGGGGGATCATTATAGACTTGGATCTATTTGACCGAATTTGCAACAAAGTTAATACAGTAGAGATCTAATTGTGGAGCTGTAAAGAGTCAACTTTGATGATTTCATGCATTTCTTATGTATTCTTAAAGACGTAGGCATCCATTTCAAAATAGATCTCTACAGAATTGAATAGAACGGTTCCTTAGAGCTACAAAAACGAAGGCCTTTTTTGGGAAGGGTTTTGAAAAGAGAAATAAAAGAGATTACAGATTTTTATAGAGGGAATAAAATATCCCTCCTTATGTCTTATTTTAAATGAAAATTGAATGAAACCTTTAATCCAAGTCGTCTGTAAGATATAAAAGAAAACGTAAAACATTTCTTTTAAAAAAACAGTTTTTTTTACTCTCCTGTAAAATTGGGTTTTTTCTACTTAGACCCCTTCTGAATTATGGTGACGATGTGTCTCCTGATACATAAAAACAAACACCTACTACCAACAGTGGCACATCGAGATTATCAATTTTTGGGGAATCAGTATTAGATAAGGGAATTAAGATTTATAAAATGCTAACAAAATCGTCACCTACAAAGTTCTTAGGTTGTACTTAAAAAATCGTCTCCTAGAAATCGCTCCATATAGTCTAGAGGAGTTCCACAACTAACCCTTCCTTCTTTTTCAGGTACCTACTAATAATGTCAATTTTCTTTACAGGTCCTTTTAATTTTGAAGTTCGTTTGTTTTAATTTTGTATTATCCACTTTTCTGTTTTGGTTAACTTTAACTTTTTATTTTTTAATATGGGGGATTGGGTATCTAGTTCCCAAATTGTAATGTGTCAGAGGTTTATAACCCTGAACACACAATAAAATAATAATATTAGAAATTCAACATCAAAACGGTGTTGTACCCGAAACGTGACTCCAAAAGGTTTATCCATCCCTTATGAGAGAAGGGATTATTACTTTGCGAGACTTAGCCGTAGCCTTAAAAAAAATTCATAACCTCTCTGTTTTCTTTGGGGGGGGGNTGGGGGGGGGGGGGGATACGAGAGTAAGATTAGATTACGATGCCTAAACATTTTTTTCAAAAGATTTTTTAATTACTCCCCGAAGACAAACCCCATGCCTTCTCTAAGCCTGCGTCGGTAGCATATTGTTTGAGTGTTCGTCTGGTAAACAGAAGGATGTGAGTTCAATCCCAAGCTAAGGCAGAATTTTTTCCTCATTAATTTGAGTATTTGACTGCATAAATATAGAGCTCTAAATAGTTAAGTTGTATAAAATATCTCAGGCATTAATCTCGCCTAGTGATTACCTTCCACTATTTGACTACATAAATATAAAGCTCTAAATAGTTAAGTGGTACAAAATAACTCAGGCATTAATCACACATAATGGTTACCTTCTACTCAAGAGTATTTTTTTCTGCGAAATATACAGCAAGTAGTTCCTGTGGATTGCACTAAGATAACTACAACCATGCATGACCCACGAACAAAGATATCCGAATTGGGCCAAAAACTAATCAGCATGTAGATATTAATTGTTCAGATTTTCAGAAAAAGTGTCATAATATCGGACAAAGTGTTCGAGAGTGATTATGGAACAGAACTATGGGAGTAAACAGGGGCCAACGAAGTATACGATGTGTGTGGAGAGGAAGAGGAGACGGCCTCGCACATCATATTTAACTGTTCATCCCTGGCATTAGAATTCTCGGGTTGTGAACTCATTGATATACACTCTTGTCCAGTAGAGTCATTGCTGAACTTTACTAGGGGTACAGCGATACTAATCTGGTGTCCAATAGTCCTAACTAGTGGACGAAGTACCAGGACCGTAGACAGAAAATCCGGGCTGAGGGTAAAAATTTACGGGCCCCTCCATTATTCTTTCATCTAAAATCACCGTATGGGCAGTAATAAAAGAAAAAGTAGGTAATTCACTTTCACTTAGTTGACGTGAAAAGGCGCGTACTCTCTTCTTGGCCTCAAATAATTCGATTATCAGATATTAATGATGTTTATAATTGCTGTACAAGCTGAAAGGTCGCATTATATTTTAAAATCAGTGTCCTGCAATAGCCACTGTCCCATATTAGCCCACTATCGCTAAACTTCTGATTTTGTGTGTTTGAAAATGTTTCAAAACATTTAAGTTGATTTATTCAGAAAAAAACTTGAAAAATTTCATTATGATAATTTTCTCACCGCACCTCTTAGGAAATCTCCGGCCTGGGGACATTCCCACCATTCCCCCCTCCTCGTCGGACCCAAGTACCACAATGAATAATAATGAATATCAAGAAAAATGATGGTGTTAAAACTAGATCCCACATCGGTTCACCTCGTTAAGATCCTATGTCAGCTGTAACTCCAATGAGTCATAAATCTCTGAGCAGATTAGCATCAAGTCGAGAGGTAATCAACTTGACATGGCCTTGACATCATTCTCAAATCTGGCGCAATAATGTGCTGCGGATGTTTTGAAATTATAATTCTTAAATTTGTTTATTTTATCATCTACCTTCCAATATTCAATACAGATACAGTATACAGTAAAGCGCCGATTAACCGAAACAAAAAGTTGTAAGGAACTAAGCGATAAGTGATTATTTTTGGATAATCGAACATTTCTGAAAAATCGTCCAGTGGTCTCGTGCCTTGTTAAGGGTGGTGGGATAAAAATAAAATACATTGATCAACTCTATAAGTTTTTTTTTTAAAAAAAAAAGTTATGGTCTGGTACCGCTTTTGCGTTACTTTAGGGCATTCCTTTTTACAGACAAGGCCATTCCGGAAACCAGAAAATTCGACTTTAAAAAAACACTACCGTTATTTATGACAAGGATTCACTTACTAAAGGAATGAATTTGTAAGTAAATCCTCGTCATAAATGACGGTAGTGTTTTTTTAAAGTTACCAATAGGATGTCTAATATAAATTTGTTAAATAATAATGACCTTTCAAGTAAGTGAATCCTCGTCATAAATAACGGTAGTGTTTTTTTAAAGTTACCAATAGGATGTCCTAATATAAATTTGTTAAATGAGAAAATTCGATTAGAAAATTTTCACTCCGGGCGGGATTTCCAAACCAAGAGTGTCAATGGTCTTAATAAGTCGGCCATATCGATATCGTCAAACGTTACCTAAGTGTCAAAACTGGCGCACCCAACTCAACTCAAGTAATTTGGACTGTAGCATTATACCGTTATTCTTAGGTACGACTTCAATTTATCTGTTTAACACAACTCGTGCCATACACACGTGTAAAAAAGAAATGTCATACGTTAGTTCCTGCATTTATTCAAAGGGTTATCCGGTATCATCCCTTCACAATTGAACCAGATAGGTGTATCTACAATCTAGAGAAAGAGGTAATAAGAAACATCTGGTGACACCTAGAATGACACGTGGGTGGGTGTAATCAAGATGATAGACTACACATGGAGACAGACGTATGGCACGGATCTGAGAAAAAAGAACATGACAGATTGTCAAACATATTAACTAGCAGGCACCGCCCGCTTCGTTTGGTGCCTTAAAAGCAAAGAACGTTCCCGTGCTGCTGCCATGTTCACAAGCATTTGAAATAGATTGTCACCGACAAATCCTATGGAGACATTTTGTTCACAAAACACGTACTACTAATGTCTGAAACTCGAGATATGGCATCTGAAGACCCCAAAGCGAGTTTTGGCATTGAAAACAGGACATCGGAAAGTTCAGCCCATTACAATACTTTCTTCTTCTTTTTATAGATAAGGAAAGTCGTGTGATGTTCACACCAGATTTTTATTAGAAAATTCATTTCAATTTCTTTCCATTCCATGCCAAAAATAATAAACAAAACAAGAGTCTGTACAAAAACTCAAATTTCCCTTCTCCTTAGCCCTTGTGTGTCATGAGTGACCCCTGGGGTATCTCAAAATCAAAATAAAAGGCAGTTGTTCACATGGTGGAGGAGGGGGGGGGAGAGTTGAGTAGTTTAATAAAATAATCAATACTAGAATTTCTGAGTACAGTCATAAAAATAGGACACCCCCGTGCTGCACCATATAGGGTACCGAGTAAGTATGTATTAAATTAAGGGTATAGATATAGGGGAAAGTAGGGTAAACTTGGGTAGGTAGTTAAGGAAGCAGGTGAATATCTCATAATATTATTCTGGTCCCAAGAGAGAGAGGAAAAAAACGGGATTTGCTCCCATGTCTCTGTGGTCACTGCAATAGTCTTGCACTCGGGAGATCCGGGTTCGAATACTGGTGGGGGCAATACTTTATCACTTTGCATTGTGTATTTCTGGGACCTACTTAGCCTCGTGAGGACAATGAGTAGATATAAAGATAGATGCGTCCTCACGATGGCCGGTTCTACGCACCAGGACGACCTGGATCGTCTACCATTACAGTTCCAGTCAAGGGCCATCAAAATGTTTTCGGTAAACTCATATCGAACGGTTTCTACCATTTTAATTAATGAACGGTTGATTTCGTGAGACAAACCGCTTACTACTACTACATAAAGATAGATGCACATAGCAACTCGGTGCCAGCATTGTAGGTAAATTTGAAAAATTCAAAATAATTGAATAGCGATTAATATTGGAAAAATCTTGCAATGCTGCAGTGAGCACCAAAGTAGTGTCACCATAAACACAAAGATACAGCATTTAATTATTAAATTTAAATTAATATCATTCTATTCCCAATTCAATGGGTTCTATTAACACCCTCCTTTCAACAGTTGACAAATCAACGGAAGACTATTACCGTTCCCTTAAAAAGATGTCAACATTAAAATATAATTCCTACTCCTCAACTCAACAGTTGACAAATCAACGAGTATCTCTCATAGGTCGTCTTAAAAAATATCAACGATGAAAATTCCTGTCCCTAAACTCAGTAAGTTCTATTACGCCTCTAAATTTTGGATTTCTAAGTTGAGTATTAGAGCTCGAGATATTTAAAGGAGACTGAAATCTCATCAGGATATTTCTTAAATATTATCCTTAGATGTAATGTAGCCACCGAGGGGAACAATGTGACCCTCCTAAGCTTGTGTTAATACAGAAATTTTGAATTGCAACCAGCCTTTAAAAAAATTCTGCTTCAAACCATACATGGAAAGACATCAGCAAATTATAGTTACTACGCAAGACTAGACTTCATGGGCGGCCCCCAATGAAGTACTTCCGTACAACAGCTTCCCCCAAATATATCTGTTTTAAAAAACTGGATGAACTACAATATAAATCCCATATAATAGCATATGTGTTGAATATAACAATGTCAGGACGTAAAAAAGATTCACCCCAGAATGTCCGACCTCGCCAGTCCAAAGAGGAATCCCTTCGTGCGAGTGGACGAATGCGTTAATGCAACAACCAGTTACACGGGAAACCCTAATTCCGAAACGACGCAACCGAAAGCCCTTGAGGCAAACAATTCCACCAACTCTTTATAAGGGCCCATAATGTTAAAGAATTCTTATACACCCGGGTAACATCATTTCCAATGTTAGCCGGATGTATTAGAATGCTGCGCTAAGTAAGGTGTTGTTTGCTGGCAAAGGTTTTAATTGTTATAAATACATCTAATCTTGGAAGCTAATAATTGGCATGGTATCCCAGAACCATGTCAATAAATGCAATATAATTACGTCAGTAAGATAATAATATTGCAGTCAGCTCAGGTGAAATGTAGCCACCGAGAGGAGCAGGCCAGCTTCATTAGGTGACCTAAGCCCGTGTAAATATAGATATATAGAAGGTTTGGTGTTAGAAAAGGCTGTCAAAAAACTATGTTTCAAACAAAAGATGGAAAGTCATCAGTAAATTGTTTTTATGCATTGATATTATAAAAACTAGGGTTACCGTGCCACGAAAGTATACAGCTAAAGTGAGTAGGCACTGCTAAGAAGGTTGTGGCATCTTGGCATTATAGGATTAAGGAAGGCAACGCCAACCCCAAATAGAATTGGGAAAAGATGGAGTAAAAGAAGAAGATTGTTACATCTAGTGTGATAACCTCCATCTTGTCGTGTTGACCGTGGAACCGAATTCCATGTTACCCTGTACTTCTGCCTCGTTGACCGGATATTGTTATCATTGAGTCACCTCTACAATCCAATCTCCTCCCTTTACAGTTATAATGTCCCGGAAATTATGTTTATGTTGGCTAAAGCAGGGCTTGCACAGAAAATATACAAACACGATATGTCGATACAAAATCTCACCAAAATATAGGATGGTCCATGTTTTATATTAACCTCAATTTTGTCCTGAATCATTTGATGTTGTAAGGTGAGTCAGAAAGTATGTACGAAGTGTTTTACTATATCTCAGTCACATCAATGCGCAAACTTCATGACTCGCAAAAATCACCCAAAGATATGGATCATATGACTTGTTTTTGTATTTTCGCGAATTTCGTTAAACTGCAAATCGCAAAAAAAGGGGGGATAGTCAATTATTTATATAATGTAGTCACTGGGGGGGGAGCAAACTTTATTAGGTAACGGTACTAAGCTCGTCTAAATATACAGAAGATTTGGTGTTGGGAAATGTAGCCTGCAAGGAGAGCAATCCAGCTTCATTAGGTGACGGTACTAAGCCCGTGTAAATACAGAAGGTTTGGTATTAGGAAGGGCACACTTCAAACCAAAGATGAAAGGTCATCACAAAAATGCGTGTTTCTACGCAGTTTCTATGGATACTGTGAGAAGCAAGCGAGGATTACCGTTCCAGGAAAGGGTGCAGCTATAGAGAGCAGACAAAGAACAGAAGGTTGCGCCATGGTAAATTTGAGGAAATCAACGCACAACAAAGGGTGAAGTTAAAGAAGAAGTCAATTATTAAGAAATCAAAGTTAAAGAAGAAGACAATTATTAAGAAGTCAAAGTTAAAGAAGAAGTCAATTATTCTTGTAATACATGTTTTCCCGTGTCCCGTGGCTGTAGAATTCTTTTTGCCTAAAATAATTCAGTCTGCTTTCTGGAAATAATGGAAAATGTGCCATAACAGACATTCAGTAGATTTTAAATATTTCCTAAAGGTTTTGGGTTGTACGAAATCATCTTTCTGGAAATACCTCGCTTCCTCTTCTGGAAATACCTCGCGTCCTCTTTTTTTCCTTCCTTGTAAGAGGAATCTGATTATACGTCGGGGAGCGACGTTGATTATGAATCAGTAGGTCAGTCAATATATCAACTGTGAGATTTGTGTTCTATGAGTATACTCGTAGATTGAACTAAAAGTAAAAAAAAAATCAATGTAATGGTTTCTTTAAATTGTCAACATCCTAACAAGAAATTTTTAAAATAACGGGTAGTAGTAACGGATTGTTAAGCTGTCTAGAACGTCCCAACACGTCCTACCCAACAAACTTGGTGTTCAATTAAATTATAGATAAAAACCTATTCGCAGACCTACCGAATGTACATACAAAATTTCATTAAAATCGGTTTAGCCATTTTGGAGGAGTATAGTGACAAACGCTGTGACAAGAGAGTTGTATCGTATATTACAGAACTGTTTTGCCCGTGCTTCGCTACGATTCTTACATTGCTATCTTTGTTTCTTGACTACCCGGTATTTATAATTTAATTTGGACCTACAATTAGGATGAGGTTTGTTTTCATTGTAAAATTTCAACAACAAAAAAAAAATTTGTATCAATTACAAATAATAAATAAATACTCATATGTGTTGTCTGCATCTTCTGTCACCTAAATGTCATAAAAGTGGAGGACATTCGTCTCTCGTACATAAATTACGAAAACGTCTGTTGTGGTCAAGTTCTCAAAAAGATCCCACTTACCAGTTACTTGTTAAACAATCCGTCCATACACCGAAATCACCGAAGTGGTTTCACAAATTATAATTCCCACAATTTTAATTAAATATCGAACTATTTTTTTTAAGAAAATAGACCAGAGAAAATACAAAAATATCACATCACGCACAAAAATAAAAAAAAATGGGCTTTCCGTCAAATTTTCTGAAATAATGAACAGAGATGGTTTTTGGGGTGTAGATCAAAAATGACAATTTGTTGGGGCTCGAAAAATTAACAGAGCCAACGTCTATGGCACGTTGAATACACCAGTTCCCGTTAGATCACTGAAGTTAAGCAACTTCCAGCCAGTTTTTTTCGTGGGTAACCACAAAGGTTTGAACCCTCGTGATGATTGGTTTTTTACCATTCCCATCCCAACCCAGGCTCAGTGTGAGTAACTGGTTTATAAGTTTCCAGGGAATAGAGGAATCCCTGTCTCGAAGGATCTTAAATCTTAAAAAGACGTTGGGGTTGTACTATGTGGGTGTTCACGTAGGTCCTCGACTCTTGATGCTGGCTATTTTCCCGGCCCAACCCGGACTGAGTGAAGTCAATGTGGGTAGCTGGTTTGTAAGTTTCCAGTGAATGGAAGGTAAAACCAACGTCTCTAATGATGACCAATAGATGTTAAGCAAAAAATAATAATAATAATTAACACTTTTTGCGTTTTACAGTGTGAAAGTTTGAAATCCCACTCACATCAGTCGTCATACAATTTTGTGGTCAAATATCTCCAGATCATGGAGGCAGACCGAAAAATCAACATATAAGGTGGGTGCCAATTAAGAAAAATCACGAAATCAGTGTGAAAAAAAATACCCGACCTACCAACGTATTTTTTTAAATTTTTGATGTTAGTTTGATGACAAACAAAAACTATAATCAATTTTTTTTACCCCGGGCACTTGGCGCACATTTTACCTGAATATTGATGGCCTATACTTGCAGTGAATAGTTATTAGACAATAGACAGACATGAATTACTATTCGGTGAAATGTGCGAAAAGTGGCCGGGGTAAAAAAATTGATTGTAGTTTTTGTTTGTAGCTCTCGCATATCCTTGGAGTAAACAATTTTCAGTTGACAAGAACTTGGCGTTCATATGATATCACCTCCTTTGTGGGGAAATTGTTTAAAGGTGACATAAACTTAGCACCTATATAATATCACATCCTTTGTGCCTACAATTTTCCGGAGATTTTTTTGGGTGTCTCTGACCAAAAGCCCATTTCTTAGTGTTTTGTGATGCCCAATATTTCACAAATTAAATGGTCACAATAAAATTGTATCACAATCAGTTCAATATCAGTGGCGATTTTGAAGTAACTTTCAGGTTTCCGAGAGATATTGATGAGAGATTGGTGGTGCCTCGGTTTGGTTATCTAGTGTTTACTGGACAGTATGTAGACATGGAACCGGGGGATATGGATACAAAAGTGGAATCCAGCTCTAAGTCCGCAGAAATCCGGTCGGGGTTCACCTAGCCAGTAGATGTGGGAGAGATTATAGACTATTTACTACCTCCCCACGACACATTGCTGAATCATTGGACAGTCAAATTTTTTATTTAATTTGGCTTAACGTCTCTTTAAATTCTATTGGTCATTCAAGGCGGGGTTTTCACCTTCCAGTCGCTGGAAACTTGCAAACCAGCTATCCACATTGACCTCACCCAGCCAGGATTGGGCCAGAAAAATAGCCGGCATCACGGGGGCGCGAACCCAAGTGAAAACCCACATGGTACAACCTCGCTGAACGTTGCTTAACTTCAGTGATCTATTGGGAACTGGTGTATTCAACGTGCTATAGACGCTGACTAGTTCAATTTTTACCACACGGGATACTTCTCCGATGCAATTAGAAGCTTTGGGAATGTTGCCATTTTGGTAGGATCGATCTTCAGGTTATTCATCCCGAAATCGAAAAGAGAAGGAAAAATGACAGCTAAGCAAACCCGGGAACAATTTTTTTTTGTCTAAAAACACGTGACGGAAATCAAAACACCATCTTCCGAACAATTGTAATGCTCCCGTCGCTAAGTTACGGAGTCTTTCTTGGCGTGACTTAAATCATTTTTGAAAAGACCGATTTAATTATATTATTTTTTAAATTTATTAAATTATCATAAAAATTATTAGCATTAAAATAAATCAATATCTACGTTCAACTAATTCACAAAATTATATTAATTAAATAAATACATAAAAATAAAAAATTAAACCAACGAATTAAAATAAAAAAATAACATTGAAAATATTATTTAAAAAAAATAACTAAATAAAAATATTCGCGATGCTCATGATAACCGCTGATAAGAAGCGTTCAAATAATACTGATAATGGCATCAGATTAGTGTATGTGAGTAGAGGATATTTCATTGTAAAATATAATTTTAGCAGCAAAACAAGGAAGAGAGAAGAGAATAAGTGAAAGTTGTGTAAAAGTGAGAGTTGGAAAAGTTCAAATTTCCTCTATTTTAATTTTAGAACAAAATATTGAACAAAGAGTTCACACATTTTCTTTTAAAGTCATTTTTGTTCCAGTAGCAACCGCAGCAGCGACGTCACCAGCTGTATTTCTTCATCATCCTTCGTAATTAAGAGCATCAGGAACTTTGCAACAGCTAAGAGGTGTTTCCACAAGTCCGGTTTCCTCCATCTCTTCACCTCTGATCATTATTAAACCTAACAAATTTATGAACCGCTAAAGTAGAGCAGAGGAACAGAGTGGTCCCTATCTCCTAGTGATTAATTTATAACGAACTGAGGTATCCCACCAAGACTGTGTGTTGGTGAAGAGAGTGAGGAAATCAGACTAAAATTCTGAAATCGGCTAGGGTTGGATCTGTACTTCGAAGTAAGGGAGAGTGGATAGCGGAGTCCGAAATACATTTCATATCTTTTTTCGGGTGATAACTTGGCGGGAAATTTTATAGCACGTATTTTAGGGGATCTCTCCGTCAAATATTACCAACCTGAAACTCCCATGCCTATAGATGACGATTCACTTCCTTAGACTGCACAAGAAGTGATAATGATAGATAAATATGTTGTAAACGACGACAAAAACAACTACCAGAGTAGAATCGTCCTCACAATGCCCGGTTCTACGCACCAGGACGTCCCGGAACGCACAGCATCACAGTTCCAGCCAAGATCGATCAAAACCTTTTCGGTATTCTCATATGGATCTATTTCCACCTATGTGGATATGGTTGGAAAAGTTGATTTTTTAAAGGAAATCGCCACAACAACAAAACCTTAGACAAATGTAATTCAATTAATTTTGAATTCAAGTGCCGTGAATCTTCGTCTTGCCAAAATTGTATATGATATATGAAAAAAAAAAAAAAAAAAATGACAACTTTCAACAAAAGAAAATGTAAATACCGAGAGAGAGAAAGAGAACTCGATATAGAAACCCCGCATGCGCTAAAGGAAGTCAGTGATAACGCAGTGTTGGGGGAGATGCTTGTTTGAAACTAATACAGAATCATGTGATGAAAAAATTAGAGTGGGGGAGGGGGGGGGGGGCAAAAACNGGGGGGGGGGGGGGGGGGGGGGGGGGGGTCAAAAACACGTGGTATAATATAGGGGAAGTCTTTTAGAATTACCTGGGAAGTCTTTCAGAATTACCTGCGTTGATATGGAGCAGATTTTCATCCTCTCCAAGACCGGTTCTACGCACCAGGATGATCTGGAACATATACTACCATTACAATGCCGTGTATATGGCATTGCAATGGTGGTGTAGTGGTAAGACGCTCTGAGTGGAAAACAGAAGGGGGTGGGTTCAAGCCCAGCCAAACCCATGGAATTTTATACTCAAGGATTTGATTTATTTATCACTCTTTTGGAGAACAAGGACTATCTACAATTAGTGTGGCGTATTCAGAGTAGCATAATATGTTACCCAACACTTCCACCATCATGACTTAGGGTGATGGACACGGAAAGTAAGTTGGTAAGGGTCATCAAAACATTTTGACAACCTCTTATCAATCTATTTTTACAATTTTGTAAAATCTGAAATGGGGAGGATAGTGGACTTTAGAAGAATCATAACTACATCAATAACATCATCGATTTCTAGTAATACTAAAAATAATTTATACTGCCAGAATAGGACTGAAGAGTCCTTTGACACCGGCAGCCTATAATAATAATAGTACCTTATCTATACTGCCCCAATAGGACTGAAGAGTCCCTTGAAACTGGCAGTTTTTTAGGTGCTATTATTATGTGGTAGATATCTCAACTTCATAAGGATAAAATTCCATGGATTGGCTGGGTTTGATCCCACGCCATACTGTTTACAAGTTAGAGTGTCTTACCACTATTCCACCAATAGGGTTCTCTTGTTACCCTTTCCGATACGGAACCCTATATGTGTATGCAAAAAATGTGGGTGACTCCACCCTCAGAGCCAAAGAAAAGCCCCTAATTTTGTCTCGAGTACATGAGACTTGGGGACAAAGCGTTAACAGTCGACTGTAATGGCCCTTCTCCTCATCAGGCACTCTGTAATAGTCTTGCATTCGGTACACTAAGGTTCGAATCCTGGCAGGAGCAAAAATATGTCACTGTGATTTGAAGGTTTTCGGGGCCACTCAGTCTCGTGAGGATAATGAGTAGCTATGGAGATAAATGCACATAGCGACCAGCCTTGCAGGGTAAAAGAGNAAAAAAAAAAAAAAAAAAAAAAAAAAAAAAAAAAAAAAAAAAAAAAAAAAAAAAAAAACAGTTGAGGCACCTCTGAAAAAATGTTGTAAAGTTCTCAGCATTTGATACTGCAGTAACAATTGAAATGGTCACAATAGATCTCTAAAGGTTGTGGTGATAATTGTAATGGCTTCAAATTAGATGCCTTGCAACCAGGTTCTAGAAAACTATAGAAATACTTCCCCACTTAGCAAAGTCATCAATTTGCTCCCGCGGGAATGTTGAAGTGATCAATTGATAATACAATAAGTATAGGCGTTCTCGCGATGGCCAGTTCTAGGCATTCAGGACGCTCTGGAAATAGCATCACAGTTCTAGCCAAGGGCCATAAAAAACTCTTCACTGACCTCATAAGTAGTGGATCAAGATGATTAGGTGTTTACGTTAGTGTTGTAGTCTTTTATAGAAAAAAAATATCTTAATCAAATTTTAAAAATTCATTTTCAAAAAAACAAATATTGGGCCCCCGGGGGTGGGGGGGCTTTTCGATTTCAAAATCGAAAAGCCCTTAACATCAGCCATAACATATTAAAATTTTACGTTTCTACAACAAACCGCTAAAAAGATAAAAATAATTTTTAAAAAACAAAATATTGTCAATCACAAATACTGTGGAAACAGTAGAGCAAGATATACTGCAGCACGTCGCGTGGAGACGTTACTTGCACTCTGCGCATTTCCAGAAGAAGGCGCCATCTAATAATACACAGAAACTGTTCTATGATAAGGTTCACTATCCAAAGCCTCTCCGTGTCCCCGTCTATAATTCCACAAAAACACATCTAAGCTGACAGCATTGATTTGTTTAGCCCCATCTGGAGTAATATTTTGGTTGAGAATTTTCACCATTCGTTCAACAGCCTCAATGCTGTTGCCACGGATTTCATTTTCATATTTAGACTCAGGATCGACAAATGTAGCTGTCAACAAAAGTTGCATTTCACTCAATTGTGTACACACACTTTATCTTCTTCTTCCTCCTCAACTTCACGTTTTCCCAATTCTATTTGGGATTGGCTTTATTTTCCTTAATTCTACCATGCCACAAGCTTCTGTTGTGCCTACTCTCTACAGAGCAATTCATTATAAAGAACATAGTGAAATATCTGGGAAACCGTCAGAGATAAAGAAGAAAACGTTCGATACAACCCCCCTTATTTTTTGGAGGGGGGGGCGGGCAGAAATTTAATGGTGACCTTGAAAAATTTCTCCTGTATTTTTGTTTGTGGTATTGAATTTTGTATTAAAAAAATAAATATTTTTTGATTATTTTTTTTACCATTTGACTTACAGTTTTCGACATATTTTTTACCTTGGCATGCTCTGAGTAAGAGATATCTAACATATATTAAGTATTATCGGTACGCCCATTTTGAAATAATTGGGCACAAATGTGTTAATTTTAGTGAAACATCAAGGGTTTATGCACAAATATTTGCAAATAGGCGTGCTTTTATGCTACACGTGTTAGATATCTTTTACTAAGAACACGTCAAGGACAAAATTATCTCGAAAACCGTAAATCGAAGAAATTTTTAAGCAAAAAATAATTCTTTTATAATACAAAATTCAAAACCACAATAAAAAATACAGGGTTCCACTTAATGTTTTCTCAAGTTGACCTTGAATTAGCCCTGAATGCGAACTTGGAGAAACTAAATTCCTTCCTATCCCTAACGGTTTTCGAGATATCTATGTCCTTTAAAATGACTCACTCTGTTTAGTTTGAAGCAGATTTTTTTAAAGGCCGTATACCCAATCTAACACCAAACCTTCTTTATTTACACGGGCTTAGGATCGTCACTTAATGATTCTGTTTTGCTCCCCTTGGTGGCTACATTTTGAGGAGGCTTATGATCCCTACAATAAATATCTGCAAAGTATAGCTTCCCCTCAATTTCACTTCTGTAGATAAAAATATTCAAAATACTGAAATTCATATGGATTATTACCACTCTCAGACCACTTTCGTACGAGTAGAGCATGCTTCGTGCACGGTACTTGCTCATGTTGTTACGACCAGGAGCCTATGTCACGATAAACTACAAGTTAATATTACTAATATATGGTTGTAGATTCGTTGATGATGAATGAAAAACGTTTTGCTATACAAATTGCAATACAAGTAATATTAAATCGTAATATATGAATATAGCGCGCTATTTGTATTTTCGAAAATAGTTCATTGTAAAATGGGTTCCAGGCGTACAAATAACAAAAACATTACGAGCCATATGTGGACCGATTTAATTAGTCCAGTAGTCAGAGACAAAAAAAAAGGGGGGTTTGAGTGCAATAATTGGGGAAATCTCGATTTTTATTTATGTTTGTAGGTATGGACCTCCTCTTTAAAAATCCAAGTTTTCGATCTCCCAACCCTTGTGCGTTCTCCGCCATCTTGAAAAAGCCGCTCAAACAAACGTTTTTCTTGCAGTTTCCTCAATTACTCGCTTCCTGTGCATTTTAGACGAAAAGTTGTACCGAATCATTTAAACGACAATAAAGTTTCCTGCAATTTCAATTCACACATTTTTCCTGTAGGATGTATAGGAGCGCTAAAAGTTCATTTTTATCAAAAGCGGCATTTTACGCCAAAACGGCGCCGCCTGTAGGAGCACTCCTATAAATCCTACAGGAGAAATGTGTGAATTAAAATTGCAGGAAATTTAATTATCGTTTAAATGAATCGCTACAACTGTTCGCCCAAAATGAACAGGAAGCGAGCGACCTTTTCAAGATGGTGGAGAACGCACAAGGGTTGGGAGGTCGAAAACTTAGATTTTTAAAGAGGAGGTCCATACCTACAAACATATATAAATAAACATATAAATATCAAAATTCTTACCTGATTTTAATGCTGTCATAAGTGGCTCTGAATATTCTAAGATTCCAAAATATTTCAAAACTTGAGGTACTCTATAATCAGCAAACATGGTCAGCTCGTCTATGTCTTTGAAGATACATAAATTTTCATTGTTGGAGTCCCCTGACAAGGAACAGAAATAGAGATCCGCCACAAGGATTTGGGCACGTTTGTATAATGCAACTGAAAATAAACGAACCAAAAATGTATCCATACCTACTTATAAAACGCAAAGCCTAGATGGTATACTGACTGACTCATAATAAACTCGACAATGGTTAAACCCATAAAATGGAATTTTGAATTTCGTCAGTTGACCTTTAGTGAGTAAGAAATAGAAAAGTTAAAACATTAAAGTTGAAAAGGAAGTGACTTATCGACCAAAACGACGCTTTTTAGCGGGACAACTGCACAACTCAAATAGTAAGAGAAATAAAAAAAAAAATGACCAAGAATCGAACCCCATCCAAACAAACAGGAAAAATATATAATCCATTGTATGTTGGTTTTTATCCCGCGTATAACAGCTATGGTCGAATTTCCTTCAGCCACGGGGAAAAGACGCATATGAAATTGAGGGGAGCAGATAGTATTTTTACAAATAGTTTTACATTAAAAAGAAAAAAATATTAAAATGCGTCTCGTAAACGTATATATTTTCTGAATCGATGAAACAGTTGCATAGTCGAATCTCTCAAACATTGAGAGCGGCTCTTAAATTCTTCGAGCTGGCATTGCAAAGGCCGAGGAAGTGCATTCTGAGATGATGCCTCCATTTGGTATCCCAAGACTAATTTATTTTTTTAATATGAGCTCCCATTTCTCAGTGGTCACTGCACTAGTCTTGCACTCGAGAGACCCAGGTTCAAATTCTGGCAAGGGCAAATATTTGTCACTGTGATTTGGGATATTTTCGGGGCCCACTCAACCTCATGAGGATAATGAGTAGTTATGGAGATAAATGCACCTAGCGATCCGATGCCAGCATTATAGATAAAATAGAAAAGATCAAAGTAATTGGATAATGATTGATATTGGAAAATCCTACAATGCTGAAGTGAGCATCAAAGTTGTGACATAATAACACAAAGAAACAGCATTTATTATTGAATATGAGTTGTTGTTGCGGTGTTTCTCTTGAAATCACTTTTCCCCACATTTTTATATTCAGGTTTGAAAGAATAACTTTTAATACTATTAAAAGTTATTAATATTAACTCGCTAATGCGAGTTGGGGGCTCTGCCCCCAAGCCCTCATTGTCACAGCTCAGTTGTGCCATTCCGTCTGAACAACATTGCAATCTCTATACATTATTAGAAGCTGCCTGTTGGTATTCAAATAAGGGTTGCTGATCTACACTAAGACTNAAGAACTCCTTCGATCTGATTCAAAAATGGATTAATTGAAAGTGATAGTTATAACAGAATAACAAAATTATCAAAATCTCGATCACAAATGTAATTGAAAACCAAAAAAAGGGAGGAAATGGACGCGCCGGGATGGCTGCATATGTCATTTTCCTTTGTTTTGTTTTGTGAGGCAAATTGTTTGCGTTAAAATTAAAATAAAAAAAGAATAAAAAAAAAGAATAACTTTTGATGGTTCTTGGCTGGAACTGTGATGGTATGTGAAGATGAGAACCAGGACAGGACGCCTTGATATCTTAATTGGAATTTCACTTTTAACTTTTAAATAAATTAAAACAAAACACTTACCAAAAACACTATTTATAATTATTTATGAAGAAACTAGTTTCGGACAATCAGTCTTGTCGAGTCAAAGGATGGAAGTTGACTGACAGAACAACTTCCATCCTTCGACTCGACTAGACTGATGATGAATTGAATCGATTCGAAACTAGTTTCTTCATAAATAATTTTTGGTACGTGTTTTGTTTTAATTTATTTAAAAGTTAATATTTTTTAACACTTATAATTAACATATTATTTAAAGATTTAAATCTCACTTTTACAAAACTGTGGTCCTTAATAAAAGAAATTTGTTTCGAATACTTCAAAAATACTATACCTATCTATATCTTTTGGAAAAAAACAATGTCGTTTTTTGTAATGCAAACTGCGTCTATCAGCGGACGATCGGATACACACCTTTAGTGCCTTTATAGATCGATTCATCCTTGAAGCTTGGAAATTCTTCAATAATGAGCGACAATAATTTGGCTGCAGACCTATCCGCTTGCTTCACTACATTCTGAAAGGAACCTACAAACAGATAAAGAGAAATTACCAAACTAGAACATACTATAAGTATTTAGGATACCTTTGGGACTGTGGTACTGTATGTTCGGAGAACGCAGTGAATGTCGTCAAAAATCTTGAAAACCCATATGGAAAGCAAGAGTTTGGGAGTACAAAGAACTGTCCAATGTAACTGATTTGACAAGATCGATGTTACTATCTTCAAGAAACAAAGGTAATTTCCCCGCCTGATTCTGATCTTTGTATACCTACAAACTATGCAGGTGTGCAATAGTTCGAACAAGTGGACGCAGCACGTGGAATTTTGAAAGGAAAGGCCGCCACAAATAATATTAATAATAGTTCATCGTATGAATATACTTTAACAGTAGCTCAGTTGGTTGATTCGGTGGATTCGTAATCAGGGGCTGTTGGTTCGAATCGAAATCCATCCCCGTCGCTGTCACAATAGATCTAAATGATAATTGCTGTCTCAATAGAGAACCTGCAACCGGTTCAATAATGTATGTATGTATGTACTTCCGTCGCCCTCAGTTGTTAAAGGTTTTTAGCGTTACGCCACTGAAGTTTTTCAAGAATGAGTGTTTTGTTTAATATGTCACCACAGCTATGCTGTATACTTCAGATTGTGAGATGTTACTCGAGTCGAGTCCACCTGAGCTGGCTCTTCTTCTTTAACTTCATCAATGCGTAGAAACTGCAATTTGCTGATAACTTTCCATCTTTAGTTTGAAACACAGTTTTTTAAAAGAATGGATGCCTTTTATAACACCAAACCTTCTATATTTACACGAGCTTAGGCTCGTCACCTAATGAAGCTGGCCTGCTCCTCTCGGTGGCTACATTTCACCTGAGCTGACTGCAATATTATTATCTTACTGACGTAATAATATTGCAGTTATTGACATGGCTATGGGGGCCCATGTCAATTATTAGCCTCCAAGATTAGATGTATGATAACAAGTAAAACTTTTACCAGCAAACAACAGCTTACTTAGAGCAGCATTCCAATACACCCGGCTAACATCGGATATGATGTTAGCCGGGTGTATAAGAATTCTTTAACAATATGGGCCCTCATAAAGAGTTGGTGGAATTGTTTGCCTCAAGGGCTTTCGGGTGCGTCGTTTCGGAATTAGGGTTTCCTGTGTAACTGGTTTGTTGCATTAACGCATTTGGCCTCTCGCACGAAGGGATCTCTCTTTGGATTGGCGGGGTCGGATATTCTGGGATGAATCGTTTTTACACCCAGAAGTTGTTATATTCAACACCTATGCTATTATATGGGATTTATATTGTCATTCATCCAGTTCTTTAAAGCAGATATGTTTAGTGGAAGCAGTTGTACGGAAGTACTTCAATGGGAGCCGCCCATGAAGTCTAGTCTTCCAAATCACATTGGCGATTTCTCCTTTTCATCTCACCTTGATATTTGTCGAGCAAAGTTTTGGATACATCAAGTAGAAATTGGTACCGTTCTTCCACTAATTGGGGAAGCACATTATCATTTCCCATTAAAATAGATTTCACATCTTCTAGTGTTAATTTGGAACACACTATGGGGTCCGTAATGTCCATTCCATTCTGTAAAAAAATTAACCATATGTATGACATGATGAACCCTTTCACCCTGGTTGTTGTGGTGGCGGTGCTCCTCTTAAAAACAATTGTTCTCCCGATTTTTACATTCAAGTTTAGAATAATTGTAGAAATAGGTTGATGAGGCCCATGGCTGGAAAGCTGATGGTATACGTTCCAGGTGGTTCTGGTACGTAGAACTGTCCATCGTGAGAACGACATTGGTTGGATCTCGTGACAACTTGGTGTTTAATAACTCCAACCAAAGACCATCAGCGTTTCCCTTAACATAGTTTTTTTTTTACTGAGAAGCACTCACGAGTCGAATCAGTCGGCTCCAGAAGGTACTTTGAATCACTGGATCTGAAATACAATTTGACTGCTCTACTGAAAATTTTAGCCGGTACAATTTTCCATAGGAAAAATCTTGAAAGAAAAGCATATGACCATTGAGAACATTGGGCAATGGTAGCAGTAAAACGCACCACTAGTAAATAATAAATTATTATGTATGTATATATATATATATATATATCATTGGAGCAGGCTTCTTTTGGTTTATTAATTTCAATAATGAATCTTTGGAATTGTCACGAAAAAAATTACTCCTGCCCTCAAAATTTGATATTTTACATTTCAAGGTACTAAGAATCCGAATATGGCATAAAAGATCCGTTTTTCCGCCGTGATGAGCACTTTTGCCACTTAGCGTTGACCGATTTTGATGAAATTAGGTATATAGTCCCATTCAGGGTCTACATGCGCCCCACAGAGCTAAATGGCAAAAGTGTCCTTCACGGATAACGGTGAGGGGTGTACAGGATACTACGAACTTTTCTTCATCCGATTCATGGATTCTACGTACCTTGGAACGTAAAATATGAAATTTTGAGGGGGAGGCAATTTTTTTAGCCAGTAAAATAATAACACATGTGTCACATTGGCAGAGCGTTTTACTTACATCTTTTGTTCTTTTAATAGCAGCACAAAGAGCATAATATCCTGAATAGGTAATTCCACTATAAGTAATACTCCATCTAGGAGTTCCAGGATTTGTCCAAAAACAAAAATTTAATGCGTCTATGACAAAGATCCAATCAATATAGTTTTTGTCTTTTGCGCAGTCTGGATGCAAAGGATGGGAGAAATCAACCCTTGGAATCTGATCAATTGAAAACTGAAAAAAAAATTAACCAGGTCGTTAGGAATATTTTACATGAAAGGATGGGAGAAATCAACCCTTGGAAT
>CM022883.1:7108305-7126492 GCA_012654025.1 Pachypsylla venusta
AAAAAAAAAAAAAAAAAAAAAAAAAAAAAAAAAAAAAAAAAAAAAAAAAATACGTAACACAAAAATTCGATTACTATTTAAAACGCTCGAGAATACACACGAATTAATCACTCGCTTTTCACTTAAAAACACAACGATCTCGCTTCCAAAATTATACTCGCTCCGTTTATCACTCAAATAATACTGAATCGTTTTCTACGTGTGTACCCTATTTGTACATCTCTATCGTTTACCTGGAAGCTTCGCGAACGATCCAGTACTCGACCCTTCTCGAAGTAAACAAACATTGCGTTCCATAATAATAGATTTTTCTAGTACACAAATGGGAAAGTAATAATACGTCATTCAAACTCATTCATATCCCCCCCCCTTCACCCCGACCACCCACCTACAAGACTCATCCATTGTAAACAAAAATAAAGAAGGAGAAATCTAAAAATAGATAGGAGAGTATACAGGATGTACATTCCATATACAGGTTGTTCACTTCAATATCATATGATAAACAACCAATCAAACCAGTTATACTGTCACGAGATCAGAGTAAAGCAAGTTGAATTCACATAAGAAATGTTTGAAGGCATTTCATAACTATTCACTAACGGGTTTTACCCTCTATTTGCTGGAAACTTGGAATCAGCATTGACATCACTCAGACTGGGTTAGGTTGGGATTGGGAATAGACATGACGAGATCGAAACCCTACTTATTAAAACCTCACTGGATGCTGCTTATCTTCAGTGATCTAACGGAAACTGGTGTATTCAGTGTGCCGGAGACGTGGGCTAATAAAAATGTAAAAAAAATCTGCACAAATACAATATTTTATCTCCCAGAACAGCGGTTCCCAACCTCGTGGTTGCGACCATAAAGTGTAAAGGTGGCCAAAGCCAAAGTTAGGGGAGTTGCGGTTCGATGCAAAATTCATTCTTAAATAAATTTCGTTGGTATTTACGGCCCAATGGTCATCGAAGTCAGAATCCAATTTTTTCCTTTTTTTGAAATTTTCAATTGAAATTGTTTTTCCCGCCCTGAATATTTCCTCTTCCTTATATAATAAATTTAATGCGTCATTTTAAATTAGATGTGTCTTTTTTGATAGGGGGTCCATTCTAATGGATATAGTATAGAGCTATAGTGGAGTATATTGTGCTGGAAAATAATGTAGCCACCGAGGGGAACAAACCAGTTTAATTAGATGAAGGTCCTCAGCCGTGTAAATACAAAGTTTGGTGTTAGGAAGGACATACAGCCTTTAAAAAGTCTGCTTCAACCCAATGATGAGAGATCACCAGCAAAAAAGCTAATTTCTACGTAGTATCAATTGCTATTGTGCGAAGTAAGCAAGGGTTACCATGCCAGGAAAGGGTACAGCTAAGTAGAGTCGGCAAAGAAGAAAATGTTGTGGCATGATAGAATGAAGGAAAGCAACGCCAAACCCAAATAGAATTGGGAAATGATGAAGATAAAGAAGAAGATGTTGTGCTGGAAATGGCATGTACCTACCCTAGGCCTGAGATAACGTTATTCTCGTTCACGCTGTATTGTCTGGTTAAGATTAATAATTACCTACCAAATCAAAGTGATGTGATACATAATATCAAACTTACCAAATTTTCGCAGAAATAATTTATTTTTTCGTTATTAATTTTTACAAATTCAGAATGACTACATATGAATCGTGCACTTTCTCGTACTGACAGAGACATTCTAATCAGTATTTCTTTCTTCTGTATGAATTCTCATCAATTGATTGCTAGAACATTTTACAAGATAAAATACTCAAGTGACATGTACATGAAAAATAGAATTGACCTTTGAACTAAACGAGAAATGAAGATAAAAGTTTGGTGATTATGACATGAGAGCAACATAAGGACCATACAGAAAGCACTTAGCGTCAACTTTTTTTTTCAATTTTGATATTTCTTATGGTGTGAAGCGACGTTACAAACATTCATGTTTTAGTTTATTATTACGCCTTCGATATACTTATTATGCTTACTGATCCCGTAATGAATACCTAGAAATATTAATTATTAGGTATTTAAAAAAAAAAAAAAAAATCAGGCCTAGTTAGTTGTTATATTTACACTCGTTTGTTAAAAACATTATTATTAAAACAAGTTTGGTGAAAATCGTACTAAAATTGGCAACAGGCAATGTAACAACGACTCCGGCCCCACATCTTATAAGATAAGAGATAATATTGCTAACAGCACTTTTTTGATAAGATAAAGATAATTATTGCAGTTGCAGGGTCTGTGCATAACGAACAGAACAGAAAGTGGGGAAACTTTCCGAATTCAATCCATAATGCGGTGTGACAGTGAAACTCTAGCGCTAGTGATATCAAATGGTATGGGAGCAGTTCAGGCAAGTGGGGAAACTCTCTGAATTTAACCCATGATGCGGAGTGACGGACAGGGCTATAGCCATAATTTTAGTGTAATGAGTCCTCGTCACTGTCGGCTAGTAACTCAAGTACGCTATGAATGAGAATAGCTAGTGAAATGAAACCTCGCAACTGGGGATGGAAGCTCGATGGCGAGGAAGTTGCATCAATAATGTGTGATATTAACAATGCACCAGACAACCTTCTTAAAATTATACACTGCATTCGCAAAAGTGGTCTCCGATTCATCACGGCCGTATTTAAGGGGGGCAGCCCCCCCCCCCCGGAGATGAAAGTGAAATGGAGATCAGATGAAAATGAACTAAGTAATGATGAAAAATCGATGAATGAATCCATCATCCTGTATACGTCTTTTGTTTTTAGCTACTTACTATTAAGCTAAAATTAACAACGTACTTACTATTTAAATTTAAATAGTTCCCATTCTAGTGGTACTTTTTATTCTGAAATTTCTCTTCCTATAGGAGATAAAGTATTGTAAGTGGACGAAGTGGTCGTCCCTCCACTTCCCGCATCTCTACTATTGTCGAAGATGTACGAAGGGTCATTGATACAGATCTTCGCCTAACGCTTGATGAAATCCTTTCTCAACTGCCTTTGAATGACGAAATAAGTCATGCATCACTTCACAGGATCATTACTGACGATCTGTGTTTATAAAAAGTCAAAAAAGTGTGTGCAAATTAAAACAAGAAGTTGAAAGATGGCTAACCAGTATGGCGACAGAGTGTTATGACACTGGATTGAAAAAACTTTTACAAAGATACCAAAAATGTATTGAAAAACTAGGCGATTATGTAGTTGAATAGGTACCTATGTACTTTTTAAAATATACCTTTTTGATTTTTTTTTTTTTTTTTAAATTTTACCTTTCTCTTCCTATTGAAGATAAGGTATTGTAATCGTGCAGAAATTTTGGACATATTTTGGCTAAAAAATCGTTTGACGAGAACGCGAAACCCAAAATAAAGATCAAAAACAAAATAAAGATCACTCCCTACTGCTTTTAGGTGATATATTGATTATTTTGTGTTATTTTTGAAGTTTGGAAATATTCGGAGCCCTGTGTCCAAAAAAACGATATGTCCGACGTTCCACGTATGAAGTATGTACGGGAATCGTGTACAGAGATATGGAGCCAAACCGAAGGTCTGATTTTGATGAAATTTGGCACAGGTCATGTATGGGCAAAAAGCTCGACCCATATTTTTCTTTTCTCGATATCGCCCCCAGCGCCCCGAACACCTTTTTGGGACCGAATCTCTAAAATCCAAACCATATAACCAATTTTGATTAAATTTGGTATGCACGGTCACTTTATTATTGGAAGCTGTTAAAAAAGCCAAGTGCTTATAAAAATAAAAATTATTAACAAGCATTTAAAATAAGCATTTAAAAGGTAAATTAAACTGTACTTTCATTAATAATTAACAAGTATCACTGATTTACATTTACAAGATTCATTTGCACCCATGAAACCAAACCAAAAACTGTTAATAATAATTCAAACTATCCCCGCGCTACTGCACAATGTTGCCGGACCAAACAGCAGCTATCCGATTTTTTTCCTTGAAAAAAATTCGTAAAAGTATTGTCTATTTAAAAAAAAATAGCCAAACCGATTTTGACAATTTTTATTTTTTTGAAATGTTCAATTCTAGATCAAATAGATACCTTAATTGTCTCGATCGGTTTTCTAGCATTAATTCCGGTTAAATACACGAAATTGGCATCAAAAACGATCGCCATTTAAGGCCGGCCATACACGCACCGATGTCTGTCGTGTATGGCAGGATCTGCACAGATTTTGTCTCCGATTTTCAGACTAAATCTGTGCAGATCCTGCCATACACAACTGACTTGTCTGCGCAGATAAGTCTGTACGGACAGGTCTGCACAGACTTATCGGTGCGTGTATGGCCAGTAAACTTTTTTCCTAAATGAGGACGCCTTGTACTACCAAAAACCGTCAAAAAACCTTTTGTTGGAATTTGTTTTACCTTTTGCCACTTTTTCTCGTATATTGACTCACACCTACAAAACGACTGATTTTTTTTTTTTTTTTTTTTTTTTTTAACAGTAGTTACCTACACCCTTCCCAAAAGTACCCACACACCATGAGATTTTCCTCACGATAAATTCCTTCAGGAATTCCTCAACTGAAGCCCCGCACACACACACGGTGTTTTTTTTCTTCAGTTCATTTTTTTTTTTTTTTTCAATTTCGTATAAAACACAAAATGAGTGACAACGATGTTAGCAACTATGGGTTTGCTATGTGTGGCAAAATGTTTTAAAACTCGAAAAAAAAAAAAAAAAAAATACAATAGGAGTATTTGATGCAAGGAATGGCTTTTGAAGAGAGATACATATTCTCACACGAATCTACTTTCGGAATTGAAGCTCTTCTCAAAAGATTTTCATAATTACTTGAGAATGGACGAAGATACGTATCTACATTTATTGTCATTGGTGACTCCCTTAATCAGCAAAAAAGACACTGTAATGAGGCAAGCTATTTCTCCTCATGAGAGACTCAGTGCACCATTGACAACAACAAAACTTGTCCAACAATTTTTTGTATGCTATATTGCTACATCCTTCTTAGTTCATTGTGGTAGTATTTGTCCTTTATTTTCCAAAGGCATGGTTCACTTTCATAAATATGGATAAATTCCTCCAAAAATTCCCATTCTACTTAAAAAAGCACAACTCCTTATTTCACCACTCCAAATAAAGACAAAATAGACTGAAGCAAGCACACACGTTAAGATTTATCTTGAGGAATTTTGATCCGTCCAAACCTTGAGGCGTTCGGAAAGGTTTTTCAATTCCGATTCTCGTGATCTGTCCGTCCAAATTTATCTCAAGGCATTCATCACACACGTTGAGGATTTCCTCAAGCCATGGATTGAACAGTCCATTTCTGAGGAAAATCTCATGGGTTGTGGCTACCTTAAGAAAGGTAAACTCTATGACGTCAAGGACATAACTAGTGCATTTAAATGATTTGGTGTTTGGTATTTTATGTTTCTGCAATAAACCGCTAAAAAGATAAAAATCATTTTCAAAATCGCATGAAAATTGTGGCTTGTATCTCGTAACATACATAGGAGTTAAAAGTAGAGTTCATTAACGTTCACAAAAATAACTTACAGTAGAATAGATTTAAACCAAAAATTTTGTGGTTCCTCCTTGGCACAAAGTTTAGTGTTCGCCCTTGGCTTGTTATTTAAGTGTTAGACTTAAATACATAACAAATTTTAAGTCTAACACTTCCCGTTCTTGAGATATCTTATATATAGACAGAAGGACAAAGAGAAACAACACACACGGGCCAATATCAATGGCTGAAATGCTATATTTGGGCTCTGAGACGAACAAATTTAAAGACTAGTGCATGGCGTTCTTGAGATATCTTGTTCACAGACAGAAGGACAGAGAGACGTACGGACCAATGGCGGGAATGCGAAATTTGGGATCCAGGAACCTCAAAATGTGTTTTGGCTTAAATGCCGATGCGACACCGAAAATGTCAGCCTATTAAAAATATATTACAATTCGTTATAGGATAAGGAAAAAAAAAGTCGTTTGATGTCCTGATTATCATGCGTAGAACTAGACGACTTTGGGACGGCGGTATATCATATCCCGTCTCTTTATCATGCATTATACATTTAGGTGGAGCAGTGGGTACTGCGAAAAAGCGGAATTCGAAATTGGTGATGAATACATCTCACAGAAACTTCCAGGTAGAGAGTCTCTTTTCAATCTTTTCACGGTTACTTATTCGTATTATGTTAGATTGCCAATTTTACTCCGATATTCACCAAATTTGTTCTAATATGTTTCTTAGAGTGTAAATATATGCAATTTACCCAAAAATTAATAAATTGTAGATTCCTTGAAGATTTTTTTTTAATTTGATCAGTAGGTATACAAACAAATTTGCGGCGGCCATGCCCCGTTGACATAATTGTAATTGTAATATATTTATTTATTTGAAACATAATATAATTAACAAGTTAATTTTCCCTAAGCTAATATAAATTTAAAATTTAAGCTTCTAAGGAAAAAAAAGTACAATTTTATATTACTACAAAAATAGTGAAAAGAGAAACATAATAAAACAATTGACTATATGTATCTCTATATCTGTATATGTATATAGATATCTTTCTAGGTTTGTGCTCAATTTATTAAAATACTATCTATAGATTGTTCTATAGCAGTTTTTAATTCTGATGGATTATTAACATTCAAAATTGATTGACTCACAGAATTTAGAAAAGTTGGAACGAAATATTCCGGCAGTCTTTTGCCAAAGTTTGAGTTGGTTTTCAAGACAACAAAATTTTGTTTTCTCAGGTGGTACGATATTTCAGTTTTTTCTCTGAATTTTATTTCGAAAAAGTATTTTATTATTAACAAATATTTATGAAGATTAGTGACGCTGAGAATTCTTTTTTTATAGCTATTTTCAAATTTGAAGATGTTTTCAACAGTGTCCAGTTGAACGTCCAAAACAGGTTTTAGAGAAGTTTTGGCCGCAAAACCGTAAACAGTTAAAGCATATCTTAGCAGTGATTCGAATAGGGCTTTGTAAAGAATCCACATTATTTTTTGCGGCACTGAATATCTAATGTGTTTTAGTCGGTAGGAGACTACCCTTAATTTAGAACACAAGTGACTTATGTGATCTGCAAATTTAAACTTAGAATCAATTATGAGCCTTGTATTACCTGATGCCTGACTATTTAGAACACAAGTGACTTATGTGATCTGCAAATTTAAACTTAGAATCAATTATGAGCCTTGTATTACCTGATGCCTGACTATTTAGAACACAAGTGACTTATGTGATCTGCAAATTTAAA
The DNA here is from genome assembly GCA_012654025.1 of Pachypsylla venusta. Classification (NCBI taxonomy): domain Eukaryota; kingdom Metazoa; phylum Arthropoda; class Insecta; order Hemiptera; family Aphalaridae; genus Pachypsylla; species Pachypsylla venusta. Next base: position 7,115,599 of record CM022883.1, read on the forward strand.
CTTAGAATCAATTATGAGCCTTGTATTACCTGATGCCTGACTATTTAGAACACAAGTGACTTATGTGATCTGCAAATTTAAACTTAGAATCAATTATGAGCCTTGTATTACCTGATGCCTGACTATTTAGAACACAAGTGACTTATGTGATCTGCAAATTTAAACTTAGAATCAATTATGAGCCTTGTATTACCTGATGCCTGACTATTTAGAACACAAGTGACTTATGTGATCTGCAAATTTAAACTTAGAATCAATTATGAGCCTTGTATTACCTGATGCCTGACTATTTAGAACACAAGTGACTTATGTGATCTGCAAATTTAAACTTAGAATCAATTATGAGCCTTGTATTACCTGATGCCTGACTATTTAGAACACAAGTGACTTATGTGATCTGCAAATTTAAACTTAGAATCAATTATGAGCCTTGTATTACCTGATGCCTGACTATTTAGAACACAAGTGACTTATGTGATCTGCAAATTTAAACTTAGAATCAATTATGAGCCTTGTATTACCTGATGCCTGACTATTTAGAACACAAGTGACTTATGTGATCTGCAAATTTAAACTTAGAATCAATTATGAGCCTTGTATTACCTGATGCCTGACTATTTAGAACACAAGTGACTTATGTGATCTGCAAATTTAAACTTAGAATCAATTATGAGCCTTGTATTACCTGATGCCTGACTATTTAGAACACAAGTGACTTATGTGATCTGCAAATTTAAACTTAGAATCAATTATGAGCCTTGTATTACCTGATGCCTGACTATTTAGAACACAAGTGACTTATGTGATCTGCAAATTTAAACTTAGAATCAATTATGAGCCTTGTATTACCTGATGCCTGACTATTTAGAACACAAGTGACTTATGTGATCTGCAAATTTAAACTTAGAATCAATTATGAGCCTTGTATTACCTGATGCCTGACTATTTAGAACACAAGTGACTTATGTGATCTGCAAATTTAAACTTAGAATCAATTATGAGCCTTGTATTACCTGATGCCTGACTATTTAGAACACAAGTGACTTATGTGATCTGCAAATTTAAACTTAGAATCAATTATGAGCCTTGTATTACCTGATGCCTGACTATTTAGAACACAAGTGACTTATGTGATCTGCAAATTTAAACTTAGAATCAATTATGAGCCTTGTATTACCTGATGCCTGACTATTTAGAACACAAGTGACTTATGTGATCTGCAAATTTAAACTTAGAATCAATTATGAGCCTTGTATTACCTGATGCCTGACTATTTAGAACACAAGTGACTTATGTGATCTGCAAATTTAAACTTAGAATCAATTATGAGCCTTGTATTACCTGATGCCTGACTATTTAGAACACAAGTGACTTATGTGATCTGCAAATTTAAACTTAGAATCAATTATGAGCCTTGTATTACCTGATGCCTGACTATTTAGAACACAAGTGACTTATGTGATCTGCAAATTTAAACTTAGAATCAATTATGAGCCTTGTATTACCTGATGCCTGACTATTTAGAACACAAGTGACTTATGTGATCTGCAAATTTAAACTTAGAATCAATTATGAGCCTTGTATTACCTGATGCCTGACTATTTAGAACACAAGTGACTTATGTGATCTGCAAATTTAAACTTAGAATCAATTATGAGCCTTGTATTACCTGATGCCTGACTATTTAGAACACAAGTGACTTATGTGATCTGCAAATTTAAACTTAGAATCAATTATGAGCCTTGTATTACCTGATGCCTGACTATTTAGAACACAAGTGACTTATGTGATCTGCAAATTTAAACTTAGAATCAATTATGAGCCTTGTATTACCTGATGCCTGACTATTTAGAACACAAGTGACTTATGTGATCTGCAAATTTAAACTTAGAATCAATTATGAGCCTTGTATTACCTGATGCCTGACTATTTAGAACACAAGTGACTTATGTGATCTGCAAATTTAAACTTAGAATCAATTATGAGCCTTGTATTACCTGATGCCTGACTATTTAGAACACAAGTGACTTATGTGATCTGCAAATTTAAACTTAGAATCAATTATGAGCCTTGTATTACCTGATGCCTGACTATTTAGAACACAAGTGACTTATGTGATCTGCAAATTTAAACTTAGAATCAATTATGAGCCTTGTATTACCTGATGCCTGACTATTTAGAACACAAGTGACTTATGTGATCTGCAAATTTAAACTTAGAATCAATTATGAGCCTTGTATTACCTGATGCCTGACTATTTAGAACACAAGTGACTTATGTGATCTGCAAATTTAAACTTAGAATCAATTATGAGCCTTGTATTACCTGATGCCTGACTATTTAGAACACAAGTGACTTATGTGATCTGCAAATTTAAACTTAGAATCAATTATGAGCCTTGTATTACCTGATGCCTGACTATTTAGAACACAAGTGACTTATGTGATCTGCAAATTTAAACTTAGAATCAATTATGAGCCTTGTATTACCTGATGCCTGACTATTTAGAACACAAGTGACTTATGTGATCTGCAAATTTAAACTTAGAATCAATTATGAGCCTTGTATTACCTGATGCCTGACTATTTAGAACACAAGTGACTTATGTGATCTGCAAATTTAAACTTAGAATCAATTATGAGCCTTGTATTACCTGATGCCTGACTATTTAGAACACAAGTGACTTATGTGATCTGCAAATTTAAACTTAGAATCAATTATGAGCCTTGTATTACCTGATGCCTGACTATTTAGAACACAAGTGACTTATGTGATCTGCAAATTTAAACTTAGAATCAATTATGAGCCTTGTATTACCTGATGCCTGACTATTTAGAACACAAGTGACTTATGTGATCTGCAAATTTAAACTTAGAATCAATTATGAGCCTTGTATTACCTGATGCCTGACTATTTAGAACACAAGTGACTTATGTGATCTGCAAATTTAAACTTAGAATCAATTATGAGCCTTGTATTACCTGATGCCTGACTATTTAGAACACAAGTGACTTATGTGATCTGCAAATTTAAACTTAGAATCAATTATGAGCCTTGTATTACCTGATGCCTGACTATTTAGAACACAAGTGACTTATGTGATCTGCAAATTTAAACTTAGAATCAATTATGAGCCTTGTATTACCTGATGCCTGACTATTTAGAACACAAGTGACTTATGTGATCTGCAAATTTAAACTTAGAATCAATTATGAGCCTTGTATTACCTGATGCCTGACTATTTAGAACACAAGTGACTTATGTGATCTGCAAATTTAAACTTAGAATCAATTATGAGCCTTGTATTACCTGATGCCTGACTATTTAGAACACAAGTGACTTATGTGATCTGCAAATTTAAACTTAGAATCAATTATGAGCCTTGTATTACCTGATGCCTGACTATTTAGAACACAAGTGACTTATGTGATCTGCAAATTTAAACTTAGAATCAATTATGAGCCTTGTATTACCTGATGCCTGACTATTTAGAACACAAGTGACTTATGTGATCTGCAAATTTAAACTTAGAATCAATTATGAGCCTTGTATTACCTGATGCCTGACTATTTAGAACACAAGTGACTTATGTGATCTGCAAATTTAAACTTAGAATCAATTATGAGCCTTGTATTACCTGATGCCTGACTATTTAGAACACAAGTGACTTATGTGATCTGCAAATTTAAACTTAGAATCAATTATGAGCCTTGTATTACCTGATGCCTGACTATTTAGAACACAAGTGACTTATGTGATCTGCAAATTTAAACTTAGAATCAATTATGAGCCTTGTATTACCTGATGCCTGACTATTTAGAACACAAGTGACTTATGTGATCTGCAAATTTAAACTTAGAATCAATTATGAGCCTTGTATTACCTGATGCCTGACTATTTAGAACACAAGTGACTTATGTGATCTGCAAATTTAAACTTAGAATCAATTATGAGCCTTGTATTACCTGATGCCTGACTATTTAGAACACAAGTGACTTATGTGATCTGCAAATTTAAACTTAGAATCAATTATGAGCCTTGTATTACCTGATGCCTGACTATTTAGAACACAAGTGACTTATGTGATCTGCAAATTTAAACTTAGAATCAATTATGAGCCTTGTATTACCTGATGCCTGACTATTTAGAACACAAGTGACTTATGTGATCTGCAAATTTAAACTTAGAATCAATTATGAGCCTTGTATTACCTGATGCCTGACTATTTAGAACACAAGTGACTTATGTGATCTGCAAATTTAAACTTAGAATCAATTATGAGCCTTGTATTACCTGATGCCTGACTATTTAGAACACAAGTGACTTATGTGATCTGCAAATTTAAACTTAGAATCAATTATGAGCCTTGTATTACCTGATGCCTGACTATTTAGAACACAAGTGACTTATGTGATCTGCAAATTTAAACTTAGAATCAATTATGAGCCTTGTATTACCTGATGCCTGACTATTTAGAACACAAGTGACTTATGTGATCTGCAAATTTAAACTTAGAATCAATTATGAGCCTTGTATTACCTGATGCCTGACTATTTAGAACACAAGTGACTTATGTGATCTGCAAATTTAAACTTAGAATCAATTATGAGCCTTGTATTACCTGATGCCTGACTATTTAGAACACAAGTGACTTATGTGATCTGCAAATTTAAACTTAGAATCAATTATGAGCCTTGTATTACCTGATGCCTGACTATTTAGAACACAAGTGACTTATGTGATCTGCAAATTTAAACTTAGAATCAATTATGAGCCTTGTATTACCTGATGCCTGACTATTTAGAACACAAGTGACTTATGTGATCTGNAAATATTATATATATATATATATATATATATATACGACCGACGTCCAAAATTAAATAGATAGATCTTATATGAATAAATATGAAAATTTCCGTCATAATAATATACACCAAATAAAATAAATCGGACTTGAGATTCTGAGGATGTGTTATGTAAGGTACACACCGCCACATGATCACAAATGAGTAGCCAAGTTAATGACTAAATATATACTCATTTCCTTCTGAGGATGTGAGGTACAAACCGTCACGTGATCACAAATGAGTAGCCAAGTTAATGACCAAATATATACTCATTCCCTTCTAAGGATGTGTTATGTGAGGTACACACCACCACCTGATCACAAATGAGTAGCCAAGTTAATGACTAAATATATACTCATTTCCTTCTGAGGATGTGAGTTACAAACCGTCACGTGATCACAAATGAGTAGCCAAGTTAATGACCAAATATATACTCATTTCCTTCTAAGGATGTGTTATGTGAGGTACACACCACCACCTGATCACAAATGAGTAGCCAAGTTAATGACTACAAACTACATAATTATATACTCATTTCCTTTTAATTTTAATTATGACAACAAGGGTCTCCCCATTTGGCCTTTTCGATGACTTTGTTATAGTCAAAGGATTTCCGGAAACAATTGTCTGAGGTGGACCCGGAGATTTTCTTTCGGTAAATGTTACACATACATCATTTTCATTATTCGTTTCTTTGAAGACTCCTTCAATTGGTTTTAACTCATTATGAATGAGTTTCTTTCTACAATCATTTGTCATTCTTCCATCTTCCAACGACGATTCCCACAATGTTACGTTCTTACTTTTTATAAGTAGGTCCAAAATAAAACTAACAATTTTTGTATAATCTTCGGAAACTACTCCTAATGATAAATCGACAAACATATCTGTCGCTTTGTCAACTATTTTTTTAGCTAAAACAATGAAATCTTCATCATTTTCACGAGGATTTAGCCAGTATATTTTTGATTCTAAATATGCCATAATTGACATTTTTAAGTTGGGATAATATTTTAGTATCTCCGAACTTCTTCCTCGGAAAATTTTTCCAGACAATTCATTGTACAAGTCCAGAGTTTTTTCAACGTACTTCCAATTGATATTTAAAAAATTCAAACATACATTTGATATTTCTGATATTTGTGTGTTACTATTTATTGCAGAACTCAAAGAGTCCCATAAACTGACGCCGTTACTGGGGTTAATTATCATTTTCGTATACTGTCGGAATTTCAAAATATTCTCGTAAGACAATAGACTTGGTAGAGTACGCAAAATGTCGTGGACAAATTGCTCGGTGAAGTCAACGTCAACATACAAATTATAGAAAAACAATATAACAGATACTATCTGGCTTACATTGACGATAAAATCTCCTTGTTCGTTTGTTAAAATTGATAACAAAGAGCTCGTTATTTTCAAGGATACTTGAGCGATCGCTCCTGATCGCAAAGCAACTTTCGATAGAAATACCGAAGAAATAATTTCTTCCGACGTTATCAGACCAGTTGTTTTCAAAACACCAGCCGCCGAATGAATGATAAGGGAACTTGCTGCAATATCAATAAGTGCCGGAATACTGCTAACTGTTAACAATTGATTATGTTTGTATCTATCACATAATTTCTCTATACCTCGACCTACAGAATAGGCACCTGAGGCGCTTGCAACACCCATACCAACTGCCACTCCTACAGGTGGTAAAGTCACTAATAGAGCACCAGTACCAACCATTCCCAAGACTGCAAAAGTGGGATCAACTATTCGTTTTTTTAGTTTTTTTTCTAAAATAATATCAAGCATTGCATTGCCCGATATTAATTGAAAAATTCCGTCTCTTGGTCCAAAGATAACGGAATTGTGGGGGAATTCGTTGTTGTTTAGGAAATCGCCCCAACCTCTGTAAAATCTGAAAAACAAAGAACAAATTTAAAAAAAAAAAGATTGGATGTTGAAACGAAGATCTATCTTCCAAGATCAAATAAATTACCTATACAATTAAATTTATATCTCAGTAGCTCAGTCGGTAGATTCGTTATCTCAAAACATGAAAAAAAATTTAAACACCCGTCTTTTTTTTGTATTTTGTAAACTCGAGTCGGAAGTGAAATGTAAGTGATTCAGTGATTCATTGTATTTTATTGGCAGCATTGATGCTATCATTTTATCATCAACAATAACTGCCACTTCATACTTTTTACTTCTGGTTGTTGTTACAGTTGCTTTTTACTTCAGGTTGTTGTTGAGCAACGCGGAGACGTCGATCACCACAATGGAGACACATTTACCACGATGGAGAAAGTGTGAGAACAACTGTGCAGAAGCTTCGTGTAACAAAGGGGCGTAATCGAGTCCCAACTATAATCCAAAAAAAAAATTAAGCGATTGGCTCAGCGGACGATTAGAAACCGCCAGCTCGTCCGCGAAACAGTCACTCACATTTGAACCACGAGATAAAGATTTAAACAGTTTAATCATGTTTAATTAAAGTGAATAGAAACAGTTAAGTCTTGGTAGTCAAGTGAGGACACTTGTCTCTTGAAGTCGGGCTCAGAAGTTCGATTTCCGCCTGAGGTGGATTTTTCTTAAAAAGGTTGAACTAGGTCTCAAATCGAATAGTTTTTTCCTTTCCTATAGGCTTCTTCTCTTTCCGGTTTCTAGAAAACCCTCTATCAAATGACCCCCCCACCCTTACCGCCAATAAAATACTTAAGAGACCAATGGCTCTGCTCTTTAAAGACTACTGACTGTTGATGACAAGTGAAGTTGCAGATAATTGTTCATCCGCGTACGACCGCAAAGCGCGCAACTACCAAGTTTTGTAGCAAATGCTACAGCAAGGTAAACGCCGCTGTTAAACGTAAGGCGCTATTTGATGACCTTGACACTGAAATCACACCTCCTATATAATTTACTGTTATAACGGAGGTGTGTTAAAGGTTATAGTAAATATAACCTTTAATTAAATTATTATTGCAAAATATAATCCGTTGGTTAACTGATAATTTTGATAAGTTAGAGCTTGTAAAACTGCGTGAAACAGTGCGATTTAACATACCTATCATCTTTTGTAATATCAATGATCTTCCACTTCACGTGTCATCAGCAGTCTTCAAAGCGCAGGGCCATTGATCACTTAGGTATGCTATTAGCGGAGCTAAAGGGGGGCTACCAACTGGTAGAAGGAGCTTTAACTTTGCCGTAGAGAGAAGAAGATATAGGGAGAAGAAAAAAGTCATGCTGAGAACTAAATCCACATTTTGAGGAAACTCCAACTCGGGCGGGTATCGAACTTCCGACCTCGAATTCAAGAAACAGGAGTCCTTACTTGACTACCGAGACCGTCCCGATTCACTTTCAATAAACATGATTTCATTAAGCGAAAAACAGGAGATATAATATCCACTAAAAATCCATGCATTTAGATATGGCTCGAACCCACGCCCTAATCCAACAAACCAATCCCAGTTCATATTAAGATGGAACATACGGATTCCACAATACCCACTTACCTTCCATCGACTCCGACAAACCAATCCTGGCTGACATTCGAAGCATTCCATTGATACAGTGGATCACTTCTAGCAAATCGAAACAAATTAAAAAGATGTATATCTTTTATTTCACTATCTCGATGCAATTTTATATAAAGGACTGGTACATAATTCATGTATACATAATTGGACCGACAAGTTTTTGAATTTTTTTTCAATACGGAATCGATAATTTCAATACATTTTTTGTTGCACTTATTCCATTTTTCATCTTCATCTGTTGTTACGTCTGGAAATGAAAAATAAACATTAAATCCGTTTTATGAAGACCGGGGCAGATTGTAGGCTACAGCTGAAAAAAGGGAAGAGAAATGAACTTTGTTTTCAGGGCACTTATTTTTAAAGCCATGCCATTCCGAAAACGAGAAAATTCGATCAGAAATGTTTCGCTCTGCGCGGGATTCGAACCCATAAGCTCCAGACCAAGAGTGTCAATGGCCTTAACAATTCGGCCACGGAGATGGGCGTGTGGGTGAGTTTAGATGGTAGATAATTCCTACTCTAGTCCCGGGATTGAATCCAACATAACCTCCACCTCCACGTCATACGCTTGGGGGTTTTGTGTGTACTAATATCTGACAGTCGAGAAATGGAGGTGTTTCCATACTCACCTCCCCCTGTTGTCAGCAAGTTCGGTTGGAGATACTAATAACAACTGAATTGAAATCTATGAACGTTAATGGATGTTATGTGATCTCATACGACAGATGTAGGGTTTCCTAGCTGGCGGAATATTACATTGACACACGAATTTAGGAGATATATACAGGAGCCAGGTGTGATTAATGATGTGCAAATACCATATGACACTCTGTGTTATTATATCACAGCGTTATAAGGTTTTTTTTTTATATATGTAAGAAAAAACATGATTAATGATGTGCAAGTACCATATGACACTCCTGTGTTATTATATCACAGCGGTATAAGGTTTTTTTTTATATATATGTAAAAAAAAAAAAACAATCAATACAAAACACCAAACCATGCTTTATAAATGCTACCACTTGTCGCTATTGCCATAGCTACTCTATTTTTTTTTTTTTGTAGAACCTCCATCCACCCCTGGTGAGCGATAGAAACGGGGGCGCCTGCTGGCTTTCGCCTCAATCCCCAAATAGCTACTCTATTGTCCTCAGGAGGCTGAGTTATCTCCAAACACAACCAGACCAAGTAGAAAATTCAAGAAGAAAACCTGTTTTTAATTTTCGACCCGACCAGGATTCGAATCTGCTACCTCCATGGTGCAAGTCGAGTGTGATGCACATCCTGTCACGAATTGGAATGGTGGAATTTGTGGAAAAAAGATAGGATAGACATTTTCGGATGTAGAAAAGGGATTCTTTGTTTTATTTCTTCCATCAAATTTTCAGACGGACATACACAAGGAATAAAAGCTGAAACTCAGCATTGAAAGCCCATTACAACACTAATCTTTTTATCTTCCGCTATAACTTCACCCTTTCCCAATTCTATTTGGGGTCGGCACTGCTTTCATTATTTTGCCATGTCACAACGCTTCGTTCGGTGCCTACCCTCTTTAGCTGTAACCCTTTCCTGGCACGGCAACCCTAACTTGCTCCTCACAGTATCAACAGATATTTCGTAAAAATCACTGTTTGCTGATGATATTCCATCACTGGTTTGAAGCTTTTTTTTAAAAGGCTAGATACCCTTCCTAACACCAAACCTTCTGTATCTACACGGGCTTAGGACCGTCACCTAATGAAGCTAGTTTGCTCTCCTCGGTAGCTACATTAACAATATCCTTTTTATAAGATAACTAGCTGAGTACCCGAACCGAACTTCGTTTCGAGACGATGAGAGAAACATGATAATAAATCTGACTCTTACATTAATAATCACATCACCGAGATACAACCTTTTAAACGCGATCAGAGCATACACATAGATTACATATTACCTACACGTTTGTTAACCTATTATATAGAACATGGGGAGTGGTAACGGGTTGTTAAGCTGTGTAGAACGTGTTAGGAGTAGTATTGGGTTAGGTTCCAAAAAAAATAAAATGCGTGTGACCCAGCCTAACCTTGCGCAGACATCAACACGCATTTTATTTTTTTTGGAACCTAACTCAATACTACTCCCAACACGTTCTACACAGTTTAACAATCCGTTACTACTCCCCATATTCTACATATTTCCCCATGTTCTAAATAGAATTGAACACCAAGTTTGTCGTGACTGAGTTTAGAGCATACACATAGATAACATAGATGTTTTGAGTGAGTTTAGAGTAGAAAATTCAAGTGAGTTTAGGCTGGGTTTGAATTTTCTACTTGGTCTGGTTGTGTTTGGAGATAACTCAGCCTCCTGAGGACAATAGAGTAGCTATTTGGGGATTGAGGCGAAAGCCAGCAGGCGCCCCCCTTTTTATCGCTCACCAAGGGTGGATGGAGGTTCTACAAAAAAAAAAAAAAAAAAAAAAAAAAAAAAAAAAAAAAAAAAAAAAAAAAAAAAAAAAAA
>CM022883.1:7133581-7167566 GCA_012654025.1 Pachypsylla venusta
TTGGTAAAAATCGGTTGAGTAGTTTTGGAGGAGTAGGGTAACAAAAGTTTGCAGTTTGTAGGGAGTATAAGGCTACGCTTCGCTCCGCCCAATTAAATTTAAACAAAACACCAAAAACACTATTTACCTATATTAATTTACGAAGAAACTAGTTTCGAATCATTCGATTCATCATCAGTCTAGTCGAGTCTAAAAGATGGAAGTTGACTAAATATTATTCACGCGTTCTATGTAGGGTCACGCGATGTACCATCAAAATATCTATTGTCTATTTCTAAAACTTTTTTTTATTTTATTAAAATTGGTGAGATTTTGAAAAAAGTGATTTTTCTTGTCCAGGATTCACTGTGATATGCATTGGTGATATGCCCATAGATATAGAAGAGAAAGATTTTGTACTCTGGTATTCGTTGTGAAGCACATCTCCCAATCGCGTTACCATAGCAACGCCATCAAGGTCATCACAAGTGGTGGCAAAACAAAGAAAAATTCTCATTGAAGTTTATGGAAAAATTAAAAAAAATTTCAAGTTTTTATTTTATTTTTTATTATTAATGAATATAATATCTGCTAATTGTTATAAAATTGTGATTATTAAAGTGTTTTAAGGTGATTTTAAAGTGTTCAAAGTAATTTTTAAATTGGTGCTAACAAGCTTTATAGTGCATCATGGTATAGTCCTGTTGAGCTTACAGACGTACTAACAGATTTGTAAAGGGCTTCTAAACTTTTATCAAAATCTTAGGTATTTTTCCTCAACCGATGTTTCCTTTTAAATTTTCTAGAATATTAAAAACCTGCATCTAGAATATCTAAATCACGATAGTTCGTATTCATATCAGAGGAACTGCAAGTACGTGGCTGAAACGGAAAACCGGGACTTTACTGTCACTAAAACGAGATCGAGTTAGTTTAGTGCAGATTGTATTGAAAGAACAATAAAATTGGTATTTCATACAATCTACAATGTCATACAATTATCAGATTTCCATATTTCCAACCTGTAACAAAGCAACTCAGTATAGTCACTGCCTTTGCTATGTACATTATAATTGCATTGAATTTAACTGATGTAACTAATACCTGGATTACACTAATAAAATTATACATTCAACGCTCATGCTACACCCGTTCTCGTCTAATCACTGAAGTTAAGCAACGGAGGGAGTGGTCACTGCTCCGATAAGTGACCGCGCGTTCAAACCACAACATCTTGGACTGATTATTTAGTATTGGTTTCGGCTTGCACTCAGCCACGTTGAGGTCCAAATGAATAGCTGTGATTAGCAGCACATTTACAAGATATACGGTTTTTTTTTTCGTGAAAATGTTTCTCCTTATGCAGTTAAACATTGGAGCGGATTTTTTTCTTGAGCTACCTAGGTTAATTTTATTTCGCCTAAACCCGCGGCACCCCTCCTGGACGTGGCGCCCCGGCGCCCACCCCAACAGGCGGTCCTGTGTATACACATGCTAGTCAAAAGTGTTTTCTTTATAAGGGCTAGTTAGATGGACGTATTTTAAACAAGGGTGTTCTCATTCTCCAGAAACGAAAAGGAAAGATGGGCGGAAGCCTGGTCAACAGTTCTGAGAACGAACTTTATTTGCTTAAGATAAAGTTCACCCCGCAACTCGAGGAACGAATCGTTGATTTCTCCTTATTTTTTTTTAAAAAAAAACCCTGATTACTCGTGAGAAATGTAAATTGCAAACGAGGACTAAATGTAAAGATTGTAAAAAAAGGCTCATTAGATAATGATCCATATTTGGAAAACCAATTGCGTTAGAGAGAAATGATCTCAAGGTGGCTATCGAAAAACATGTATTTAAAAAAAATGATTCTCATGACTTTTTCGAAAAAATTGTCGTTCCCCCCAAAAAATGCGCTAGATAATGCTGATATTTGCATTGTGTCTTATAGGACTACTAAAGACTTGCCACCAGTAGGCGGAGCAATGTCACGTGACGCCTCCTTCACTTTCATAACATACGCACCATATGCAGTACGCAATCTATTTTCTATATCTATGGATATGACACACTCTTGATTGAAAATTTGGCATATGCCAGAGAATCCTGGACAAAAAACGAGGGATTTTCATACACGCGGTATTTTTCCTATTTGTCGCCTGACTTTTTATATTTACATGTTGCTATACTTGCTAACTAAATTTTCTCAAGTTAAAAATTTATTTTAAATAAATTACAGAACTACCTATGTATTAATTGATTTTTAAATTAATACAAATTTAATTGTTTTCCTCTGTAATGTTCAATATTGATTTTAATTTTGAAGTATCCTGGTTATCGTATAAACGAAACGTAATCGATAATCTATTATCTACTTATAGATGTGACGGAGTGCCAAAATAAAATCATAACCAAAAGGTCCAAAAGATGAGGCAGTACTGTAATGTAATGGCCGGTGTCAAAGTTCGAATTAAAGTGTAATATTAAAATAGTTAATATCTATAATAATAAATGTTCTCGTATTTAAATGTATATAAAAATAGTTCCTCCGTCTTCTTATTTATCTACATTAAAACATCATACATCATGGCGCTGTCAAGGTAGGCGGATGATTCCGGATAAAAAATGAACAGATGTCTCCTAAGGTGATGCCCAAAGGAATACTTGAACAACTATCTCACATGTAAGATCAGTAAAACTCAAAGTATAATACGATAATGAGTTCTCTTGTACCTCTTCCGTTGTTGGAAACAACAAAATTTACCAGAGAAGAGTTGAAAAGTTACAAAAGAAAATTTGACTTATTCCTTATCGCAAATTAATTGGATAAGAAAGATGAGAAGGTGAAATGTGCATACCTGAGGAGTAGCCTAAATGAAAATAACTGTATGGCCGGGTTCTTTCATTTTAAAACATACTCAACTTTGTAATTTAGTCTGAATCAGAGGTCAAATATAATCAAACTTGTACTTGATTGGCTTGACAACTGGTTTGCCACTTTTTGATCTTTTTATATAGTCGTGCTCTCTCAAGGGGAATTTCTCCGAGTGCGAACTTGTGACACAGCTCTGACGATCAGTCTCATGATGAGCAGTGTCCGCAACAACCTACGTACGATTAACAATGTTTTCTGGCAATAATTCTGTACTGGTGCTTATATTATTAGAGATTATGTTTTCCGTATTATTAATGATATTTTTATTTAACCAATCATGAAATATTTCATTATCTTGGACGACAACACTTAAATCCTTTACTGGACTATTATAAACTTCAAAATTAACACTATAACTACTATTACAGCTATTAGTATCAAATAATATCTATAATAATAAATGTTCTCATATTTAAAAGTAAATAAAAATAGTTTTTCCGTCTTCTTATTTATCTACATTAAAACCACATACATCAAATTTGTGAATAATATGAATGTTGTGATTACTTGTTGTGATTGACCTACTTTAACCTAACTAGACAGGTTAGGAAATGTTTTTACGGCCATGCCTTGATGAGCAATCCTGATATTCCTGATTGAGCCCGACACTTTTTGAAAGTGACTAAGAAAGAAACCCTCTGAAAAGCGTCATTTTTGACGGTAAATTGCTTCCACGTGAACTTTCGATTTTTTCCTTCCTTATTACGCACCTTCGTACTAAAAGGGATCTATGTGCAAATTTCAAATCAAATCCCTAGCTTAAGCCATCTACGTTATCAGGCAGTCGGTAAACCAACTGGGTTTTGCGTTTTATAAAGAAGACTAGCAGGATACGCCCGCTTCGCTTGGCGCCTTATAGACATGGCCGTTTATAGTTTCAACCCCTTTTTTTCGCGATTAAAAGTAGCTTATGTCTTTTCCTAAAATTTAGTCTATCTTCATTCCAAATTTCATCAAAATCGGTTCAGTAGTTTAAGCGTGAAAGCGTAACATACATACAGACAGAGTTACTTTCGCATTTATATATTAGTATATGGATAGATGAAAAAGGGGAAAAATATTAAGGATATCATGGGATTAAAAGTTGTGGGACTTGGGGAAAAAGGGATTTTTCTTGTCCAGGATTCTCTGTCATATGTCGCACTCATTGATTGTGGATCTAGAATCGGGGAGGAGTATATTGCACCCTTTTCAATTTTTTTTTTTTTAAACTCGCTTTTTTACTGTCAGTCATTGATATGGTCATTTTGGACAGTTGTACATATGCAATAAAAGCATGGCCGTAAAAACGTTTCCTAATCTCTCTAATTGAGTAAATTTGGTTAAAAAAATTCAAAGGGTGCAATATACAATATACTCCTCCCCGCTTTCAGAGCCCTTGATTGTTTCATTCGTTGTGGTCCGACTTAGGGGAGAACTGTAGGGTCCCAACTAGGGAAAAATCCGACGTTCAAAATATTTTTCCCGTTTGGGGAAAAAAATTTTGCTCAAGCAATATTGCTCATCAAAGCATGGCCGTAAAAACGTTTCCTAACCAGTCGAGGGGGATGAAAATATGTCAATAAAGCTAACAAGTAAACATAAAAAGTTATAAACAAAACAAAAAAGAAGTGGAAAAATAAAAATATGGTTGGTGGGATTTTTCCCGCGATGTGCCACGTCACCGCGACAAAAATCCCACAACTATAGGACCCTACCGTTCTCCCCGGAGTCATACCCTCCCCCCATTCGTTGCGCTATTGGTCTTATAGGATATCCAACAACGATAATTTTTCTGGTATCGATATCGTATAGTATCGCTAAGGTAATATAGATATCAGCTATATCGAAAAATATCGTTTCGGATTCCATTTTAAAAAGTTATGATGTGAGAATTGAAATTTAATTTAAAATTTGCCAGCTTAGTTTAGGTACTCTACGGATTATGATTACTTAAAGACCAGCAAATGGAATGCATAATGATAATATTATACAGTTTTTTTATTAGATGGATATTAGATTAAAATATGGGAGGGAATGCTGGAAGTGTCAAGTCAATCCACTTTATACAACACAAAGGATCTGATAATTCAGTTTATGGTGAGAAAATCAGAAGGTACCTGTGGTTAGGCTCCTGGTATCGTGCCGTAGTGATGATTTCTTAGAGATAAACATGATGACTGATATAAATATTAGAGACTTTGGTTCGATTCCCAATAGGGATCATAAATTTGGCCATCTCTGGAGGATTTTAGGTACCTAAATTAGATATAACATTCAGAAATGAAAATTCTGAAAAATCATTGTGAAAAGTGAACTTAATAAAAATTATCAAGAGTCATGAGTCAATTAGTCAAGTCAAAACTAAAACGAAGAAAAAAGAAAAAAAATTAAACGAAAATTTATAAATTCCCGCGGTATTTACACATCGATGCACAAAATATCGATTAGTCGTACCTATTTTATTATCTGATCTGATTAATTGACAACATTCAATTTAGGGTGAATTCTACAGAAAAGTGAAACTTTCTGCAAAAAAGTTTGGACGAGTTATTCACTTTTCTCTAGAATTAACCCAAAATGCAAATTAAATGCAAGAAATAGTAAAATCTTTAAATTTCCTTACGTTTTGGCCTTTTTTTGATGAAAATTGCCTCTCTCCCTACGGACCCCTAATTCTCCCTACGCGTAGGGAAATTCCATATGACCTGGCAACACTGTATTTTTCTTTTGATAACCCATATTATCGTTTTCCGGATATCTATTTTAATATCGCTAATATCAAAAGAAAATATCTGTTATAACAAGGAAAATATGGATATTTATCGATATCGATAATATCGCAACATCCCTAGCTAAGCTCCGAGCTCAGTTCTCATTTTTCTGTTTTCTTCCAGTTGTTTGTTGGAATTGGATTTGTCGGTCTGTCCATGGTTCATGTTAATTTGATTATGTATTTGTTGAGCTGAGCCGCTAATTTTCTGTAGTGTAGTGTGTAGTTGTAAATAATTACCCTTATTGTAATCAGTATTTTTGTAATTTTAATTTTTATCCTAATATTTATTCGATTCTAAATTTAAATGCGAAATTCAAAACATCCTACTTTTTAAATAATACTAAATCGAAAGTTATCAAATAAAATATATATAAAAAAAAGCTATCGTTTAAAATGACGTTTAATAAAGAATATATTTTTTCATTACAATAACTCTTCTGAAGAGATAATAACTTGGTAGGGTTAAGCTTTTCCTATTTTTTTTCATTATTTTGTATCTGCTAATACAGAATGGTGAAGCCACCTAGTGCGCGAATTTCTGTTTTACTTTATTCAATAGTAGTATGCAATGTCTATTTAATCGGACTTGCAAATTTTTTGACGAATTTAGAACCAAACAAATGTGATATGACGTATATGTATGAATTTCCTCAATACACGGTAAGATATTTACAACGAATATTTTTACTCCAGTCATCCTTTTTAAGCGACTACAACCTCACGCTACTACCAGACTTAAAACGACTGCAAGCTTAAAATCCTACTGGAGTTAGATTTGTCACTTGTAGTCGCTATCAAAGGACGACCGCCCTTCAGTAAAACCCCAGGTTTGCAACTTCAAGATTGTGTTTATTATGTAGCTTGATTAGATACAGACTCTGCAAACTTAGGGTTTACTTTTTCTGTTTTTTCATTTGTATGAAACCCCTTGTGTGACTTCGAGCTTCAAGGATCATATATACATCAAATGGAAGCTACATACCAAATATCACTAGAAGTTCTGTTAACTAACGACTTTATTTTCACTCAAAATTGCCAGCAGGAGGTTCAATAGTGTCTAAAAACTAATTCCAAAAATGTAATGACTGTCCGTAAGTGCTGATTTTCATCAATATCGGATAATACGTTCAATATTTATCGTGGTACAGAAAGACAAACAAAAGCTATTAAAACTTGATCTCAATACGTTCGGTATGTTCAAATCAGACAAATTTTTGTGGCCAAAATTTATCTCATACGTAATATCCCCTTTAAACATTTCTAGTAACATTACCCCCTGAGGTTTTCTATTTAATCTAGGTGTGTTAGAGGGGGCTCCGACATAGATTAAATTTACTTCCCTCGACAGGACTTGTTTTAAGCCAAAGACAATAAACTTTCGGCCGAAAGTCTCTCGGGTTAAACAGACACATGGGACCAGACAGATACTATTATTTTTTTTCTGACCAACTAACCTAACTTAAAATATGATTAATTGAAAGTGGAAGGTTAATTTTCACGATTAAATGGTGGAAAATACGAGAAAACTCTAAACAACATTTTAAGTTTGTAACTTGCTCCAAAAAAAATAAAAAAACAATAGTATCTGTCTGGTACCAGACACATCTACAAGCCAATGATCAAATTGGGTGGAAGAACTCTTAAGCGTCAACGGTCAATAGAGCGTAGGATATGTAGATTCATGGCAATCTCTTTACAATACGATTTATGATCGAAAGACCGCAGGCCAGGGTTGACATAAAAAACATTTTTAACTTTTTTGTTTTGTTTTCAACATGTTTAAAACAAAACAAAAAAAAAACACAGTTTAAAACGTTTTAAACCACAGAATGACCATCAATGTTCTGTGTTTTAACATAAAAATTACTCTCTAAAATACAATTTTACTTCTGCAATATGCAAGTTTTTTTGTACAAAATTATGGAGAATCGATATTGGGGGAGTTTTTTTATTCAACGCGTTGAGAAGTGAAATGAAATCAGATGATGTCGTCATATAGAAAGAGAAAGCAAATAGGTACCAATTACAATGAGAGTGAGAAAGAGATACACCACTTTACTTAACGCTGTTGAGTTTGGCAAATAAAAATAACTCACGGATTAAATAAATAACTATCGATATCAATAGGGGAGTTTTTTTCCACCAAACTATGCACCAAAATCAAAGCCGTTGAGTGAAATATCGGGTGATGACGTCATTGAATCAAATTTCACACCACATGCGTTTTTTTTATTACGGCGTTGACTTCCTGCCGGTTATTGCTCAACACGTCACTAGACATTTAGCAGTCACCAAATGACCGTTACAAAATAATTTCTCTAAGCAAATTGTCCTCGTTAGGAAATAATTTTATAGTGCAAGTCATGGTATCAAGGAGAGACAAGGTACCACACGCAAAACCAAAACTCGCCAACCTTGTTTTAAACATGTCAACCTTACCGCTGGCTTCATCTGGCGCCTTAGATGCATGCCCAGTGACCGTTCGCCTGCTGAGACATATAACCCATCGAGCCGCCTGAGAACGATGATTTAGTTATGTGGATCAGATTTTCAGAATTTGATTTATAAACAATTCATCGTTCTCAGCAGGGCTGCGGAGCCGTCGATAAAAACTCTGGCTCCGGCTCCAGCTCCTCTTTATAAGAAAAAGGGGCTCCAGCTCCTTTATACAAAATCACACGGCTCCTTGGCTCCGAGCTCAGGCTCCACAGCCTTGGCTGCAGAGTCGTCAATAAAAACTCTGGCTCCGGCTCCTCTTTATAAGAAAAAGGGGCTCCGGCTCCAGCTCCTTCATACAAAATCACACGGGTCCTTGGCTCTGAGCTCCAGCTCCACAGCCGTGGCTACAGAGCCGTCGATAAAAACTCTGGCTCCGGCTCCTCTTTATAATAAAAAGGTGCTCCGGCTCCGCAGCCCTGGTTCTCAGGGTTATATCTCCTCCATCTGTAACCGGGTTGGTTAACTGAATAAGTTTTACATCCAAAGAAAAGGTCTAAACGTAGTAAGTTCGTTTTCCTTAGATGATTGCAAGCCCTAGGAGAAGGTTTAATCAAAAGAACAAGACGAAAATATTATATAATTATTTGAGTATTTATATTTATTAATTTGTAAAAGATGCTAAGTATATGTTGTACTCAGTGAAAAAGGTAATAAGGATGGGACTTACCAGGAGATCTTCTGTCTTTCTATCCTAGACTCACACTAAAGTACGATCATCATCGCTTAATATACCATTATAGGTCTTACCAGGAGATCCTCTGTCTTTCTATCCTAGTGCTATTTTCCTTAATTCTATTTTGCCACAACCTTTTTGTTCTGTTGCCTACTCTTTTTAGCTGTTCCTTTTCATGGCCATGCGCGGATAAGTATAGCCCTCTTGTTTTGGGGACACAACCGCACAATATACCTAATAAAAAATTTGGAGGGGGAGGGACTCGTATAGAGACCGGGGGATCGAGTCCTGGGCAGTACTTTAATAATTTTTAATGCAATGTTTATCGGGGTCGAGATACGATACCTAATTTGTTAAAAGCTGTAGAGCTTACCACAAATATCTTTCATAAAGGTGATAAGAGATTTTATAAGCGTGATGACGAAAAAAAGTGCCACGACGCGACGGATGACAGAATTTTTGACGATTTTTTATTTACGCATTTCTATTTAGTCTCAGGATTGGGAATTATTTAGGGGCCCGTGCCCCCCCCCCCCCCCCCCCAACTCAATGGGATAAAAGATACAGCGGATCACCATTCATTTGATTTTTTTGAAAAATATTACGTGATTAGGTATAATGAAATTTGAGAAACACCGCCCGCTTAAAAAACTGGGGGACACGTGGCCCCCGGGCCCTCCCCTATATCCGCGCATGTTCATGGCACGTTAACCCTCGCTTCCCACAGTATCCATAGACACTCGCATTTTGCTGATGACCTGTATTCCTTGATATGAAGCAGAGTTTTCTAAAAGCTGGATGCCTTTCTTAACACCAAACCTTTTGTATTTGGCTTAGGACCGTCGCGTAATGAAGCTGGCTTGCTCCCCTCGGTGGCTACATTCAACAAGCTATTCTTATTAATTTCCTTATAATACTACTACTAGTCGCAATTACCATAGGTACTCAATTGTCGTCAAGAGTCTGAGTTACCCCTTAAAACAGGGATTCCCAAAATTTTTGGTACCGCGCCCCCCTTTCTTGAAATGAAAGCCTCCCACGCCCCCTCCCCTTTACATTTTAAATTATGAATAGGTATGGGTGTTGCTGAATGCTATTTCATTCAAAACGCTAATGTGTTGCTGAATGCTATGTCATTCAAAAGGCTAATGTGTTGTTGAATGCTATCTCATTCAAAACGCTAATGTATTGCTGAATGTTATCTCATTCAAAAGGCTAATGTGTTGCTGAATGCTATCTCATTCAAAAGGCTAACGTGTTGCTGAATGCTATCTCATTCAAAAGGCTCACGTGGTGCTGAATGCTATCACATTTAAATTTTTTAAACATCATGTTCAATAAAATTACCTTTGTAAAAAAGTTGTGTACCTACATTTATATTTTAATTAAATGATAATAATTCAACTGGTCTCGCGCCCCCCTTGGATTGCCTTCACGCCCCCCTAGGGGAGCGTGCCCCCCAGTTTGGGAACCTCTGCCTTAAAACAACCAAACCATGTTGAAAATTGGAAAATAAACGTTTTTTCAAATTTTCGACTTGAATCAGGATATAAACTCGGTACTTCCTTGGTGCGAGCGGAGTTTGATACACACTACACACTCTACTTGAGAAGCGTCCTCTAAAGTAATTTCACAACGGGATGTAAATTCTTACCTCATCTATTATCATTTCGTTAGATACTCTATTCCCTACTTCTCATGTCGTGGATGGGAGAGAGGTGTGCGGGGGGAATGGGAGATGATGGGGAGGAGGAGTGCGGAGGGAATGATTACTTACGTATGTTGTACTTACGTCAAAAAATGTTGAGAAATTTCCTCGTTGACATAATGAGCTATGGTTTGAATAGATGATTTTGGCACTAACAAAATTGTGACGTCATTTTCCATTAATAAAATGAGTTTCATATTTTTTTTAATGCACTAGTTACAGGTCCCTTTTACTTCCGATCTGTCGAATGTAGGGAAGCTTTGTGTTCATTAGTTCCGATCTATCGAATGTAGGGAAGCTTTTTATTTGTTACTTACGATCTATCGAATGTAGGGAAGCTTTGTATTCATTACTTCCGATTTACCGAATGTAGGGAAGCTTTGTATTAATTACTTCCGATCTGTCGAATGTGGGAAGCTTTTTATTTATTACTTACGATCTATCGAATGTAGGGAAGCTTTGTATTAATTACTTCCAATCCACCGAATGTAGGGAAGCTTTGTGTTCATTACTTCCAATCTGTCGAATGTGGGAAGCTTTTTATTTATTACTTACGATCTATCGAATGTAGGGAAGCTTTGTATTCATTACTTCCGATTTACCGAATGTAGGGAAGCTTTGTATTCATTACTTCCGATCTGTCGAATGTGGGAAGCTTTTTATTTATTACTTACGATCTATCGAATGTAGGGAACCTTTGTATTAATTATTTCCGATCTGTCGAATGTGGGAAGCTTTTTATTTATTACTTACGATCTATCGAATGTAGGGAAGCTTTGTATTAATTACTTCCGATCTGTCGAATGTAGGGAAGCTTTGTGTTCATTAGTTCCGATCTATTGAATGTAGGGAAGCTTTTTATTTGTTACTTACGATCTATCGAATGTTTATTTATTACTTATGATCTGTCGAATGTAGGGAAGCTTTGTATTCATTACTTCCGATCTGTCGAATGTGGGAAGCTTTTTATTTATTACTTATGATCTGTCGAATGTAGGGAAGCTTTTTATTTATTACTTACGATCTATCGAATGTAGGGAAGCTTTTTATTTGTTACTTACGATCTATCGAATGTAGGGAAGGTTTGTATTAATTACTTCTAATCCACAGAATGTAGGGAAGCTTTGTATAAATTATTTCCGATCTATTGAATGTAGGGAAGCAGTAAAATTCCCGACGGAACAATGCTAATCCAGAAAAATTCCAACGAGAAACCATTGGCCTTGACATAACACTTTCACCATAAACACTACACAATTCACGATGAATTTCAGTAGCATTAGAATAAGGAATATTCCCATTTTTGGTTTTTCAAAAAAAAAATAATCAGGGGCGGAGCCAGAGGGGTTCAAAATCAAAACTTGTTACACCCTGAAAACCGAATATTATTTTGATTTAGAAATTCGTTAAGAGTGGCTCAAAAAAGGTTTTCCATCTACATAAGTAATAAAAATAACAACTTTTAAGTTTTATCGGTGCCGTAGGTCGGGAAAACCAAATCTCGTATTTCTTCCAGAGGTTAAAATGACGACTTAGAATACGGCCATTTTGGGTTAGAAGGTCTGTAGTAAGTATATGATTTAAGACTTAAAATTGGGAGTGGCCTCAATAAGGAACCATTTTAGCCAAAAAAAAAAAAAGAATTACTAACCCTCACACTCATTCACAACAGAGCCGTATTATTGAGCAAATTTCCATAGAAAAACTGCATATTAAGAACACTTCAATTAACACCTTGGAAACAAACAGAATTCCGAAATTCCAAGCGGTTCAAAAGTTATGGGCACCGGGCAGGACTTCTGGGACATACTGTATATTCTAACTTAATGTCTATAATATAATATTTCAAAAAGTGAGGCTTTGTTTTATTTCGATTCCCCGATTTTCCTTTAAACGTCTGTTTGATTGTTCGTTACATGATAAGGACATATTGTATCTCATTCAGTGAACTCGCTAGGATGGTACAATTTTGTAGTACTGTCTGTCTACCTTATAATTAACTCATGTAGCAGTGTAAATTTTACACTGCATTGCATTCCAATGCACCCTTTATAAAATCCACTAGCGTAAAGTATTCCATTGCGACATGTCCGGTTGCAAAAAATAAATTCATTTCAGAGGCCTTCTCTTCTTTTTTTTAACAAAAACATGAATGTAAAGTGAAAAACAAAGCCAAGAATATTGTAATTATTAAAATGTAAGTTTCGAGTTTCAAAGGGTCATCGGCCTGTGAAAAATCACAGCCGAGTCCAGATCCTCCAAGTGCAATGACTGTTTGATACCTTCTAGACAGGAGGACGGACTGCTAAAGCCAAATAAGTACCTATAACCTATATTTGCTTCATTTTACCTTCAAACTGTAGAATCGTTCTCCCAATCTGTACATACTAAAAGGCAGTCCCTACTCATGGATTGTAACTCATAGTTTTATACACTGTATAGGCCAGAGGTTCCCAAACTGAGAGGTGCGCCCCCCTGGGGGGGGCGTGAAGGCAAGCCAAGGGGGGGGGGCGAGCCAAGTTAAATTATTATCATTTAGTTAAAATATAAATGTACACAATTTTTTTACAAAGGTAATTTTATTGAATGTTTAGAAAATTTGAATGAGGTAGCATTAAGCAACACATTAGTTTTTTTAAATGACATAGCATTCAGCAACACATTAGCGTTTTGAATGAGATAGCATTCAGCAACAGTGATAGCAATCAGCAACACATTAGCGTTTTGAATGAGATAGCAATCATCAACACATTAGTGTTTTGAATGAGATAGCATTCAGCAACACATTAGCGTTTTGAATGAGATAGCAATCAGCAACACATTAGCGTTTTGAATGAGATATCAATCAGCAACATACTAGCGTTTTGAATGAGATAGCATTCAGAAACACCAATACCCATTCATAATTTATAATGTAAAGGGTAGGGAGGCTTTCATTTCAAGAAAGGGGGCGCGGTACCAAAAAGTTTGGGAACCCCTGGTATAGGCGGTTCTAGCCTAAAATTTATGGGTGGTCTTGAAGGAAAAAATAGGAAATTGATTTTTTTTTCCATTTTATCTTATGTAGGACCCGAAAATTTCTAAGGGGCTTAAGCCTCCGAAGCTCCCCCCCCCCCTAAAACCGCCTATGATGAACTGCATACCCTAGTCACTTATTTTTACAGTTCTAAAAACTAAAAAAGCCTATTCATAGGATTTCTCGTGAAAATATTCATGAGTGCAGCATGTCCAAGAGACGTAGGGCAATTTTTTAAAAAAATATAAAATATTGATAATATTGATTCAGAGGTCAAAATTAATAATTTGCTGTATTGAATATTTGCCCTCATAAATATTTTCACGAGAAATCCTTTGAATAGACTTTTGCAGTTCTTAGAACTGTAAAAGTAAAGGCTTGAGAAAAATTCCTTTGTCCTAAAATTTTATCAAAAATAAAGAATTGAATACTATTTGGCCTCACTCACTGCCTTTTGTTCTCCCATATTGTTCCGATTTCTTTCATGTCCTTTTTGTTTTGTTTTAACAAATAAAAATTCTTCGTTATTTATTTTTCTTCGTATTGTCTATGCCAAAGAAATGTCCATTGTTGAAAATAACACAAAATTTTCTGTAGAATAGAAAATGCCAGCGTCTATGGTACGTTGAATACACCAGTTCCCCTTATAAGTTAAGCAATGTGTAGTTAGGTTTTTCATAGTTGGTCATCACATGGGTTCGTGCCTTTTGATGCGGGTAGACCCAATTATTACTGGATGTCTTAAGCTTAGCCCTGTCGATACAGTCATCACTATTGCAGGAGTAGCTTCCCCGCCCACACGCACACGTTAGAAGTGCTGTGCCAAAGAAGCAGGTCCTTGACCATCGACATCCACTTTACGGGTATGTTGAAAAACCTACCAGATTAAGATCAAGGCGAAGTTTTCTCCAGCATACCAAACAGTTGAATGTTTCAATCGTTAGGGCTGTATCAGCGGAGACCAAA
Source organism: Pachypsylla venusta (assembly GCA_012654025.1). Classification (NCBI taxonomy): domain Eukaryota; kingdom Metazoa; phylum Arthropoda; class Insecta; order Hemiptera; family Aphalaridae; genus Pachypsylla; species Pachypsylla venusta. Next base: position 7,148,104 of record CM022883.1, read on the forward strand.
AACGGAATCAGATTCTTGACCACCGACATCCACTTTACGGGTATGTTGAACAACCAACCAGATTAAGGTCAAGGCTAAGTTTTCTCCAGCACACCAGACAGTTGAATGTTTCAATTTACTGTGAGAGACAAGCGGGTTTTATTGTGCCAAGAAAGCGATAAAGAGAGTAACAATCTGATTTCAATTGCAACTTCGTGCAGTAGTCACAAAAGAGAAGGGGGAAGGGTGTGGAAAGGTAGAATTAAAGAAAGCAACGATGAACAAACCAAATTGGGAGGGGGAGATATTAAAGAAGAAGATCTCACTTCGTTGACCAAATCAAGTAAGGTTTTGTTTTAAGTGCACGATTTTTTTTTTTTTTTTTTTTTNTAAGGTTTTGTTTTAAGTGCACGTTTTTTTTTTTTTTTGGTCCACGATAACTCTCGAACGCCTTGTCCGACTGTTCGATTGCAAATGTTTCAACGGGTGCATAAAAAGAAGCAAATGCCTCGTAGTATTAGGATCATACTTCTTAGCATCTCCCCAATGGGGTGAGCAAACGGTCAACCTCGGAGCATATGCTGAAGTGTTGTGTTGCGTTATTCTTAACATTTTTGGAGCAAACGATCAACCTCGGAGCATTTGCTGAAGTGTTGTACGTAGAACCGGCCATCGCAAGCCGATTTGCTTAAGTAACATTGGCTTCCTTTTATACAACTAACCAAAGTTCTTATCAACACACAATTCATGTGAAAATTGCGCACAGTTTTTGTTAAATTTGAATCGAAAAACACATTATTTTATAATGTGTTTTTTTGTTTGTTTTTCCAGGACATACCGATTTCAACCCATGTGGACTTTTCATTTCCCCTGTACTCACTCTTTGCGTACAGTGAGGGAGCATTGACAGAAAAAGCTCGAAGGATGAGATTTACTGGCGTTCCTGTACTTTTTATACCCGGTCACAGTGGATCTGGAAGACAAGGTTGGTACCTTCTTCCTTTATTATTTTAAACTGAATTTGTTAGTCATCATTATTAAGTCAACAGTTAAGCAACTGGTTTGCAGTAGTCCTCCATTTCAGATAGACTACTTTGTCTCAGGAATGAATTGATGTATAGGATGGTTTCCTGTTGCCTTCCCTATTCCCTCTGATATTAATACCTTTCATCTTACTTTTGCAAAATGAAATGTAGAAATAATCTGAACGAAGTTTACATTATATTTTAACACCATCAGCTCAGGTGCACTGGGGTCGTGAGAAGGGTCACCTATAGTTCACCTTCTCTTTAAAGAAGAGCCGGAGGAAAATCTCTGTGTTACCCATAAATATCCCACCATTGAATTATAATAATAGGTATCATAATAGACTTTAAGGGTCTTGGTCTGTCAGTAGTAAGCCGCCAGTCGTATTTTTGTGGTCAAAATCTCATATAGAGGATAACATACGATGCTTCAGCTGGATTTCGAACCCGCGACCCTTGGATTACCAGGCAGACGCTCTGATAACTGAGCTTCATTAGGTGACGGTACTAAGTCCTCGTAAATAGAGAAGGTTTGTGTTAGGAAGTGAAAGCGGGAGCTTCAAACCAAAGATGGAAAAGACATCCGCAAAATGCTTTTTCTACGTAGTTTCTATAGATTAGAGATTATGATCCCGAACCTTCTTGACAATCCCGAAGTTTCGGGACTGGAACGATCACAATCCCGGGATCCCGGGACTGGTTCCGGGATTTGAAAAAAATTGAGAACCTTCCAAAAATCAAGTAGAAGTAGGTATAGTTACTATAATAAGTAGATAAAATAATGTGGAGTCCGTTTGTGGAACCGTCAAGAGTTTTCAAAATAGCATCACATTTTTTACACTTTGCAGCATTTTTACCGTCTTTGGCCACTAAAAAATGACTCCAAACGGATAAAGGATCTGAATCTTTTTTGTCCTATATAAAACCGTCCATTTTAAAGTCAAACCGAACATAAGTTGTTACGTTCAAAAAAAAAAATGTTAGAATATGTTAGATTATTAGAACATTAAACATTTTTTTTTTTTAACTGAAAAAAATGAAATTCCGACTCCTTTGTTTTTATTTGAAAATCCCGGGATTGGACGGCGAATCCCGGGATCAAAATTTTAGCCATTTTTGGGCGGGATCCCGGGATCGTAATCCCTACTATAGATACTGTAAGAAGCAAACTAGAGATGCATTGCCAGGAAAGGGTACAGCTAAAGAGAGTAGGCACCGAACAAAATGTTGTGGCATAGTAGAATGAAGAAAAACAACGCCAACACCAAATAGAATTGGGAAAAGTTGAAGTTAAAGAAGAAAATAAAAATATAACAGTAGTGTGTTCCAAATTACAAGTGTCTATGTGCTGCCCATCGCCTTAGTGGTGTTGCATTGATCGTCAAAAAGTATGAAGATTTTGAGATTATCAGAGGTTTCCAAATTTTTGTTGCTCTTATTCTTTTCGTTTATTTTTCAGTTCGATCAATAGCTTCTGTGAGTTTAAGAAAATCTCTCAACATGAAAATCAATTTCCACTTTGATTTTTTTGCGGTTGATTTTAACGGCGAATATTCGGCTCTCTTTGGAGGAGTGTTGGCTGCACAGACAGAATATGTGTTGTTCAGTTTGAATAAGATTATGTCGCTCTATCCAAATCACAAGAAGCCATCCTCCATTGTAGTGATTGCTCATTCGATGGTAAGTTACAACTTCATAGATCAAGGGCCATATTCTAAAACTCCACTTGAGTGCGAGTTGGAGTGGTCACTACCACTTGACTGTCTGATTTGTATTTTAAAAAATGTTCGGACCAAAAAAAATACATGTAATTTTATCTTTATAAAATAAAAACAGAAATGTTATAAGTGCGAGTGGACACTTCGCTAATTTTGTAGTCGGAGTGACAACTCACACTTGAGTGGAGTTCTAGAATATGGCACTAAGAGGTGTTGCAGTAGCAATTACCACCAAGAAGAAAAAAAACGAAAATCAATGATATTGGTATAATTGTCTTTTATCACCATCAGAAGGAATTAGAATGCTTGCTATGTGACACTTTGAGTAATGAGTATCTTTGTTGTGCATTGCTGTAGATTTGATTTTGGGTTCACCGCTACTCTTGTTGTTAATTAAGGCGAAAACGCCGCCTGGTCCAGATAAGTTGGGGCGGCCTGTATGACTTCTTTACAGCAATTTCACTCAAGAAAAAAAAAAAAAAAAAACGAGNAGAAAACGAGAGCTAAGCGGGAGAAAGAAGAGGGTTAAACACGATTCTGTTTTCCCGTGCTTCGCTACGGTTACAAAATTCAACAACAATTTCGAGATCGCGAAATTAAATCTTCTCAATTTTATATTTTTGGTGAAACCGACCCCAGAGTGAACACGGCTCCTATTTAGAAAATTCAATATTTTACTCAAAGATATTACTTTTTGCACTGCGGAACACCTTCGTATAAAATTTCAGCTTTCTCTCTCAATTTTGGTGGAACTTACCCCCAGAGTGAGCATTGCTCCTAGTTAAAAAAATTCACTATTTTATTCAAGTACATTACTTTTTGTACTTCGGAACACCTTTGTATCAAATTTCAGCTTTCTCGCTCATCCCGAAGTGGTACTTCTGAAATCCGATTTTTTGGTGGTGAAAACCGTGCATAAATCGGGGAGAAACCGAAAATTTTCCAATTTTATATTTTTTATGGGGTCCTTATATACTATTTTGGGGGGGTCTATTCTCGGTAATTTTTCGTTGTCTCTTTTAGTTCGCCCAGAAAAAAATTGCAAAAAGACCCGTTAAATAGCGTCATTTTTAGCGGTAACTTGCTCCCACATGAACTTTTTTTTTTTTTNCTACATACTAAAAGGAACCTGTGTGCTAAATTTCAAGTCTCTACGTTTAGCCATCGTGGAGCTACGTTGATTATCAGTCAGTACGTCAGTCAGTATACCAACTGGGCTTTGCGTTTTATAAGTATAGATAGAAATTATTCAAGGCCGTAAATAAGAAAATTTGAAAGAAAGGAAAAAATGGCTTCCGACCTCTATGGATGGCTGTAAGTACTAAATAGCTACCTAATGATTTTATTTAGCATCGAGCTGCGACCCCCCTTTTGCTGCTGATGACCACACTATTGAAAATGTCCACTCATAAAATCAGTGTCACACATCAAGGATTAGCAATATACCCCTTTGAAGTACGTCTCTTTACCACCTATTGGTAATTCGAGACAAGGGTTTTTATCCTCCATTTGCTGCTAACTGACAAACCAGCTACCCACATTGACTTCATCCAGCCTGGGTTGGTCCAGGATGCTGGTCACAAGGGATGTTGCTTAACTTCAGTGATCTGAGGGAAACTTGTGTAATGTGTGTTCATCACTGTCATAGACGCCGGCTAGTCAACTTCTCGTATTGCCATATCAAAATCATTCACATTTACAAAAGTGACGTGAGCTATAAATCCAATTAACACCGTCAATCGTTTGTGTCCCTCCCTTCCCTGCAGTAGACACTTGGCCTAGTTTGTCATAATAGGACGATGTCATATGACTTCATTCGACAGGATACGTACATTGTAAACAAAGCGGTTAATATCTGGATTAGAGCTTCCTATCCTCTAAGTAAACTCTCATTTAGAACATCAAACTTTTCATTAAACGAATATTTTGTTAAAAAAGGTCTTTTCCTGGGTTCGAACCTCGACCATAGCTCCCTTTTCTATCCCTGTAGCTAACCTAAGTGTCATTTTTTAATGAACATTAAAAAAAAAGTTCATTCTTGATAATGGAGTAAAATCCGAAATACGCGTATCGAATAATTGTGAACGTTAGTGAACTCCACTTTTGCCTCCTATATACATCCCGAAATGCACTTGTATATGTGTATGTATGTTACGCGATACAAGCCACAATTTTCATTGGATTGTGACGAAATTTGGTATACATGTTCAGGGTATGAAGAAAATTTGCAAGGGGACCTAATATTTGTTTTTGAAAATGTTTTTTTTTTATCTTTTTAGCGGTTTGTTGCAGAAACGTAAAATTTTGATATGTGATGGTTGGTGTTAAGGGCTTTTCAATTTTGAACATTTTTTTAAATTTGATTAAGCTATTTTTTTTATTAATGACTACAACACTAACGTGATCACCTGATCATATTGATCCACTATTATATTAAAATTGTAGAAGATAAAGTCAAGTGTTTTTCTTCATTTCCATTTCTTGTATTTGATAGTTCTATCAGGTGTCCTAAATGTTTTCTTACTTTGATCTATTTTTTGTTTTCAGGGCGGTATGGTTGCCAAAGGACTTTATCTTCAAAAGAATTTTAATCCGAATTTAATTTCAACAATTATAACTTTGGCAACTCCCCATCAACCAGTTGTCCTGTTAGATTCTTTTTTGGAAGACTATTATAGTAAAGTGAATTCCTATTGGTCAACATTTTCACACAATAATACAAGCATTGTTTCTATTGGAGGAGGTCATACGGATATCCATGTGAGATCTCCATTGACTAAAACAAAGCATGCGAACATGTGTACCTCGGTGAGTAGAGTATAGACCTGTCGTTTCCAAACTGGTTGATATAGCCCTCCAGTGGGCGGTAGAAAGTTTGGCGTGCGATAGATGTGTACCTCGGTAAGTAGAGTATATACCAGTCGTTTCCAAACTGGTCGATATAGCCCTCCAGTGGGCGAAAGTTTGGCGTGCGATAGATGTGTACCTCGGTAAGTAGAGCATAGACCTGTCGTTTCCAAACTGGTCGATATAGCCCTCCAGTGGGCGGTAGAAAGTTTGGCGTGCAATAGATGTGTACCTCGGTGAGTAGAGTATATACCAGTTGTTTCCAAACTGGTCGATATAGCCCTCCAGTGGGCGGTAGAAAGTTTGGCGTGCGATATATGTGTAACTCGGTGAGTAGAGCATAGACCAGTCGTTCCCAAACTGGTCGATATAGCCCTCCAGTGGGCGGTAGAAAGTTTGGCGTGCAATACATGTGTACCTCGGTGAGTAGAGTATAGCCCAGTCGTTCACAAACTGGTTATATAGCCCTCCAGTGAGTGGTAGAAAGTTTGGCGTGCGATAGATGTGTATCTTGGTGAGCAGGTGTATAGATCAGTCATTTTCAAACTGATCGATATAGCTCTCCAGTGGGTGGTAGAAAGTTTGGCGTGCGATACATGTGTACATAGGTTAGTAGAGTATACTCTTAGTCCAGATATGTTGAAACTGGTTGATATTGCCCACCTGTCGGGCGGTAGAGCAAATTTGGTGTGCGATACATTTGCACCTCGGTGAGTAGGTGTCAGTCATTATCAAACTGGTCAGTATTGCCCAGAAATTGGTGGGTAACGGAAATTAGCGGGGGAGTTAAAATACAGAGGTAAAATAGATACACTTTGGGGTCATACCAAATATTGACAAAATTACTTTTGAAATGGATGTAAAACTAATATCAGACTTTAGTTTCTTGATAGGTATTAACATGTTATTTAATGACTTATGATTTTTGTTATAAATCTGCGTAACATTTTTTGATCTTTCTGTGTTAGTGTCCATATCTCACATCCATATGTCGTAAGAGGTTTTATAAGGGTTTTATAGATTTTCAATTTCGTTTTTCTACTTATCAGTCGACTTTCTAGACGTTTTAATGTTTTCAAAGTAGGCTCTGTTTCCATATTCTTTCTTTGATGGCACTGGTTGGTCTTGCTTGATGATGTAGCCATCGAGGGGATCAAACCAGCTTCATTAGGAGGTGGGAGATCGTCGGCAAAAAGCGAGTTTCCAGGCAGCTTTTATTGATACTGTGAGGAGCAAGCGAGGGTTACCGCGCCCAGAGGGGGTTGCAGCTGAAGAGAGTGGTTGCTGAACAAAGGGTTGTGGCATAGTAAAATTAAGGAAAGTAGCGCCGACCCCAAATGGAAAGGGTGATGTTAAAAAAGAAGGTCTTGCTTGATGATCAAGGATATCTATGTCCTAGAATAACACCAGTGTGGACACAAGAAATGATGACAGTGAAATTAAACACAGAAATAATATACTCGATTTATAAGAAAGGCAATAAAATGGATTGTGAGAATGAAAATGAGGAAATACCTTTTACAGCGTGGTACTTTGAGGGTTTCATTTTTTTCTTTGTTTCCAGAGTGGTTTTATTCCTGCTGTTTGGATACAAACGGATCATAAAAGTATAGTTTGGTGTAAACGATTAGTCAAAGTTTTGGTTCGTATTTTGTTCGACAGTGTGGATAGGCAGACGAGGCAGATTACAACTGACGTTCAGTTGAGGAACAATATAATGCTATATCATTTGGAACAGGTAAACTTACTCACTAGCTGGCACCAATATCATTCCCACTTTTTTTTGGCTTGACGTCTTTTTTACATCTATTGGTCATTCGAGACGGGGGTTTTACTCTCCATTCGCTGAAAACTTGCAAACCAGCTACCCACATTGACGACTTCAAGCCTGGGTTGGGCCGGAAAATTTTCCAACATCACTAGTGCGCGAACCCCACGTGGACACCCACATGTTACAAAATCGCAGTGCGTTGCTTAACTTCAGTGATCCTACGGGAACTGGTGTATTCAACGTGCCACAGACGCGTGCTTTATCTGAAAAGAATGCTTCTATTTTCTAAAACGATGATTTTTTTTAAATTTGGCTTAACGTCTCTTTAATATACATTGGTCATTCAAGACGGGGGTTTCACCTTTCATTCGCTTCAAATTTGCAAACCAGCTTTCCACACTGACCAGCGAGGTTGAGTCGGAAAAATAGCCAGCATCTCGAGGGCGCGAACCCACGTGGACATCCATTTGGCACAACCTCGCTGGACGTTCCTTAACTTCAGTCATCGAACGGGAACTGGTGTATTTAACTTGCCATAGACGCTGGCTATTGCCTTTTTTTACAAGGAAAATACGTTTTCTCAGTGGCAGATTGTGTGATCCAGTTCAGTATGTCAAAGCTTAACAGTAATGTTTACTGTTAAACTTTGACATGGTCGTAATTTCTTCCAATCTTATTATGACTTTCTAACTTCCTTAGTGAAAATAAGTCATACTTGAGGGTGACCACCTCACGGTTCATACTAAAACTTCAGTATGGAACCCTTTATATCTAACTGAGAGTGACGAAAAACAATTAGAACCCAAAATGGAACCTACATAATAAATTTCATCTAAATCGGCCAACGCTATGTGTAAAATTCCAGTTAACGACGCGGTGTACAGGGTACGGAGCACAGACGGATTTTTATTCGATTTTTGGGTTCTGCGTACCTTGAAACGCTAAAAATAATTTTCTTTCGTAGGGGGAATTTTTTTAGCCAGATATCACTTGCAAAAATAGTACCAGGAACATTTGTCCATAATTTAAAACAAACAGACAGTATTAGTTAATCTTTTTTTCTATATGAAACATTAGGCTGGATTTACAACTGGTTATTGTTGTTCTCATGTGCCGCCTACTTAATTTAAATTCTTGTTTCAGCGTTATGGTAGCAAATCTTATCTGGACGTCAACAATTTAGGTTCCCAAGTATTCTCTTCTCAAGGAGAATGGATTGAAGCTTTTGGACTGCAGGGATGTTTCGTTTATCAATCTGGCTTGTCAAGTCCCACCCATATTTTGGTCAAAATATTACCTCTTGAGAGTAACCCTCAACACGAAATTATGGTCATAGACACTGTCAATGTTGATGATGGAGAGTTTCTGTTCGGATGTAGTGCCAACGAGTTTGATGGGGAGAAGAAATATTGGTGAGTATGATATGACGGCTGTGTGGACATTGTCCTCCAGATAGTGTGTCTGAGGGTAACCCATGGAGTTTTTTTCGGATGTAGTGCCAACGGCTTTGATGGGGAGAAGAAATATTGGTGAGGTGATTTTCAGAGTGCAGAGCTCTGAAATGTATGGGCAGTAGTTGTAAGTTTATGACGACAATTTACAAAACACTGTATTGCACATATGTAAAACTCCTGAATACTGTTTTATAATTGTCCTTTTTTTTCGTGTAAAATGACCTGCTTTTGAAAAATTTCATCTGGTAACCCTAATTGTGGATAACTCTTGTCTTAGGTACTGATTTTAAAATGCCAATTATTATTTTATTTTTTAAATTTCTATCTATCTTTTATTTCAGCAAAGTTGGCGAAAATTTATCCAACGTAGCGAGATATCTTCCCAGTGTCAAAGGCAGACGACTTCGAGCTCATATTAATATGACCGAGCTGAGGAAACATAAACATAGTCACATTATGATCAGAGTGTCTCAGGGATATGGATATGTGAGTATACAGGTGTAAACGCATGGATAATTTTGATGAGCTCAAAACGAAACGAAAATAATGTCTGAACGTGTGTCCAGAAATGTACCCCTTTAGGAGCTAAGAAGAGGATAAAATATTGTTTTTCTTTTGCGAGGCAATTCATGAATTAATCATCACCAAAATTGGTATACAGGAGTTTTCTTAGGTTCTGATTCAATTGTTTTTTTTTCACCACGGTGAACAAAAATTTAAAATGGTGGTTTAAAGGGAATGACTTTTTATGAGAGTCGAAATTTTTATGGGTCCCATTCAAAATAAAGCCCGTGTTTTTTTTTTATCGTTCCTACGAACACCCAATAAAATCAGCGAATTTAATCTCTATGATTTGTTTTCGCTCCCGAGCACCGTTTCTGAGTATTTTAGTAAAAACTTTATTTGTCACATCCTGCATGAGAGAACACTTCCTGCTAATAGAATCATTTTCTTGTTCAATTATCTTTCACTAGAAGGTTATTCCCGCTTCGCTTGGCGCATTAGAGACCTGGCCGTTCACACTAAAACAAACTTTGTCATAAAAGTAAGATTTTTAGTGGCATTAGTGTCACGATAGAAAGTGGCGACCGAGGGGAGCAAGCCAGCTTCATTAGGTGACGATCCTAAGTCTGTGTAAACCAAACATGGAAATTCGTCAACAAATTGCAGTTTGTACGCATGTGAGAAGCAAGCGAGGGTAACCCAGTGCCAGGAAATGGTATAGTCGAAGAGAGTAGGCACTGAACAGAAGATTGAGGTATTGTAGAATTAAGGCAGTTAACGCCGACTCTAACTTCTTCTTTAACTTCACCCTTTCCCAATTCTATTTGGGGTCGGCGATGGTTTCCTTAATTCTACCTTCTGTTCTGTGCCTACTCTCTTTAGCTGCAACCTTAAACCCTTTCCTGGCACGGTAACCCTAGCTTGCTTCTCACAGTATCCCTAGACACTGCGTAGAAACTCGCTTTTTGCTGATGATCTCTTATAATTGGTTTGAAGCAGATTTTTTAAACCCTTCCTAACACCAAACTTTCTGTATTTACACGGGCTTAGGACCGTCACCTAATAAAGCTTGTTTGCTCACCTCGGTGGCTACATTAACGCCGAGTCTAACTAAAATTAAGAAAAGGTGAAGTTAAGGAGGAAGATGAAATGTCACAAGAGACAAACGGTTTATTTTAATTTGATTTTTCTTTATTAAAAATAATGAACTAAACTTGTTTGTTTTCTAGATTAAAGTGTCGTACGACATATTCCGTAACGAAGATAGAAACATTTACACAAACGTGTTCGATTCTTTTTTCAAATCAAACCAAGTCATTTCAACGAACAAGAAAAATTATTTACGTTTCACTCTCGCTTATGAAAATTTTGATCACGTCTGGATGGCGCAGAGAATTCGCGTAAGTTTTAAACAGTACACCAAATTGTAATCACTTGAACAGGATCCACCTCCTCCATGATGATCGATTCTTTGCACCAGGACGATCTGGAATGCATACCATTGCAGTTACAGCTAAGGATCTTCAAAACCTTTTCGGTTACCTCATATCAACCTTTTTTCTATCATTATTCCAAACCTGGATGTAGAAAAAGAAAAAAATAGTTGATTTTAAGAGAAACACAGCTAGAACAAGAAAAAAACTCATGTGACACATGGGTTTATTATTTTTCTGACAAAAAATAATAAACCTTTTTTGGCCTCCCAAAAAATGGGGGGGGGACAAAAAAAATTGAGGGGGGTCTCGTGACGATTCCAAATCTGGGGCGTAATTAGACCCTAAATTTGACATACCTACTAAATTTGAAGTTTCTAGCTCTTACCGTTCTCTTTTTAGACAGGATTAATGAAAACCGCTTTAAAGCGGTAAAAACCGCCAGCGATATATTTGATTGAACCCAAAAGTTTTGGAGATAGCTGAGACCCCAAATGTGACATACATATAAAATTTCAAATCTCTAGCTCTTACCATTCTCCTTTTAGACAGCGATACTGAGAACCGCTAAAAAGCGGCAAAAATCGCCAAGGGTGTATTCGATTGCACCCAAAAGTTTCGGGGCACAATTAGAGCCCAGATGGGACCTATACACCAAATTTCATCCAAATCGGTCAACGCTAAGTGGCAAAAGTGCCCATCACGGCGTACGGCGGACAAACGAATTTTTTTATTCGATTTTTGGATTCCACGTACCTTGAAACGTATAATATCAAATTTTGAAAGGGGGGTAATTTTTTTTTTTTGTTCGTGACGATTCCAAAGGTTCATTATTGAAAATAATAAACCAAAATTATAAAAGCTACTGAAGAGAAAGATTTAAAGTTCATAGAGATAAAATCTTAATAGCTTTGGTGGATCTTTCTTTTCTCCGCATTTGGGACTACCTTCAAACAAGGACTCGATAAATAATTTAAAGTCAATTTCCAGATAGTACTAGTGCGTTTTTACACGAAACAATTCACCTGGTCAGATATCAGGTTCTACAATAATTTTTGATTCAATAGTGGCATCATCGTGTCCGATGGTAGCCAGATGTTTGAGACTACAGCTCCAAAGAACTTATTATTTGCTGTTTTTTTTTTATATAGAACACAAAAATTGACTTATCATTTTTTTACATGTCTTCAGGTTACTCCATTAAATTGCAGTTCAGACAAATACTATCAAACCATCGCTTCTGCCGTTGTCCCTTGGAGTAATCAAAACGTTAAATATATGATCAATAGAAACGTTTCGTCGCACACTTTTTCATTGATGATGTTTGAACCAAAGCCAGTGGGTGAAGATCGACAACTGACACACGTTCAGTTTGATTTTGATGACGTCTGTGAATACAAAGTCACGTAAGTGAAATAATAGTAATAATAACCAACAAGTAATCTCCAGCAACGATTACACCTCTACTACCTACAATGAGCAGATACATACAGACAGATATGTATCTGCAAACAAACCTGATTTAGTGATGAAAAATTATAAAGACAAAACTTGCCTCATCATAGAAGTGTCCGTTCCATCTGAAATACAAAGAATGTGGCAATTAAAACAAAGAGAAATACATAGAAATACAAAGAATGTGGCAATTAAAACCAAAAATAGTTCCAATTATAGTGGGTGCACTTCGAGCACCCACTATAATTCTAAGTCCATCTCTAAGTCCTTGGAGTACCATCTAAAGCAAATAGTACTAGTGCTACCGGGGAAGTCAAATGAATCAGAAATACAAAATATTGCATTGTGTGGGACAGCACACATTCTGCGGAAATTCTCCAGAATAAGAAGAAAAAAAAAGTAGCACTCCTGAGGATAAAAGAATTCGTCTGGAGTACTATCAAAGAAAACCAGTTCAAAAGCTGAGAACCTGAATCAACAATAATAATTATAATAGAAAGAACAACTGAAATTCTGTCGGGACGGTTGATTGTCGAGATGGACAGATTTTCCAGTAAATAATCAATCAACCAATTGTTTTATCTGATAGTGAGACTGCTGCTCTAAATAAGTTTAGTTTGCTGCCGAAGTTTTGAATTGTCATCATACATCTAATTTTTTAGGCTAATAATTGGCACGGGACCTCTGAATCATGTCAATCACAGTTATATAATTACGTCAGTAACACAAGAGTTACAAACAATGATATTAGATATCTTGTAGGTTAATAATTCGTATGGGACCCTAGAACCATGTCAATCACTAAAATATGAGTAGGACAGTGGGGTTATCGAAAATATTTTGATGGTTCTTGGTCGGAACTGTGATGGTATGCATTCAAGGTCGTCCTGGTATGTAGCACCGGCCATCGCAATGCCGATTTGCTTAAGTATTGGCTTCTTTTTTATACAACTAATTAAAGCTCCTATCAGCCACAATTCATGAAATCTGGCACAGTGTTCATTAAATTTTAGTCTTTACAATGATTTGCGTTCAAAGTTGTCCTAATATGTAGCACTGGCCATAACAATGCTGATTTGCTCAAGTATTGGCTTCTTTTTATACAACTAATCAAAGCTTTTATCAGCCACAATTTATGTGCAAATCTAGCACATTTTTTATTAAATTTTAGTCGTTACAATCATTTGCGTTCAAGATCGTCCTGGTATGTAGCACCGGCCATTTTGAGGTAAAAAAGTGTTCTTATCATGGTCATAGAACTTTCATATTTCCAGCCTTGTTTTTTCTTCTTTTTTGAACGTAAGAGGCGTTATTTTGTTCAAATTTATCATAGCTTGTCAATGTTGTCTTCCTGTTTCAGCGTGGAGTTCTCATTTTTAGATGCAATCGGTGCCATACTGTTCACTTACTCTCCCATTGTGTTATCTTATGTGACGGCCATTTTAGTGTTTACGTTGTCTTATCAACTTATTGAGTTGGATAATCGACACTCTTGTTCAATGCTCCCTCTAGTTCTCATTCAAAGTGGAGGATCTCCACTGTCGATATTCATTGCGATCAAACTTGTGTCGGGCATTGCATGGACTGTTGGACTCGGACTAAATCGGTTGCCGCCTGAGTAAGTTCAATTCATCTTCTTCTTCTTTTTATTTATTATTTTCAATAATAAACTTACAACAAACTCTCTCATACCTATGAGTGAGTTTATAAGTGGGGAACCACAATGGGTAACTTTCCACTTAACACAAACTCACTCATACCTTTATAAGTGGGCAACATAATTATTTTTCTTCTAGAAAATTTGTAAACAAATTAAATAAAATATACAAAAAATATGTTAAAAAATAATAATAATGAACCTTTGATATCAAACAGAATTGTTTTTCTCAACGGTCCACGGTACCTTCTCAAAATTCATCCTCATGGGATGCGGGGGGGGGGGGNGTAGAAAAGTACTAAGTTGAAAATTTACCGACCCCGCCGAGCGGGAATTGAACCCGGACCCCGGTGTGCAATGCCAGTGTGATGCCCAGAAGAACTAAATCGGTAACATATTGTATGAAATTGGATCGAAAAACGCTGAATAAGATCCATTTATCTTTGGTTTTAGGCCATTTAAAAGTCGCCTACAAAAAGACGTCTGGACGGACTCCAAGATGATTCATTTTACTCTCTTCAAATCCCTTGTTGATACTTATAGACTACCTGAATGTGTGTTCAACAAACAGTGTACAAACATTTTTTTTAAACTTTAAATGGCCTAAGCAGGTTAACCACAAACTACTAGCCAGGAATGTACAAACATTATCCATTTCCTTGTTCCTCGCATGACATCTCCGTGGCAGAGTGGGCATCACATTCGACCTTTACCAGGGAGATGCTGGGTTCAAATCCTGGGAAGGACGATTTTTTTTTTCGAATTTTCTACATGTTTTGGTTGTGTTTAGACATAAGAGGACAATTGAGTATGGTAAAGTAGTAAATTAATTTGTTAAGTATAGCTTCGTGATTTCTGATTTCTGTATGCACATATTTCTACTAACTGTCGTTCTGTTTTGGGTTTCTTCTCCTCCATAGACTCCAAGAGTTGTTCTACCTTCCAGCTCCTGACACTGCAAAGATCTACGCTCAAAATTTAGATGGTTTTGTGTTACCCCCATTAATATATTCGATGGCGTTAGCATGTGTTATAGGATTTGGTGTTATAGGATATGTGTCCATTGTATTGTGGGGAAAAACCTTTAACGCCATAGCTCTCAGGTATGTTAAGTCATCAATTATTCGCGCCCAATTAGATGGTCTTGTGTTACCCCAATAATATATTCGATGGCGTTAGCATGTATCTCCGGTGTTATAGGATATGTGTCCATTGTATTGTGTTAGAAAATCTTTAACGTCATAGCTCTCAGGTATGTTAAGTCATCAATTATTCGCGCCCAATTAGATGGTCTTGTGTTACCCCAATAATATATTCGATGGCGTTAGCATGTGTTGTTATCTCCGGTGTTATAGGATATGTGTCCATTGTATTGTGGGAGAAAATCTTCAACGTCATAGCTCTCAGGTATGTTCGCACCCGATGATGATATCATGCAGATTCCCACTAGTTTTAGTGGGAATTTGCGTATTAATGAAAAAAATGGACTCCCTGGTGCCTGGTGGAAGATTACCATTGGGCGGGGTTAATAGCCTAGGAATTTTCTACCCCCCGCAATTATTTTGAATCTTTTTTTTAAAATCCTCGTTCAGATTAATAATAAAAAAACTCTCAGCTCCAAGGGCTAGATGGTATTCCTTACGAATACCGTCCAGCCCTTGGAGCTCTATTTAATGTTATTATTATAAATTGTGGCGGCCTTTACATTTGATATTCCAAGTACTGCGTCCAGCAGTTAGGACTGTTGCACACCTTTATTTAATGTAGTCAAATACTCAAATAAATGAGGCAAAAAATGGCGCCACAGTCTCAGTTGTGCATTGAATCCTTGCACCCTGTTTACCAGGTTAGTGCTTGACCACTTTGCCACTAAGGCAAGTTCGCTTTTTATTAAATCTTTTGATCAAAGGACAACCCTTCCTTTGATTAAGGACAACCCTTCTTTTGATCAAGGACAACCCTTCTTTTGATCAAGGACATCCCTTCTTTTGATCAAGGACAACCCTTCTTTTGATCAAGTACAACCCTTCTTTTGATCAAGTACACCCCTTCTTTTGATCAAGGACAACCCTTCTTTTGATCAAGGACAACCCTTTTAAAACTTATTTTTAAGTTTTAATTAGATTTTTTTTTCTGTTTATTTTCAAAATTTTCATTAAAGTTCTGTTTGCTTTCAGCTTTGTGTCCAGAACTTTGTCGGGCAGCACTCTTTATTCAGAATGGACGTTGCAACTTTTCGAAAAATTACCTGGCCTTCTTGCGCTTCTAATGATCTCTATTGGATTCAATACTTGTGGAGGTCTGGCTTTTGCGTTAGGCTTTTGTTTGTATTTCCTCAAGGTAAGATCTGTAATCACCGTAATGTTGAGCAGAGCGTGACATCTGTTTTCTTTTACGGACCACGTTTTTTAATGAAGCTAAATTTTTAAAATGACGTGGTCAGGTGCCTATTGTATTGTCTCGTACTTGGCCGATGTTCTGACCGAAGATTTTGATTGTCATGTACCGGTTAAATCTGCAACTGTTGTGTTATGTGTATGAAGATACATTTCTATTCAGCCAACGTCTATGGTACATTGAATACACCAGTTCCCGTTAGATCACTGAAGTTTAGCAACGTCCAGTGAGGTTTTTAATAAGTGGGTGACCACGTATGTTTGCGCCCTCGCGATGTTGGCTATTTTTCCGGCCCAACCCAGGCTGGGTGAGGTCATTGTAGGTAATTGGTTTGTAATTTTCCAGCGAATGGAGAGTAAACCCCCTGTCTCGAATGAACAATAAATGTTAAAGAGACGTTCAGCCAAAATTTATAAACAGAATATAGTGCAGATGCAGAGTATTCAGAATCGCTAAATGCATTTAATGGTGTCAAATTTGGTTCAGTGTATGTTCGCTCATCTTTGGTTTGAAGCATAGCTCTATCAGCTGGATGCCCTTCCTAACACCAAATCGGGCTTAGGACCTATGTTTGTCCATGTTTAGTCGTTCTTGTATGTCCACCAACTGTGTGCTGTGTCCGATTTTGAGTTTGTTTAATGTCACAGATGGTTATGCTTGTATTGACACACACTTATCTGTTTCGAATCGGTAAAGATAAAGAGTAGACCTTAATAAATTATATAAATTAGTGGATCAAGATGATCAGGTGTTCACGTTATTTATAGGAAAAAATATGAAAAAGTCAAATTTAAAAAGTCATTTTTTAAAAAAAAAATATTGGGCACCCTAGGCCGCCCGAGGGGGGGGGGCACGACCCTCAATTTTTTTCAAAATTTCAAGCCCTTAACAATTAATATCAAAATTTTACGTTTCTACAACAAACCGCTAAAAAGATAAAAATCATTTTTAAAAAACACAATATTGTGCACCCTGGGGCGCTCCGGGAGCCCCAGAACCCCAAAAACTATACAGCAAATTTCCTTCATGTCCTAAACATGTATACCAAATTTCGTCAAAATCGGATGAAAATTGTGGCTTGTATCGCGTGATAAACAAACATACACATACCACAATTAGTTTTTCTCATTTCATATTCAGAGGCAAATGGTGAGAAAGCTTTACTTACCTAGTATTAAAAGTATATTTATTAAGAGAACACAATTCACTCTATATTTTGTTCAGAGTAAGTCCATTTTTTTTTTTTTTTTTTNTTTTTTTTTTTTTTTTTTTTTTTTTTTTTTTTTTTTTTTTTTTTTTTTTTTGATGTGAGTTAACTCATTCTATTTATTTCATTTTTCTTTGACTTATTCTCACGATAATTAAAGAGAAACGAGACCCCATATTTTTTTTTAATTTAGATAAACAGTGAATTATCAAAATTTTTCAAAAATGATAAAAAGCCGCTAAAAAGTGAATTCAAAATTGTATTTAGTTCATTGTAAAAAAGTGAAATTTCGGAGAATAGAGAAATCGTCAATTATCCTAGAATTTGATTTGACCTTGAAAATGTTCAAATATTTTAACAGAATTTACCCTCTTTTTATAAAAATTTCCTCTCTAGTAAGATTATTAACAAAATTTTAAATAAGTTAAAAAAAAAATTAACTTAATTTTTTCAACGTTTTTACATTTTCTGACTTGACGATGTACAACACTACTCCATTCTATTCTAAGCTTGTTTGTTGATTTTCTGTTTCAGTTGGTCTTTCTCTATGAGGATTTCTTTGAGAAAATACTTTTTCTCCCCATCAATATTCTTAAAAGATATTTTATCAATCGAATGAAACGCCAAAAACAGTCTTCCTCTAGTACTACCGTCGTCAATGCCATTCAAGATAATCCTTCAAATAAACAAGCTGCGCTGATAGGAGAAAATCAACTCACATTAAATGCATCATCGAACGATAGTCAACAAGAAATGGTCGAATGCGGAGATCAAACAGTTGCCCAAAGTGGCGAACAAGTCGTACAAAGTTTCGATAAGAAGGAGGACGAAGATGACTGTGTGTCGTTGAGAGATTTGAACTTTCATTTCACTCTCTTCTTATTGTGGTCTATATGTGCTTTGTTAAGTTTTCCGGGAACTCTAGTTTGGGCGAAAAACTTCAAGTAAGTAGTCTGTCTAGGTCAGGGCCGTATACAGAAAGTCCGGGCCGGGGGGAAAAATTTACGGGCTCCTCTATTATTCTTTCATCTAAAATCACCGTATGGGCAGTAATACATGTAAAAATAGACAATTCACTTAGTTGGTGTGAAAAGGCGTGTACGCTTCTTCTTGGTAACAAATAATTCGATTATCAGATGTTCATGTTTACGAAATATACCAATATTTATGATTGCTGTACAAGCTGAAAGGTCGCACTATATTAAAAATCAGTGTCCTGCAATGGTCATTGTCCCTTATAAGCCCACTATCGCCAAACTTCTGATTTTATGTGTTTGAAATTTTTTCAAAACTTTTAAGCATATTTATTTATTTATTATTCAGAAGAAAAAACATTTTAAAAATTTCATTATGATAATTTTCTCACCGGGCCTCTTAGGAAATCCCGGACCTGGAGGGATTCCATATCCCCCCCCTCTCGTCGGGCCTGGTCTAGGTTACAAACGCCACTCGGAATATTTTTTTACGAAAAAAAAATCATATCTATTTTGAAAAATTCAGAAGACGAAAATTAAAATAATCCATCAGCACAAAAAACTGGAACATTATTGTGTTACTGACGTAATTTAATTGCTGTGATAGTAGAAATAGAAATATTATGAGGTAAACGAAAAGGTTTTGATGACCTTTAACTGTTACGACGATGGTGTGCGTTCCAGGTCGTCCTGGTCGGTAGAACCGGCGTAGACGTTTCTTTGAGGTAAGACCCAACGGCTTCTTCATGTTTTTCTTATTATGATCAATTGTAAACATTAATTTAATCTTTCACCACTCATGAGGTCTCATAGAACCTTACTGTCATTTTGAGATATCATTTTTTTTGTTAGTTCTTGTAATGTGTGTTGAAAAATGTCGAGATTGAAACTTACTGTCATTTTGAGATATCATTTTTTTGGTTAGTTCTTGTAATGTGTGTTGAAAAATGTCGAGATTGAACCTTACTGTGATTTTGAGATATCATTTTTTTTTTTTTTTTTTTTTTTTTTTTTTTTTTTTTTTTTTTTTTTTTTTTTTTTT
>CM022883.1:7184579-7230911 GCA_012654025.1 Pachypsylla venusta
CTGATGGCTAATTCTATACAACCTACGCGTATTTCGTAAAGCAGAATTGCATGTACCCCTTTCATAGGGTGTCTTTTTGTCTATTAGAAAGAACGAAGGAGCCCATTTGAGGGGCCCCTGATGGCTAATTTTATACAACCCACGCGTATTTTGGTCAGGCAGAATTGCATTTACCCATTGCATATAGGGTGTCTTTTTGTCTATTATAAAGAACGAAGGAGCCCATTTGAGGGGCCCCTGATGGCTAATTCTATACAACTAACGCATATTTCGTCAGGTCTATTAAATAGATATAAATCGGAAGAGCCACTTTGAGGGGCCCATAATTTGCATTTAAAATATATCTTGAGGATGGAAACATGTTGGCTCATTTTTTTTCAGGAGCATACCTCCCTTATGTGATCCATAGAAAAATTGGTTTCAAGGAACGAACATTTTTAGTACCTACTTATGTTATTTAAAACTGCAGATTGTCACAACATTTATAGACGTATACAGTCCAACCGATTTTACAATTTTCAGTTACTTGTTTTGGGCTTGTATTACACATCGCAGACCTTTTTAATCGTCCGGATTCCTTTTTTCCTTAATAGGAAGATATTGTCTCCCCCTACTCTTTGAGCCCCATCTTTAGTCCTTTGCTTATTGTAGGAGGTGGATTCCTACGGCTTACTTTGTATTCTCATCGCAAAACACTGAAACCGCTAATAAACAGCCAACAATAGATTAGACTTCAACCAAAAATGTCTTTGCGAATTCAATGCATAAAATTGATATGAATTAGGCATCAAAGTTCTAGCTCTTTCCGTTCTGATTTTAGGCAGAACCGCTTAAAAGCGGCCTGAAACCGGTAATAAGCGGCCAACAATAAATTAGACCTCAACTAAAAGTATTTTCCAGTTCCATGCATGAAAGTGATATGAATAGGCACCAAATTTTAATTTCTAGCTCTTACCGTTCTCCTTTTAGGTAGGATTATTCGATTTCTTCACAGACGGGCAGACAGACACTCATACGGACCAACTGAAACTCGAGATTCCGGTTCTGAGCACTTCAAAACGAGTTTTGGCATCGAAAACTCGACATCAAAAATTTCAGGCCATTACAAGACTTTTCTATTTGTAGGATAAGGAAATTAAAAATTGGTTGCGTAACAAATAAATACAAATTAAATCCTGTGAAATGCGATGGCCTTCTGGACTGCTTCTTTTGCGTCATGTAGGTTAATACAGGGTAGGCCAAAAGTCACCATGGGGTTTAAAAATTTAATAACTTTTTCGTTTAATAAACACTACCGTTATTTATGACGAGGATTCACTTACTTTTTCACTTCCGGCTCGTGTTTCGTTCACTTCGCAGACATTTTCAAGTAAAGTTTCCTTAAAAAGGAAACTGTCCTTGAAATTTACAACTGAGCAAAGGACCAGAATAATAGAATTTTATTATTTAAATCAGCCATCAATTACCTTTAAGGCACATTTTTAAAGAGCGAATAACTAGCCAACGATCATACCACGTTGAATACACCAGTTCCCGTCAGATCACTGAAGTTAAGCAACGTCCGGGCGTGGTCAGTACTAGCATAGGTGACCGCTTGGGAACACCACGTATCGTTGGCTTTTTCCGGCCCAACCCAGGCTGGGTGAGGTCAATGTGGGTAGCTGGTTTGTAAGTTTCCAGCGAATGGAGGGTAAAACCCCCGTCTTGAATGAACAATAGATTTTAAAGAGACGTTAAGCCAAATAAAAAAAAAAAAAAAAAAAAAAAAAAAAAAAAAAAAGAGCGAATAATTTCTAGAAATAAATTGGCCAGCGCGTTGGCCAGATTTGTCAGCACCCAACTATTTTCATTGGTGTTATTTGAAGGAGCGGGTATATGTGAACAAACCGAAGACAATCCTTAACTCAAGGCCAACATTGTTGCAGAAATTCGAACGCTACAGACACAAATTTTCAAAGATGTTATGGAAAATTTTAAAACGACCTCATCATTGCGAAGCCGAAAACGGAGGTCATTTAAGTGACATTATTTTCCATAATTAGTGTAAAAAGTATCATTTTGTATATTTTATAATTTGCAAAATAAAAAAAATATATATATATAAATTTCAAAAAAACAAATTTAATAAAAACCAAATTATTATGTCGATTTCCTAGGAAGTTTCAATAAGTAAATAAATTTAATAAGTACCAAACAGGTACTTAAATTAAAATAGAGATGACGTTGAGGTCTCAATAAAAATACGTCAATATTATTATAGTCCTTTTTTTTCAAAAATATTTTTGACCTGTGATTTAGAGGAAGTTTTAAAGATAAAATCCATGCCTATGAATCACGTCTATGATAGACGTGATTCATAGGCATGGATTTTATCTTTAAATCTTCCTCTAAATCACAGGTCAAAACGTCTATGGCACGAGGAATAAACCAGTTCTCGTTAAATCACTCAAGTTAAGGAACGTACAACGAGGTTTTGCTGAGTGGTTGAACAACCCAGGCTGGGTAAGGCCATTATGGGGCAAACCCCCCCGTCTCGAATGAACAAAATAGATGATGTTAAAGAAACGTTGACTGAGAAAAAAATATACATATATGTATATAAATAGCCAGTTTCCACATACGACCGACGCGACGTCCAGCGAGGGTGACCTCGTTGGATTGAACACTCGTGATGCTGATGTCTGTTCCCCGCCCAACTTGGGTTGCTTCAGGTAAATGTAAGAAGTTGTTTTTGTAATTTCGCAATGAATTTCGCTGGGCTTTGCATGCACTGTACACCAGTTTTTACTTTCCTTATCCTATAAAAAGGAAAGTATTGTAATGGGCTGAAATTTTCGAGTTTTCAATGTCAAAACACGTTTTGGGGTCTCCTGAGCCCAAATCTCGAGTTTCAGCCATTGGTCCGTGTGTGTATGTGTGTCTATCTGTGACGGTAATAGCTAGTACTTTAAACTTGGTGCCCATTCATATCAATTTCATACAAGAAATTCAAAATAAAGCTTAGGTTGAAGTGTAATATATTGTTGGCCGCTAACTAGGGGTTGAAGGCCACTTTTTGGCGGTTTTGCCTAAAACCAGAATGGAAAGAGGTAGAACTTATAATTTGGTGCCCTGTTCATATCAATTTCATACAAGAAATTGAAAAATACATCTTACGTTAAAGTGTAATATATTGTAAGTCGCTAGAGGTTGAAGGCCACTTTTTGGCGGTTCTGCGTAAAACCAGAATGGAAATAGCTATAACTTAAAATTTGGTGCCAATTCATATCAATTTCATATAGGAAATTGAAGAATACTACTTAGGTTGAAGTTGAAGTGTAATCGAGTTTTGGTTCTTCGGACCTCAAAACGTGTTTTAGCATTGAAAACTCGACATCGAAAATTTCAGCCCATTACATTACTTTTCTTATATAGATAAGGAAAGTCGTGTGATGTTCACACCAGATTTTTTGAAATGATGACTGTACATCATGGACAAGAAGATTGGTTTCAGTGTTGAATGGTAACTCAATATTAGAGGAAGTGTCCCAAAAGTGGACCCCTCCCCCTAAAGGGGACTCCTAGCCTATTTCTCACATAACGTAACTTGAGAGAAGGAGCGGGAAGTGATTTGTTTATTTTTGGAAATCTCATCTCTGACTCGGTCACAGTTTCAGTTGTTGATTTTAGATCTGTATTTTGATTATTGTGATTTTGAAAAGTTTTTTGAAAAGTTTTCAAGGATAGTATATTCGGATTTTCCCTGGCAAGTGTTAATAAGTAGAATATATATGTGTTAAAATACATTGTTTTACTTCAATTTCTGATATTATTTTCTCTAAGCTTTTTAATTTAAAATGTCAGTGAAAAAAATTGTTTCGTCCACCAAAATTCCTAATGTGGACCCCTGAATTCCTAATGTGAATGTTCCGAATGTGGACCCCTGAATGTTCCAAATGTGGACCCCTGAATGTTTTTTTTTTATATATTTAATGAAGTGTAATCAAGAATACATTTGAAATAAGGTCCCACTTTCTTATTGCCCAAATATTTCAGCACTCAATTAAAGAACATAGGGGTCCAATTTAGGGAACTTAGGGGTCCAGATTAGGAGTCAAATGGGGGTCCACTTTTAGACAACTTTTTTAAAAACCTTAATTTTGACCAATTTCACAAAAACATAAATATATTTCATTTTTATTCCTTTTATTGCATATTTGTTTATACTAAATCATTAAAAACATTATTATTCTTTACTTTTTCAAGAAAAAAAAAGTTGTTGTGTTTTCTTTCCAAGATATATTAGGAGAATTCAAAATGGGGGTCCACTTTTGGTACACTTCCTCTACTTCATTTGTTTGATTCTTAGGAATTTTCCATTATTTATGTAATATGTATTCCTGAAATTGAAAATATTACACATTGAATTTCAGTTACCTATCTATTTCTTGGTTTTCTGCATAATAGAAACCGGTTTTAACAAGATTAGGTTAGGTTTTGAGTGATATCTTGAGAATCTAATGCTGTAGGTAATACAAACACCTCACTTGGTCAAATTTCTCGTCCTTGATAGTGATCTCTTTCGTCCTTCGTGTAAACAACACAGACATCTCCGTGACTGCGGCTTGCACCAAGGATATTCCGGAACGGGTCGAAAATTGGATAAAGGTTTTTTAGTTTTTCTATTGAATCCAGGGCCGGATTAACAATAGTAGCACTTGTAGCACGTGCTAAGGACCCCGCGCTTTGACAACTTACAGTAGATATTTCGACATTTCTGGGTTGACAATTGAAAAAACATATAATTTTGACGGGGCCTCCTACTCTTCAAAGTATGTAGTAAAATCTAATTTAGGAAAGTACAAGTAGGTACCTACTACCTAGGAACTTAATAAAGAAACGAGTATTGCAACATAAGCAAATTGTTTTTATAGCATGAGCGGTAACCATGTTTTATCGATGTTGGTATACTCAAAATTTGATTTCACTTTTCTCTACCAGCTGTAGGTAATAGAACAAAAGGCCAAAAGATAATCAATTTTTGTATTGGTTCCAAAAAGTAGACTACTTAGACGGCGTCGACGGGGAGTGGAGGGGCCTCGCTCTGTAAAAGTGCTACGGGCCTCTCGGAAGGTTAATCCGGGCCTGACTGAATCTGATTGTGCTTGGGGGTATCTCAGCCTCCTGAGAACAATTGAGAAATACAAATTTACATTAATCTATTTTATGGAATATTTTTAGGCAAATTACATGTGAACTGCTAAACGCAAATCTTTTTACCCAATCAGGGCCAGTTTAAGACGGAACCGAAAAAAAAAACGAAATTCAATGTCATACAGAACAAAGTAAAGAAACGACATGTTATAGGTATGTAATGGAGAAAATCTACAAAGAAGCAAAATCTCTGGCTCAATGCTACGGCCGCCGAGGGAAATCCGGGCCCAGGACTAAAAAATTACGGGCTCCTACTACTAAACCTGCCTCGGTAGCTCAGTGGTTAAGCGCTCGCCTGGTAAACAGGAGGGCGTGGGTTCGATCCCTAGCCGAGGCAGTATTTTTTTTCATTAATTTGAGTATTTGACCACATAAAAGTAGACCTCTAAGGGGTCTATTTTTATGTGGTCCACCTAGGCATTAACATCGCCTAGTGGTTACCTTCCACCCAAGAGTCTATTTTTTTTTAATGAACAAATTCTTTAGCCCCTCCACAAGCCCGGAATGGGGGCATTTGCCACCGCCCCTCTCCCTGTGGCCCTGTGTTTTACTAAATTTACTAACTGTTTGTCCGTGCTTCCCTACGGTTACGAAATTCAACAACAATTTCGGTATTGCACATTAAAGGTTCTCAAGTTTGAATTTTTGGTGGAACCTATCCCCATAGTGAGCAGTGAGCACGGTTCATATTAAAAAAAAAAATCAATATTTTACTCAAGGATATTACTTTTTGTAGATACTGCAGAACACCTTTGCATTGAATTTCAGTGTTCTTGCTCATCCCGATGTGTTACTTATCAATTAAGATTTTTTGGAGGAACCGACCCCTAGGCTGAGCATGGCTCCTATTCAGAAAATTCAATATTTTACTCAAGGATAAGCACATCACTTACTATTTTGGTAGTACTACTAAACGTTAAAAAAAAAATTTGTTTGGAATTAGCTCCGCCCCAAAATCGAATTGTGTATCGACTCTCCTATATTTTGATTTACCAGTGAATTTAGAATTCACTTCGCCAACGATCATACCACGTTGAATACACCAGTTCCCGTCAGATCACTGAAGTTAAGCAACGTCCGGGCGTGGTCAGTACTTGGATGGGTGGCCGCTTGGGAACACCACGTATCGTTGGCTTTTTCCGGCCCAACCCAGGCTGGGTGAGGTCAATGTGGGTAGCTGGTTTGCAAGTTTCCAGCGAATGGAGGGTAAAACCCCCGTCTTGAATGACCAATAGATGTTAAAGAGACGTTAAGCCAAATTAAAAAAAAAAAAAAAAAGATTTCACTTCTGATTCGATCAAAAATTATGTTATCTATTGTTAAAAAAATATACCGCAAATGTGTCCAATAGTTTGGATTCATCTAACGCTGCTGATCTGTTTGGCAGAATTTTTATTGCTATCTGGAAATGTTCCATGACTTGTATAAATTTTAGTGACGTCAATTTGAATCAAATTTAGAAATCGTTAAGTGATTAAATTAAATTTAAGCATGATTTTGCTAATGTAGTCATTAAAAAAGGCGACAATAATATTAATGGATATGAAACAATGTAAACAAAGAAATTGGTTTTACATTTTACTTTAGCTTATTTTTGGTCTTTTAAATTAAAAAACTCTGCCAATGTGACTGGNGGCAGAATTTTTATTGCTATCTGGAAATGTTCCATGACTTGTATAAATTTTAGTGACGTCAATTTGAATCAAATTTAGAAATCGTTAAGTGATTAAATTAAATTTAAGCATGATTTTGCTAATGTAGTCATTAAAAAAGGCGACAATAATACTAATGGATATGAAACAATGTAAACAAAGAAATTGCTTTTACATTTTATTAAAAAACTCTGCCAATGTGACTGGGTTTATTATTTTCGGGCAAAAAAATGGGGGGTACCCCCCAAAAAATTGAGGGGGGTCTCGAGACGATTCCAAATCTGGGGCGTAATTAGACCCTAAATTTGACATACCTATACCAAATTTGAAGTCTCTGGCTCTTATCATTTTCTTTTTAGACAGGATGAATGAAAACCTTTAAATCGGTAAAAACCGCCGGCGCTATATTTGATTGAGTCCAAAAGTTTCGGAGGTAGCTGAGACACCAAATATGACATACATAGAAATCTCTAGCTCTTACCATTCTTCTTTTAGACAGCAATACTGAAAACCGCTAAAAAGCGGCAAAAATCGACAAGGGTGTATTCGATTGCACCCAAAAGTTTCAGGGCACAATTAGAACCCAGATGGGAGCTACATACCAAATTTCATCCAAATCGGTCAACGCTAAGTGGCAAACGTATAATATCAAATTTGGAGGAGGGTTGGGGGGATAATTTTTTTTTCGTGACAATGTCAAAGGTTCATTATTGAAAATAAAAAAGCAAAAAAAAAAAAAAAAAAAATAAAAACGGACATTTCTGAAGTTACTCTAATGTGAGTAGCGACCGATGACGGCATTACCAAGGTAGAGTAATTTGTGGTTTGGTAGAAGATTGATGTACATGAGGCTCTTCGGAATGCTGTGATACCACAAAGAATGTTGGCAAAAAGTGGAAAAATGTAGTCTTTGCGTTACAAAATACCTAACACTGTCAAAGAGTCCAAAGATCATATCGTAAGTAGTAAATTGTACCAAAAGGGGAGCTTCATTTTCATAAAACATAAAACAACCACGCTAAAAATGGTTCTTTAAGGGTCTTTTTTAAAATTCAACTGTTTTGTTTCAGTGATATACCTATATCTACTTTGGTGGTCTGTACTCATATGATCGTTACACCTATAACAATGCTTGGACCGAGTTTTTGGTTTATTTTTTTCAATAATGAACCTTTGGAATCGTCACGAAAGAAAAAAAAAATACCCCCCCCTCAAAATTTGATATTATACGTTTCAAGGTACGTAGAATCCAAAAATCGAATAAAAAAAANTGCTTTCCCTAAGCTGTGATGAACATCTTCCAATATCATTCATTGAAAACAATAAAATTTAACGACACCGGCAGAAGATCAAGGTGTACACGTGTAGAGCAGAGACACCTAGAGGAAGCTGAATGCTTTCCCTAAGCTGTGATGAACATCTTCCAATATCATTCATTGAAAACAATAAAATTTAACGACACCGGCAGAAGATCAAGGTGTACACGTGTAGAGCAGAGACACCTAGAGGAAGCTGAATGCTTTCCCTAAGCTGTGATGAACATCTTCCAATATCATTCATTGAAAACAATAAAATTTAACGACACCGGCAGAAGATCAAGGTGTACACGTGTAGAGCAGAGACACCTAGAGGAAGCTGAATGCTTTCCCTAAGCTGTGATGAACATCTTCCAATATCATTCATTGAAAACAATAAAATTTAACGACACCGGCAGAAGATCAAGGTGTACACGTGTAGAGCAGAGACACCTAGAGGAAGCTGAATGCTTTCCCTAAGCTGTGATGAACATCTTCCAATATCATCCATTGAAAACAATAAAATTTAACGACACCGACAGAAGATCAAGGTATACACGTGTAGAGCAGAGACACCTAGAGGAAGCTGAATGCTTTCCCTAAGCTGTGATGAACATCTTCCAATATCATCCATTGAAAACAATAAAATTTAACGACACCGGCAGAAGATCAAGGTGTACACGTGTAGAGCAGAGAAATAAACAAAGTGGTAAAAATTAAGTATAAATACTCTATACCCGTAAACACCTCGATCCATCATCGATATCAACCAATGAAATTAATTGAACAAGATCGACTTTCAAGATCAAGATTCAAGGTATACACGTGTAGAGCAGAGATATAAACAAAGTGGTAAAAATTAAGTATAAATACTCTACACGTACACACCCCGATACAATAGTAGAAAGCGGCACCTGACAGAAAATCCTGGACAAGAAACGAGGGATTCTCGAACACGCGGGATTTTTTCCATTTGCGGCTTGCAAATTGCAATATCTCTCCGTCTCTCCGGCCACCTCTTTTGTTTTGTTTTTAACTTTTTATGTTTACTTATTAGCTTTATTGACATATTTACACCCCTCCAGATAGGTTGGGAAACGTTTTTACGGCCATGCCTTGATGAGAAATGTTGCTTGAGCACGACACTTTTTGAAAGTGATTAAAAAGGGGAGAAATATTAAGGATATCAATATTTGCCCCTTTCTAGCAATATCGAATATTGAAACTCGAGATTTGGGCTCCGGGGACCTCAAAACGTGCATCGTCATTGAAAACTCGACATCGAAAATTTCAGCCCATTGTCAATACTTTCTTGTTTTATATAAATAAGGAAAGTCGTGTGCTGTTCACACCAGAATTTTTTTATTTTTTTTTAAATTATTTTCGAACTTGAACTCAAATTTTATTACACGGGAAATCCTACTCTATTGAGTTAGAACAGCTTACTAGATAAAGACTAAGTCCTCTAGAGCCCTGGTCCAAAATACTTTGCTAACATAATACAAATATGTCCAAAAAGAGACTGATTCACTAGAAACTTACAAATCAATTGCTACTATTATTCCTACATTGACCTTATACATTTTTCCAAGGGAAAATTTTTTGTTTCGACATTAATTTTCTGCATCGCCCCCTGTATACACTTATGACCTAGCCCGGGTAAGTATCGACCAGCGAGGTTTTCACCAATGTGGTCGTCCACGTAGGTTCGCACCCTCGTGGCTATTTTTAGGGCTCAACCGAGGCTGGGTGAAATCAATGTGGATAGTTGTTTTGTAAGTATCATGCGAATGAAGGTTAAAACCTCCGATTCGAATGATTAATAGATGTTAAAGAGACGTTAAGAAAAGAAGAGAGAGAGAGAGAAAAAAAAAAAAAAAAAACAGGGACCTAGTTCATAAAACTTTATTGACAGAATGCATGTATTTCCTGTCTGATGTACAAGCCAGTAATACATGCATTTCAACTGTAATCAGGGGCGGATCCAGGGCAATATTTTAGGGGGGGGGGCTAAGGAAATAAAATGTATTTATTGGTAATAATGTGTCAAAAAATGTCATGGGGGGGAAGGACTTTCCCCCAATTCCACCCGTGGATTCGCCCCTGATAATAGTCATTTATTTGCATTCTTTCACATTGTCGGCCACAAGGTTAAACATTTCGTGCGTAATTTGGGATTATAAAAAATGTTTGGGTGAGTAGGTACTCAAGAAATGTATATATTTCTTTCTTTTTGGCTTATTGGCTAGGTAAGTATTTTCAGTAGGCAGTCCATCTAATACTCAAATGGGGGACATGGCATCAATCCCCGGCGGGGTCGGAAAATTGTCGACTTCGTGCTTGTGATTTCGAAGTGCACTCATCTCCTGAATGTGAGTAGCAACCAGTGGCGGTATTACGAGAGTAAAATGAGATTGTTTGGTAGAAGATTGAAGAGATTACATGAGGCTCAAGGTAATGCTGTGATATCCACAAAAATTGTGAAAAGACCGTTGTGCCTTACCACAAAGAAGTTGTACATTTACATTACAAACAATATTTTTAATATGTAGGTAATATTTTTCTTCAAATTATATAAAAAATTTTTTTTTTGTTTTCTCCTAAATTAGATAATTGATGCAACCAAGGTAATTATTTATTTAATTGGTGTAATTAAGGTAATTTATTCAGTTAGTTTAAGCAAGTTAGTTTGGTTCCATTATCCACTGGGTATACAGGAAATTGTGTTCCTACCCTTAAATTTCGCATAGTCAATTTATGAAAAACAAGGAAATAGGTGCCACGCATTATACAATTTATTTATGATTTTTTCTTTCCCCATTCTATAAAAAAAAAAAAAAAAAAAAAAAAAAAAAAAAAAAAATATCTCAGTAGCATTTTTCGCGTTCTAAGTATATAATTAACATACATACCAAACCAAATGGTTGAAATCGAATCTTCTCTTGGCTGGTTTCTTGCCGCTTTTTAGTGGTTTTCGCGATTCTGACATGAAAAGAAAACGGTAAGAGCTATTAGAGATTGTTGTCTATTCACATTAATTTTACTCATGGAGTGCGCCACGACATTTTCGATTGCATCCCCTAAAAACCACAAATGGTGGTTGGCCGATTTCTGGCTGTTTTGAGAAATTGTCTAAAATAAAAAGGTAAGAACTGGAGACTGCATTTTTTTTTTTTTTTTTTTTTTTTTATTATGTCATTTTTCTGTATTGTACGCGTCTCAAAGTTTAATTAATTTTAATTAAACTGGAATATTCCGTTGTCGGCTTTGTCGCTCTTTGGCGGATTACCATTAGGCTGGAGCCTAGAGCGGTAGATTTTAGGGCGGCAAAGTCGGTCAATTTTTTTATGTTACAAAAATTAAAATGATTCATTTATATCTTCTTCTCTATATCTATAAAAATCTCCTCATCTGTCATGGTGTTTGTCACCATACTCCTCCAAAACGGCTTAACCGATTTTAATGAAATTTGGTATGTACATTCCGTAGGTCTGCGAATAAGTTTTTAACTATCTACTATAAATAAAAAAATGTATATTTGTATGTATGTAATTATGTATGTGTGTGTGTGTATCACTAATTATTTAGCCAAAANGAAACCATAGGCTAAAACCCCAGGAAAAATATCAGAATTAAAAAATGTCAAACCGTTTTCGAGTTACGGCCGATTTTTCGATTTTTGACCGAATTTAGCCGGTCATGGTCCGATATCTTAAATTTTGTCGCGACAACATATCAACTCAAAGCGAAAAAGTTTTAGGTGGGCTTTTAAGCCTAATTTGGAACATAGTTTGCAAAAAAACGGTCCCACCGTTTTCGAGTTATGGCCGTTTTTCCGATTTTTGTAAGGGGAATCATAGAATACCATTATCTTCCAATATTAGCTTCATAGAATATTATTAGCACGGGAGCGGCCATGCCTCTAAGGCGCCAAGCTATAGACCGTAGCGGAGCACGAGCGAAACAGCTAGTTTTCATATATACCTACCTAAATCTTATTTGGTTCATATACAAACAATTCAACATGTTTTTACTTTCCTTATCCTCTATAAAAAGGAAAGTATTGTAATGGGCTGAACTTTTCGAAGTAAAGTTTCAATGCTAAAAAAATGTTTTGAGGTCCCGAGAGCACAAATCTCGAGTTTCAGCCATTGGTCTGTGTGTCCGTCTGTATGTCTATAGAAGAGATATTTTGGTATGTATGTCTGACTGACGAAACTTGAAATGAAATATACAGTTGGTAATTTTCGCGAAGAACGCTAAAGAGCTAGAACTTGAAATTTGGTGCCTATTTCATGCACTGAATGTTCAAAAATACTGTTGGCTGAAGTCTAATTTAATCTGAGCGGTTTTTTCCGGTGTTTAGTTTTCCTAAAGCAAGAACGGTAAGACCCTAATATTTGGTGCCTATACGTAACAATATTATGCATGGAATGATCAAAGCTAGAGTTTGTAGCGAAGCACGGGCAAACAGCTAGTATGATAATAAACATCCTTTGCCATCATCTAAGACTGGAATATATTGTGAAAACCAATAAAAAGTGGGGAGACAAATGGATTCAAAGTGTGATCAAGATACCTAAAGTCATTCATACTCGTAATATATGACCGAAGATGTTTAGAATTTTATTACTTGAATTATTTGTGTCACATCGTAACTATTGTGTGTTTGTTGATATATCATCAAATATTCCATAATTTTTCAAATTCAAACTTAATTCTTTAATTAATTTATACAATTAATTTTCTGTTTTGTTTTAATTCTAATTGTAATTAATAATTATTAAATAAAATTACCAGCTCATTTAGTTATCTATTGAATATAAATATCTGAGGTAAGAAAGCTTGACTAGATAAATGTCTAATTGGTAGTTTGTTATTAAAAGCACACTAATTTTGGGGGTGTATTGCGGGCCCCTTGCCAATAAAAACAGGTTTCAAAAAAATCACCGAAAGATTCGATACTTTTTCCTAAAAAAATATCGGCACGATTCACCTAAAAAATATCGTTTCCCAAACAATGTTTGTTGGGGGAAATAATACAAACGTGATGTTCACTAGAGTAGAGTGAACGGAAGTCCGAGTTTGATTCCTGGATGGGTCGGATTTTTTTTTTTTTAATATTCTACTTGGTCTGGTTGTGTTTGAGGGTAACTTGTCCTCTTGAGGACAATTGAGTAGATATGTTAATAGCGACAAGTGGTAGCATTATAAGGAAATAGTCTAGCTTAGACTTAGTGATATTGGAGTGATTGTTGAGAATGCCTTCTAATGCTATGATGCCCACAAAATTGTGACATAATAACACAAATAGAAAATAATAGCGAATGTACCAAATTTCATTGTGACACTTTTTGTGGGATATGTCATGTTTGTTTGTTTTTAAAAAAAAATTAATTTGATTTTTAGTTTTTTGACGCATTTTTAACCCCAACCAACATGGATTGGTGCGGGAATAGACAGCATCATGAGGGTTCCAAAGAAGTTGGTCACTCACCAAGTAAAACCTCGCTGAACTTAACTTCAGTCATCTAACATCATGCGCGGATATAGCCCTCTTCTTTTTTTTGGGGGGGGGGGCACAATCGCACAATATACCTAATAGAAAATTTGGATGGGGGAGGAACTCGTAATCTAGAGACCAGGGGTTCGAGTCCTGGGCAGTACTTTTTAATGCAATGTTTATCGAGGTACGATACCTAATTTGTTAAAAGCTGTAGAGCTTACCACAAATACCTTTCATAAGGGTGATAAGCGTTTTTATAAGCGTGATGACGAAAAAATGTGCCATGGCGGATGTCAGAATTTTTGACGATTTTTTATTTACGTATTTCTATTTAGTGTCAGGATTGGGAATTATTTAGCGGCCCGTGCCCCCCGTAGATATGATAAAAGATACAGCGGATCATCATTACAGCTTAAAAATAATGGGGGGCACGTGCCCCCCGTGTTCTCCCCTATATCCGCGCATGTCTAACATGTAGCGGATGTAAATTTTTGTCGCCCCTAGGCAATTTAGTACTTGCCGCCCCTATTTTGACAAGAAATGCGAGATTTTGATAATTTCATTCGTTAGTGCTTACTCAGTAATTTTATCGATTATTAGTCAAGAGAAATACAGACATTAATGAAAAAAACAATGCTCGAAATCTCATTTATTTGATTTCAATTATTACAGCCTACGTCAAAAAACTCTCCTTTCAACAGTTACATTTATACAGGTACTAGCTGTTTTCCGTGCTTCGCTACGGTTACAAAATTCAACAACAATTTCGAGATCGCGGAATTAAATCTCCTCAATTTTAGATTTTTGGTGGAACCGACCCCCAGAGTGAACACGGCTCCTATTTAGAAAATTCAATATTTTACTCAAAGATATTACTTTTTGCACTGCGGAACACCTTCGTATAAAATTTCAGCTTTCTCGCTCATCCCGAAGTGATACTTCTTAACTATGGGTTTTTGGTGGAACCGACCCCCAGAGTGAGCACCGCTCCTAGTTAGAAAATTCAATATTTTATTCAAGGATATGACTTTTTGTACTTCGGAACACCTTTGTATCAAATTTCAGCATTCTCGCTCATCCCGAAGTGGTACTTCTCAATTCCGATTTTTTGGTGGTGAAAACCGTCCATAAATCGGATAGAAACCGGAAATTTTCAAATTTAATATTATTTATGGGGTCCTTATATACTGTTTGGGGGGGTTTGCCCAGAAAAAAATTGCAAAAAGACCCGCTAAACAGCGTCATTTTTAGCGGTAACTTGCTCCCACATGAACTTTATTTTTTTTTCCTTTCTTATTACGCACCTACATACTAAAAGGAACCTGCGTGTCAAGTTTCAAGTCTCTACGTTTATTATCAGTGCTACGTTGACAGTGGTGGAGCTACGTTGATTATCAGTCAGTACGTCAGTATACCAACTGGGCTTTGCGCTTTATAAGTATAGATAGATAGATAATTCAAGTTTACAGTATCTTTCTGATTTTCTATGGTGTAAAAAGAGAGAAAAATGTATAAACATAGACACTAGTGCAGCTAAATCCAAAAAAAATATACATTTTTTTCCATATTTAATTTTATCAATATTTCGCCGACTCTAAAATCCGGCGGACTCAGGCCATGGCCTATGTTGCTTTTACGGTAAAACCGCCACTGGATCTAACGGTAAATGATGCATTCAGCGTGCCATTAACTTTGGCAATGAATATTCATTCAATCCGTACTTTCGCGTCATGAAAGACGCGAGGTATTTACAAATACATAATATATTGTGATTTACTTGTACAATGCAATTTACTGTGTCTATAATATACAATCAAGAGATCAGGTCATGTCAAATAGGAATACTAGTGTTTAACTAGGAAGTTCATTGATATTATGAATCAGTGATTCTCAAAGGGGAGATAGCGACCCCTGGGCCCTCGGGGTTATGAATGTGTCATGATGGGTGATGAACTATTGATATACTATGAATCAGTGATTCTCAATGGGAAGATAACACACCCTGGGCCCTCGGGTTATGAATGTATGATGATGGGTGATGAACTATTGATATACTATGAATCAGAGATTCTCAATGGGAAGATAACAAACCCTGGGCCCTCGGGTTATGAATTTATGATGATGGGTGATGAACTATTGATATACTATGAATCAGTGATTCTCAATGGGAAGATAACAAACCCTGGGCCCTCGGGGTTATGAATGGGTGATGAACTATTGATATACTATGAATCAGTGATTCTCAATGGGGAGATAACGACCCCTGGGCCCTCGGGGTTATGAATGGGCGATGAACTATTGATATACTATGAATTAGTGATTCTCAAGGGGGAGATAACGACCCCTGGGCCTTCCGGGTTATGAATGTGTGATGATGGGTGATGAACTATTGATATACTATGTATCAGTGATTCTCAATGGGGAGATAACGACCCCCGGGCCCTCGGCGTTATGGACGTGTGATGATGGGCGATGAACTAATGATAAAAAAGAATTAGTTATTCTCAAGGGGTAGATAATGACCCCTGGGCCCTCGGAGTTATGAATATGCGATGCTGGGCGATGAACTATTGATATATCTGATTCTCAAGGGGGAGATGACCCCCCCCCTGAGATGATGAATTAACATAAATCGAGCTAGGTTGTACGAGGGTTAATTTACCTAAAAAGGGCGTACTTTAGAATATTTTCAGAACAGTGTCCAATCAAAGATATCTACATTTTTAGCCCTGTCGGAGCAATAGGTTGTTGAGAGTCCTAGGTTGAGAGCCATTGGTTAGGTAGGAACATAGATAATAAATTAATTATCAATCTGCACACTAGGTCACCGTCCCTTGTATTGACCTTGTCTATACGGGGTGTTATAGCAAAGTTGATAATACCCAAATATACGTTTTATAAGAGAGAGATCGATGGATATAAAACAAGCCATGGTGGTATGCTGACTCATTAATGAGCTGACTGACTCATAATAAACGATGGCTGAAGCTTGGGGCTTGACATTGGGAACTTTCTTTCTTCCAATATGTAGTTACGTAATCGAACTGGTAGCGAATTACCTCTAAAAATGTCAATGTTTAGCGTTTTTTGTCTATAATTGTTAACGTTAGTGAATTTCACTTTTGACCCGGGGGGGGGTTCAGACCCTTCCCCCCCGAAATTTTAATTGTTTTTTTTAATGAAAATACTTTACTTTGCACGTGAGGGCCGTAAAAATGTCCAATCAAAGATATCTACATTTTTAATGGAAATACTCTACTTTGCACGTGAGGGCCGTAAAAATGTCCAATCAAAGATATCTACATTTTTAGCCCTGTCGGAGCAATAGGTTGTTTAGTTTTCAGATTGNCTAGATCCTTATCTAACGACGTACTAGATCCTTGTCTAACGACGTACTAGATCCTTATCTAACGACGTACTAGATCCTTGTCTAACGACGTACTAGATCCTTATCTAACGACGTACTAGATCCTTGTCTAACGACGTACTAGATCCTTATCTAACGACGTACTAGATCCTTGTCTAACGACGTACTAGATCCTTATCTAACGACGTACTAGATCCTTGTCTAACGACGTACTAGATCCTTATCTAACGACGTACTAGATCCTTGTCTAACGACGTACTAGATCCTTATCTAACGACGTACTAGATCCTTGTCTAACGACGTACTAGATCCTTATCTAACGACGTACTAGATCCTTGTCTAACGACGTACTAGATCCTTATCTAACGACGTACTAGATCCTTGTCTAACGACGTACTAGATCCTTATCTAACGACGTACTAGATCCTTGTCTAACGACGTACTAGATCCTTATCTAACGACGTACTAGATCCTTGTCTAACGACGTACTAGATCCTTATCTAACGACGTACTAGATCCTTGTCTAACGACGTACTAGATCCTTATCTAACGACGTACTAGATCCTTGTCTAACGACGTACTAGATCCTTATCTAACGACGTACTAGATCCTTGTCTAACGACGTACTAGATCCTTATCTAACGACGTACTAGATCCTTGTCTAACGACGTACTAGATCCTTATCTAACGACGTACTAGATCCTTGTCTAACGACGTACTAGATCCTTATCTAACGACGTACTAGATCCTTGTCTAACGACGTACTAGATCCTTATCTAACGACGTACTAGATCCTTGTCTAACGACGTACTAGATCCTTATCTAACGACGTACTAGATCCTTGTCTAACGACGTACTAGATCCTTATCTAACGACGTACTAGATCCTTGTCTAACGACGTACTAGATCCTTATCTAACGACGTACTAGATCCTTGTCTAACGACGTACTAGATCCTTATCTAACGACGTACTAGATCCTTGTCTAACGACGTACTAGATCCTTATCTAACGACGTACTAGATCCTTGTCTAACGACGTACTAGATCCTTATCTAACGACGTACTAGATCCTTGTCTAACGACGTACTAGATCCTTATCTAACGACGTACTAGATCCTTGTCTAACGACGTACTAGATCCTTATCTAACGACGTACTAGATCCTTGTCTAACGACGTACTAGATCCTTATCTAACGACGTACTAGATCCTTGTCTAACGACGTACTAGATCCTTATCTAACGACGTACTAGATCCTTGTCTAACGACGTACTAGATCCTTATCTAACGACGTACTAGATCCTTGTCTAACGACGTACTAGATCCTTATCTAACGACGTACTAGATCCTTGTCTAACGACGTACTAGATCCTTATCTAACGACGTACTAGATCCTTGTCTAACGACGTACTAGATCCTTATCTAACGACGTACTAGATCCTTGTCTAACGACGTACTAGATCCTTATCTAACGACGTACTAGATCCTTGTCTAACGACGTACTAGATCCTTATCTAACGACGTACTAGATCCTTGTCTAACGACGTACTAGATCCTTATCTAACGACGTACTAGATCCTTGTCTAACGACGTACTAGATCCTTATCTAACGACGTACTAGATCCTTGTCTAACGACGTACTAGATCCTTATCTAACGACGTACTAGATCCTTGTCTAACGACGTACTAGATCCTTATCTAACGACGTACTAGATCCTTGTCTAACGACGTACTAGATCCTTATCTAACGACGTACTAGATCCTTGTCTAACGACGTACTAGATCCTTATCTAACGACGTACTAGATCCTTGTCTAACGACGTACTAGATCCTTATCTAACGACGTACTAGATCCTTGTCTAACGACGTACTAGATCCTTATCTAACGACGTACTAGATCCTTGTCTAACGACGTACTAGATCCTTATCTAACGACGTACTAGATCCTTGTCTAACGACGTACTAGATCCTTATCTAACGACGTACTAGATCCTTGTCTAACGACGTACTAGATCCTTATCTAACGACGTACTAGATCCTTGTCTAACGACGTACTAGATCCTTATCTAACGACGTACTAGATCCTTGTCTAACGACGTACTAGATCCTTATCTAACGACGTACTAGATCCTTGTCTAACGACGTACTAGATCCTTATCTAACGACGTACTAGATCCTTGTCTAACGACGTACTAGATCCTTATCTAACGACGTACTAGATCCTTGTCTAACGACGTACTAGATCCTTATCTAACGACGTACTAGATCCTTGTCTAACGACGTACTAG
Organism: Pachypsylla venusta; assembly: GCA_012654025.1. Taxonomy (NCBI): domain Eukaryota; kingdom Metazoa; phylum Arthropoda; class Insecta; order Hemiptera; family Aphalaridae; genus Pachypsylla; species Pachypsylla venusta. The sequence goes on from CM022883.1 coordinate 7,203,879, forward strand.
ATCCTTATCTAACGACGTACTAGATCCTTGTCTAACGACGTACTAGATCCTTATCTAACGACGTACTAGATCCTTGTCTAACGACGTACTAGATCCTTATCTAACGACGTACTAGATCCTTGTCTAACGACGTACTAGATCCTTATCTAACGACGTACTAGATCCTTGTCTAACGACGTACTAGATCCTTATCTAACGACGTACTAGATCCTTGTCTAACGACGTACTAGATCCTTATCTAACGACGTACTAGATCCTTGTCTGACGACGTACTAGATCCTTGTCTGACAACGCACTAGATCCTTGTCTGACGACGCACTATTTCCTTGTCTAACGACGCACTAGATCCTTGTCTGATGACGCACTATTCCCTTGATTAACAAGACACGTTTTTCTTATTTGACAACCCACTTTTTCCAATGTTAAATGAGAACAAATACCGGGCGTCCATTTCAACATTTAATTCTTTGCATAATCTTATTCTCCATCTGACTCTTTTTACATTTAATCTATTATATATATATATATTTTTTTTTTTCTTTATTTTTTCTGTTCAGTGTCGGAAATTTGAAATTTCGGTACATGATAATTAGGGCTTCCAATCCCGCATGCGGGATTGATTTTGAATCCCGCATGAGGGATTTGAGCTTAATCCCGCGGGATCCCTCATTTTTTAATATTATAAGGAGGAAAGTTCTCAGTAGGTAGGTATATCCTCATACATGGTACCATCTAAGGTAACTGCTTTTATAATTTTATATATATTTGCCTGATCATTTTTTTGATATCAAAGGCAATATGTCATCCTTACTTTGACTACAATCAACAAAGGGTTTATAAAAATCTGGTGTAAACATCACACGACTTTCCTTGTCTATAAAAAAAGAAAAGAAAATATAGTAATGGGCTGAAATTTTCGATGTCGAATTTTCATTGCCAACACAAATTTTGAAGTCCCTAGAGCGGAAATACAATTATATATTTACACATCTTAATATATTACAATTGAACCTAAGTTATATATTTCAATTTCTTGTATGAAATTGATATGAACTGGCACCAAAGTTCAAGTCCTAGCTCTTTCTATTCTGGTTTTAGGCGAAACCGACAAAAAGTGGCCTTCAAACTCTAATTAGCGGCCAACAATATATTACAACTCAATCTAAGTGGTATTTTTCAATTTCCTGTATGAAATTGACATGAATTGGCACCAAGTTTAAAGTTCTAGCTATTACCGTTCTCATTTTAAGCAGGATATGCAAAAACCACTAAAAAGCGGCATAAAACCGNCCAAATTTCAAGTATCTAGCACTTGCCGTTCTTACACCCATGGACCAATGGCTGAAACTGGGGAAATTTTGCTCTGGGGACCCCAAAACGTGTTTTGCATTGAAAACTCGACATCGAAAATTTCTGTCCATTACAATACTTTCCTTTTTATAGGATAATGAAAGTAAAAATGATAAAATTCCGATTTTCACTTCCTCTTTTTTTGTATTCCTAAGATCATGCTTTTTTTAAAAAAACTTTCTTTTGCGGGATTTCTGGGATTGGAGCTTGCGGATCACTTTTTTTCAGCCCATTACAGTACTTTCCTTTTTATACGATAAGGAAAGTAAAAATGATAGAATAAATACCTAAGGTTATGTTTTTTTCGGGATTTGCGGGATTGGAGCTTGCGGATCTCGCAGACTGCAAACGCGCGGATCCAGCAAATTGCGGGATCCCGCATTTGCGGGATTGGAAGCTATAATACTTTCCCGAGTATTGTTAGTATTGGAAAATCTTTATTTCCATTATCTCTCGTCTTATTTGGGGGGGGGGGGCAACCGTAACACGCTTCGCCACTGATTGTCATAATAGATACTAGAATAGAGAATCCCAATGTGACTTGTATTAGGTACTATACCAGTACTCTCATGATGATATACCCGTGGCTAGTTGGGTAGGTTCTCACAAAACTCGTTTCACTGGATTGTCAAGTAAATAAATCACAAATTACTTTTGTAAGAATGCATATTGCACCACAATGTGCCATCATATACACCGCGCTGGATACATCAGTTGCCGTCAGATTTCCGCTCCGGAGATAATCGCAGGGTTTTTGGGTCGAGTTCATGAGACTTGGTTGGTAACAGATTTTATACTCCCCCCTTATCAAGCGCTCTGTATATGCGTCTTGTGGTGAGTACTCGTATGGGAGTCCGCTCGCGAACATTACAACGTATCGTTGGCTTTATCGGAATGCACCCGATTTGGCTATGTTCAGCACGTAGAACATATGCAGCATTTAGATAGATCTTGTGCCGCGCGGTCATGTGAACATAATTGGGAAGTTTTTGTTGTTAATTGATTTGAAACGGCACCATAAATAAATAAATGCTGTTTGTCTGTGTTATTATGTCACAACTTTGATGCTCACTGCAGCATTGTAAGGTCTATCAATCTTTATCCAATTACTTTGAATTTTTCAACTTCACTTACACTGATAACGGGTAGCTATGCGCATTTATCTCCATAGCTACTCATTGTCCTCACGAGGCTAAGAAGGTTCCAAAACATAATGACAAATTATTGCCCCTGCGTCTCCCGAGGGCGAGACTAGTGCAGTGGCCAATGAAACATGGCAGCAGTAAAAATAAGTGACTTACCTTACCAGTGCTACTCTATAATGACGAATCCACAAAAACGGTCGCAAGGTAAATCAGTACCTATATCTTATTTACAATTAATTTTATAGAGTTCATCCGATTTCGGTGTAATTGTCAGGGTAATCAAATTGTCCCATATCAATTTTAGCGTCCATGAAACTACAAAGCGCTTTCTAAATGCGAAACATTGCATCATGCGCGATGCAAAGCTCTTTTAGTTTGTATGAGAATACGTTAAGTTCTAATAACTTTAACCAATGAGAGGCCTCTCCCCCAGATCTTCACCCCTGATTTAACCAAAGTTTTCGTCTTCTTTCTAAGAGACTTTGCTTCCAAAATGAAGAACCCCTCAGGACGTGTGTCTGATCTGTACGACCACAACGAAATTCTCATAACCGGGGCCACAGGGTTCATTGGAAAGTTACTCATATACCCCCCAGATCTCCGCCTCTGATTTAATCAAAGTTTTCGTCTTCTTTCTAACAGACTTTGCTTCCAAAAGGAAGAACCCCTCAGGACGTGTGTCTGATCTGTACGACCACAGCGAAATTCTCATAACCGGGGCCACAGGGTTCATTGGAAAGTTACTCATATACCCCCCAGATCTCCGCCTCTGATTTAATCAAAGTTTTCTTCTTCTTTCCAACAGACTTTGCTTCCAAAATGAAGAACCTCTCAGGACGTGTGTCTGATCTGTACGACCACAGTGAAATTCTCATAACCGGGGCCACAGGGTTCATTGGCAAGTTACTCATCGAGAAATTACTTCGAAATTTTCCAAAAATAAAAAATATTTATATTATAGTTAGGGAGAAGAAAGGCGTCAGCGCCGACCAAAGAATGACCAAACTATTTGACACTGTGGTAAGTATTGGCTAATATGGCTCACTTACTTATATCCAGAGGTGGGGCTTGACCCTGCTTGTAAAAAAGTAATCTACATAGTTGCAGATCTATGTTATAATTACACTTCTTGATATAATTATAATTACACTTCTTGATATATTACACTTCAACCAAAGTTGATACAATTTCTTTTATGAAATTGATATGAGTTGCCACCAAATTTCCATTTCTAGCTTTTTCCATTCTGGTTTTAGGTGAAACCGCCAAAAAGTGACCTTCAACCTCTAATTAGCGGCCAACAATTTATTACAACTCAATCTAAGTGGTATTTTTCAATTTCCTGTATGAAATTGATATGAATAGGCACCAAGTTTGAAGTTCTGGCTATTACCGTTCGCATTTTAAGCAGGTTATGCGAAAACCACTAAAAAGCGACATAAAAAAGCCAACGGTACATTCGATTACCACCAAAAGTTTATTTTGCCGTTCATGGCATAAAAATGACATACATACCAAATTTCAAGTATCTAGCACTTGCCGTTCTTACACCCATGGACCAATGGCTGAAACTGGGGAAATTTTGCTCTGGGGACCCCAAAACGTGTTTTGTATGGAAAACTCGACATCGAAAATTTCTGTCCATTACAATACTTTCCTTTTTATAGGATAATGAAAGTAAAAATGATAAAATTCCGATTTTCACTTCCTCTTTTTTTGTATTCCTAAGATCATGCTTTTTTAAAAAAACTTTCTTTTGCGGGATTTCTGGGATTGGAGCTTGCGGATCACGCAGATTGCAAATCCCGCAAAAACGCGCTTATCCCGCAAATAGTGGGATCCCGCATTTGCGGGATTGGAAGCCCTAATTGTCACCAGTCGGTGGGGATGTATACTTAGATTCGAACCAACAGCCCCCTGTGTTAACGAATCCACCGCCTCAACGAACTGAGCTACTGAGGCTGAAAGGGTATTAAAATAATTGTTAATAAACTATTTTCAGATTTTTGATAAATTAAAAAAAGATGTTCCTAATTTTAAATCCAAAATTAAAATCATAAAAGGTGACTTGAGAAATGAAGACCTAGGTCTAAGTCCAGAAGACAGACGGCTACTCATATCCAAAGTTAATATTGTATTCCACATGGCAGCAACGTTACGATTTGATGAAGAATTAAAAGAAGCTGTCAAAGCCAATATGGTCGCTACACAATCATTATTACAGCTATCTAAATCATGTGTTAATATTAAAGTAAGTAATAAAATTAAGGGGAAGTTGAAAACCACAACCAAAAAAACTACACTAATCTGACACATGGGTTTATTCAGGGCCGTAACCAACATTTTTTTGGGGGGCGGGGGGGTCCGAAGTATTGACAGCCAAGCCAAGAGTAACACCTGATCATGGAGGGTGATGTTATTGCTGTTGTTTGTTGTTGATGTTGTTGTTGGTGATGAAAAGTTACATCTTATAATATTACATATTATTACATAAGTCATCCATAAGAAAAAAAAATTAAATTTCGGGGTCTGGACCCCATGGACTCCTCCCCCTGGGTACGGCCTTGGATTTATTAATTTACTGGCTAAAAAATATCCCCCCGAAAATTTGATATTTTTCGTTTCAAGGTACGAAGAATCCAAAAATCAAATAAAGAAAATACACCGCACATCTTTCTCTGTGAAGTGCGATTTTGTCACTTAATGTTGACCGACTTTGATGAAATTTAAATTTGGTAGGTTACCTACGCACCTTCCTACCAAATTTAAATTTGGTAGGTCCTATTCGAGGTCCGATTCCGTACCAAAACATTTCGTTATCGTCAGCCACATCTATAGGGTTCCCATCATGGCAGACGGTGTGCGGTGTACAGGGTACGCTAGGTGGCAAAAGCGCACATTATGGTGGACGACGCGATGGACAAACGTTTTTTTTTATTAGATTTTTGAATTCTACATACCCTGAAATGTAAAATATCAAATTTTGAGGGGGGTTCATTATTGAATATAATAAACCAACAAATTAAATGGCAAAACCCCTCCTTTACAGTCCTTTAAAAGGAGAGTGTTTTTCTTGTTGTGCTCCACATCCGTTACCGGACGTTGTCTAACATGTTGATTATTTCCTCCATATCTGTCGCAATGTGAAAAAGTTCTCCGTTTGATTTGCAGCCAAGATGTTCTATTTCTGCATCTTCCTCTTGGGCTGCTTTTTCTTTTAAAATGAGGTGTACGATTTTATAGAGTTCTGGATTTTGGGCCATCCAAGATCTTGTAGCTTTTATATTGTGACTACTTCTTAGTGGTTTGTGTTTTGTGAACGTTAGTGAACTACACTTTTGACTCCCATATACATCCCGAAATGCACTTGTATTTGTGTATATGTATGTGTATGTATGTTACGCGATACAAGCCACAATTTTCATCCGATTTTGACGAAATTTGGTATACATGTTTAGGATATGAGGGAAATTTGCTGTATAGTGTTTGGGGGCCCTGGCCACCCCCCCGGGGCCCCCATATTGTGTTTTTTGAAAATGATTTTTATCTTTTTAGCGGTTTGTTGCAGAAACGTAAAATTTTGATATGTGATGGCTGATGTTAAAGGCTTTTTGATATTGATTATTTTGGGGAGGGTCCCCAATTTTTTTAATTCCTTTTTTTAAAAAATGTATTAAGATATTTTTTTCTATTAATTACTACAATACTAACGTTGTTCACCTGATCATATTGATCCACTAGTTATTAAATCTTTCTAGCACTCTTGATGGGTTACTAACTTTGTCCGGTCAGATGATTCTGCTGTATAATCAGAGAGAATATTGAGAAAAATAAATGCTGTTGTTGTTGTTATTGTTGATGATGATGACTTACACCTTACAATATTACATAAGTCATAAAAAAAAGGTTCCCCTACGACATGCAAGGCCGTACCCCCCACCCCCCTAGGTACGGCCTTGCATGTCGCTATCTGCTTTCGTTCTGAAGATATCACGTGTTTCCTTACATTTTTCACGCATTGTATACTTACCAATTAGATGAAACATCCTAGAAAATAAGTACGAACCCATTTTGAAATTACATTCCAGATATTTATCTATGTATCAACAGTTTATTCAAATGCCAACCACGAACAAATAGACGAAAAAATCTATCAACTAAAAACTCACTACAAAGAACTTCTCAGGATAGCAGAATGGGACGAAAATGATATCAACTATCAAATTTCTAAAGAAAGGTAAGAGGAGTATTGCACTTCTAATGGGAGTGAAGTTTGGACAGGAAGATAAGGACGGAGAGGGTGAGAAATGACAAGATCCGAGAAACAGTGAAAGTGGGGAAGGAAATTAAAGACAGTATTTTAGGGTGGAACTAAAATGTAAATAAAGCATTGATACATGAAAATGGCTGATGTTCCAACTTAAAGACCCGCGACTTAATGGATACAAAAATTCTTTTAATTGAGATGGTGGGGGAAGGAAATTAAAGACAGTATTTTAGGGTGGAACTAAAATGTAAATAAAGCATTGATACAGGAAAATGGCTGACGTTCCAATTTAAAGATCCGCGACTTAATGGATACAAAAATTCTTTTAATTGAGATGTAAAAATAAATGTTCTAAAATTAGGGAAACTATTTGAAATTTCATCTATAGTTTTTATAGTCAACTTACATAAACATTTTAGATCGTCTAGTAACTGTCGGTTCGTCGGTGCGCCCAAACCTTTCGGGGCATAATAAGATTCAGATGGGACCTATATACCAAAATCATACAAACGCTAAGTGGTAAATAATAAACCAATGATAAGAATGATTATTTCTAAAAGTTCAGAGTTCAGATGAATTTGCCCCATTAAAAAAAAAAAAAAAAAACTATCATGCTTCGGTCAGAATAGATATTTTNCTGTCGGTTCGTCGGTGCGCCCAAACCTTTCGGGGCATAATAAGATTCAGATGGGACCTATATACCAAAATCATACAAACGCTAAGTGGTAAATAATAAACCAATGATAAGAATGATTATTTCTAAAAGTTCAGAGTTCAGATGAATTTGCCCCATTAAAAAAAAAAAAAAAAAACTATCATGCTTCGGTCAGAATAGATATTTTTCGTATATTTTCGAAGATATTGCTTTAATCGAATTGGCTGAATAATTTTTTTTATCATACAAACCGTCCATCCGGGTCCTTATTGTGACTAATTTAAATCAACGAGGACTAGTTCATAGACCTGGAAAACTACTAGTTATAGTATTAGAAGTTTTAATTTAAATAATTGTTTGGTGAAATCAACATTAAAAAAAAGAAAAGATATCTACAGCTAATGAGCAAACTTATAAGAAGAGGAAATTCCTTGAAAGTTTTCACGTTAGGAAATCAAAACGCCAAACGAGGCAATCTACAAGAAAGCAGATGTAGGAAACAATGTGGTAGGTTGAGCAACTGTTTAAAAATTTAATTAAAATGGATTTATGTTAATTGTAGCGTGATAAAAACGTATAATATCAAATTTTGAAGGGGGTCATTTTTTTTTTTTTTTTTTTTTTTTATNGGCTTTTTTTTTTTTTTTTTTTTTTTCGTGACGATTCCAAAGGTTCATTATTGAAAACAATAAACCAAAATGAGTGCGTAATATTGCATGGCCACAAACTAGATTTGTGGATATTACAGCATTACAAGGACCATATCATAACTACATATTTTTTTGCTTTTGTAAATGCCGCCCCTAGTCTATTAAAGTAAATTGAGAGAGGGTATTTAGTATGGATGCAGTTATTATGAAATATCATCATTTGCAAAAATATTGGTAAGTCACGGGCACTTTCGTCTGTTACGACATTCTCAAGCTACTTTAATGTGGAAAAAAAAAAAATCTCCAAAAATATTGGTGAGTCACGAGCGCCACTGGCCGTTACGACATTCTCAAGAGACGAAAGTCTGTTACGACATTCTCAAGTNAAAACATTTGTTAAGCATATGTTTATACTATGAAGCATTAGCTTAAGTAAAACATTTGCTAAGCATATGCTCATACTATGAATCATTAGCTTAAGTAAAACATTTGTTAAGCATATGTTTATACTATGAAGCATTAGCTTAAGTAAAACATTTGCTAAGCATATGCTCATACTATGAATCATTAGCTTAAGTAAAACATTTGTTAAGCATATGTTTATACTATGAAGCATTAGCTTAAGTAAAACATTTGCTAAGCATATGCTCATACTATGAATCATTAGCTTAAGTAAAACATTTGTTAAGCATATGTTTATACTATGAAGCATTAGCTTAAGTAAAACATTTGCTAAGCATATGCTCATACTATGAATCATTAGCTTAAGTAAAACATTTGTTAAGCATATGTTTATACTATGAAGCATTAGCTTAAGTAAAACATTTGCTAAGCATATGCTCATACTATGAATCATTAGCTTAAGTAAAACATTTGTTAAGCATATGTTTATACTATGAAGCATTAGCTTAAGTAAAACATTTGCTAAGCATATGCTCATACTATGAATCATTAGCTTAAGTAAAACATTTGTTAAGCATATGTTTATACTATGAAGCATTAGCTTAAGTAAAACATTTGCTAAGCATATGCTCATACTATGAATCATTAGCTTAAGTAAAACATTTGTTAAGCATATGTTTATACTATGAAGCATTAGCTTAAGTAAAACATTTGCTAAGCATATGCTCATACTATGAATCATTAGCTTAAGTAAAACATTTGTTAAGCATATGTTTATACTATGAAGCATTAGCTTAAGTAAAACATTTGCTAAGCATATGCTCATACTATGAATCATTAGCTTAAGTAAAACATTTGTTAAGCATATGTTTATACTATGAAGCATTAGCTTAAGTAAAACATTTGCTAAGCATATGCTCATACTATGAATCATTAGCTTAAGTAAAACATTTGTTAAGCATATGTTTATACTATGAAGCATTAGCTTAAGTAAAACATTTGCTAAGCATATGCTCATACTATGAATCATTAGCTTAAGTAAAACATTTGTTAAGCATATGTTTATACTATGAAGCATTAGCTTAAGTAAAACATTTGCTAAGCATATGCTCATACTATGAATCATTAGCTTAAGTAAAACATTTGTTAAGCATATGTTTATACTATGAAGCATTAGCTTAAGTAAAACATTTGCTAAGCATATGCTCATACTATGAATCATTAGCTTAAGTAAAACATTTGTTAAGCATATGTTTATACTATGAAGCATTAGCTTAAGTAAAACATTTGCTAAGCATATGCTCATACTATGAATCATTAGCTTAAGTAAAACATTTGTTAAGCATATGTTTATACTATGAAGCATTAGCTTAAGTAAAACATTTGCTAAGCATATGCTCATACTATGAATCATTAGCTTAAGTAAAACATTTGTTAAGCATATGTTTATACTATGAAGCATTAGCTTAAGTAAAACATTTGCTAAGCATATGCTCATACTATGAATCATTAGCTTAAGTAAAACATTTGTTAAGCATATGTTTATACTATGAAGCATTAGCTTAAGTAAAACATTTGCTAAGCATATGCTCATACTATGAATCATTAGCTTAAGTAAAACATTTGTTAAGCATATGTTTATACTATGAAGCATTAGCTTAAGTAAAACATTTGCTAAGCATATGCTCATACTATGAATCATTAGCTTAAGTAAAACATTTGTTAAGCATATGTTTATACTATGAAGCATTAGCTTAAGTAAAACATTTGCTAAGCATATGCTCATACTATGAATCATTAGCTTAAGTAAAACATTTGTTAAGCATATGTTTATACTATGAAGCATTAGCTTAAGTAAAACATTTGCTAAGCATATGCTCATACTATGAATCATTAGCTTAAGTAAAACATTTGTTAAGCATATGTTTATACTATGAAGCATTAGCTTAAGTAAAACATTTGCTAAGCATATGCTCATACTATGAATCATTAGCTTAAGTAAAACATTTGTTAAGCATATGTTTATACTATGAAGCATTAGCTTAAGTAAAACATTTGCTAAGCATATGCTCATACTATGAATCATTAGCTTAAGTAAAACATTTGTTAAGCATATGTTTATACTATGAAGCATTAGCTTAAGTAAAACATTTGCTAAGCATATGCTCATACTATGAATCATTAGCTTAAGTAAAACATTTGTTAAGCATATGTTTATACTATGAAGCATTAGCTTAAGTAAAACATTTGCTAAGCATATGCTCATACTATGAATCATTAGCTTAAGTAAAACATTTGTTAAGCATATGTTTATACTATGAAGCATTAGCTTAAGTAAAACATTTGCTAAGCATATGCTCATACTATGAATCATTAGCTTAAGTAAAACATTTGTTAAGCATATGTTTATACTATGAAGCATTAGCTTAAGTAAAACATTTGCTAAGCATATGCTCATACTATGAATCATTAGCTTAAGTAAAACATTTGTTAAGCATATGTTTATACTATGAAGCATTAGCTTAAGTAAAACATTTGCTAAGCATATGCTCATACTATGAATCATTAGCTTAAGTAAAACATTTGTTAAGCATATGTTTATACTATGAAGCATTAGCTTAAGTAAAACATTTGCTAAGCATATGCTCATACTATGAATCATTAGCTTAAGTAAAACATTTGTTAAGCATATGTTTATACTATGAAGCATTAGCTTAAGTAAAACATTTGCTAAGCATATGCTCATACTATGAATCATTAGCTTAAGTAAAACATTTGTTAAGCATATGTTTATACTATGAAGCATTAGCTTAAGTAAAACATTTGCTAAGCATATGCTCATACTATGAATCATTAGCTTAAGTAAAACATTTGTTAAGCATATGTTTATACTATGAAGCATTAGCTTAAGTAAAACATTTGCTAAGCATATGCTCATACTATGAATCATTAGCTTAAGTAAAACATTTGTTAAGCATATGTTTATACTATGAAGCATTAGCTTAAGTAAAACATTTGCTAAGCATATGCTCATACTATGAATCATTAGCTTAAGTAAAACATTTGTTAAGCATATGTTTATACTATGAAGCATTAGCTTAAGTAAAACATTTGCTAAGCATATGCTCATACTATGAATCATTAGCTTAAGTAAAACATTTGTTAAGCATATGTTTATACTATGAAGCATTAGCTTAAGTAAAACATTTGCTAAGCATATGCTCATACTATGAATCATTAGCTTAAGTAAAACATTTGTTAAGCATATGTTTATACTATGAAGCATTAGCTTAAGTAAAACATTTGCTAAGCATATGCTCATACTATGAATCATTAGCTTAAGTAAAACATTTGTTAAGCATATGTTTATACTATGAAGCATTAGCTTAAGTAAAACATTTGCTAAGCATATGCTCATACTATGAATCATTAGCTTAAGTAAAACATTTGTTAAGCATATGTTTATACTATGAAGCATTAGCTTAAGTAAAACATTTGCTAAGCATATGCTCATACTATGAATCATTAGCTTAAGTAAAACATTTGTTAAGCATATGTTTATACTATGAAGCATTAGCTTAAGTAAAACATTTGCTAAGCATATGCTCATACTATGAATCATTAGCTTAAGTAAAACATTTGTTAAGCATATGTTTATACTATGAAGCATTAGCTTAAGTAAAACATTTGCTAAGCATATGCTCATACTATGAATCATTAGCTTAAGTAAAACATTTGTTAAGCATATGTTTATACTATGAAGCATTAGCTTAAGTAAAACATTTGCTAAGCATATGCTCATACTATGAATCATTAGCTTAAGTAAAACATTTGTTAAGCATATGTTTATACTATGAAGCATTAGCTTAAGTAAAACATTTGCTAAGCATATGCTCATACTATGAATCATTAGCTTAAGTAAAACATTTGTTAAGCATATGTTTATACTATGAAGCATTAGCTTAAGTAAAACATTTGCTAAGCATATGCTCATACTATGAATCATTAGCTTAAGTAAAACATTTGTTAAGCATATGTTTATACTATGAAGCATTAGCTTAAGTAAAACATTTGCTAAGCATATGCTCATACTATGAATCATTAGCTTAAGTAAAACATTTGTTAAGCATATGTTTATACTATGAAGCATTAGCTTAAGTAAAACATTTGCTAAGCATATGCTCATACTATGAATCATTAGCTTAAGTAAAACATTTGTTAAGCATATGTTTATACTATGAAGCATTAGCTTAAGTAAAACATTTGTTAAGCATATGTTTATACATTAGCTTACGTAAAACATTTGCTAAGCATATGTTTATACTATGAAGCATTAGCTTAAGTAAAACATTTGCTTTGTTTTTTGCATTCTCTGTCATTTTTCGTTATCTTCTTTTACCACGATAATTCTTGTACACTTTTGATGATATTTGGTATGAACATCCATTATATTCACAGAATTAGCAGAATTTTGCCACATTGACCCAAAAGCGGAATTGATCTCTATTACACAGATCCCTGGAGTATTAATACAATTAGTTTTTGTCCCTGTTTGGTCACCCGGGTCCAAATGGTGGCCTTTTTTCACAAAACTACTAGTTATAATCTAATGGCCATGAGGATTTATTGAATAATAAATCAAAATACTATCGAATAAAAGAATCAAATTAACTCTAGAAGCTCAGAGTTACTTTTATATATTTTTAAATTCTGTACTTCAAATAAAATGAATCAAAATATGGATCCTATAGAACCAAGTTCAAAGAAAGTCATAAGTAATAGAGGACTGATGGGTAACCGAACAGTTCAATTCAGTGAACCCGAGCTGTAAGAAAGATTCCTCGAAATGAACGGCTCCAACCCATCCCTATTCCGGGCGGAAATGTTGCGTATCAACTATAGTCTACAGTAGACTATAAGTGGCGCTGAAGGGGGAGAACTTCCTGTTAACTCATCCTCCATCGACTGCGCCCGTCAAATGCTCAGTTCGTCTGCCCTAGTGAACTATCAGAAAGCAATAATTTGTTCTGTACTTTTTTCTAATTAAAACGGATGTAGCCCATTTTGGCGTGTTAACTATTGTCTACAGAAGCGGAAGGGGCGCAGGAGGAGGGAAACTTTCAAGTAACTCATACTCCTCCGCCCGTGTCCGTCAGTAGCTGAGTTTGTCTGCCTCGTGAACTGTCAGATTATGATTTGTTTTTGAGCAGACCGTTTTGGCGCCCCCCAAAACCTCGTGCCCGGGGCAGCTGCCCCGTGTCCCCCCCCCTAGTTACGTCCCTGTGAGTAGCTACTGTAATGTGTGCAATATAATATCCTGGAGAGGTTCACTTGGAACTGTAGCTCTCTTTAGAAACAAGTTGAATGTCATCGCCAAACAACAAACATTAACTTCTCATTTCAGACAAAATGAAAAGTATCTTCAAATTTATAATTACGTCAGTTCCACCTATAATCCTATCACTTGGCTTCAATTTGTGAGCAAAAGTTACAAAGCTAGCCTTAAAATTCCTCCTTCTCAATCACTGTGGCTGGTGGTTTGTTACATTTCCTCTAGCAAGTTGCTTCACAATGTGAGAAATCTATTCTTGCATTACATATTGGGCTATTTGATTGACATTTGTTTCATGCTGACGGGCAATAAATTGAGGTAAGCATTGAATTAGCGTCTCAAACTAAATGCTTGATTATTTTGTTTTCAAATATCAAACGAAGGGAAGCTTTGTATTCCTGTCGGGTTTGAATAAAAATGAGCCAGAGATATGTTGTAATTACAAGATATCTTTTTTATTAAAATTTGGCTTAACGTCTCTTTAACATCTAATGGTTATTCAAGATGGGGTTTTTACCCTCCATTCGCTGGAAACTTCCAAACCAGCTACCTACATTGACCTCACCCAGCCTGGGTTGGGCCGGAAAAATGGCCAGCATCACGAGGGCGCGAACCCACGTAGCACGTGGACACCAACATGGAACAACCCCGCTGGACGTAGCTTAACTTCAGTGATTAATGTATTCAACGTGCCACAGTTTAAGACAGTTACGAAATCGTGATTGGTAAATGAGGCTCTGTTCATGTGATACATGGGTTTATTATTTTACGTTCTAAAAAAAAAAAAAAAAANTTTTTTTTTTTTTTTTTTTTTTTTTTTTTTTTTTTTTTTAGATTGATACCAATGTACAAAAAGTTAGACAAGGTTGTAGATACATTGGAACCGTTTTGTACAAATGAATGGCGGTTTGAAAACGAGAATGTGCGAACAATGTGGACCGACTTGGATATCAATGATCAAAAGAAGTTCCCTTTCAATATTGAGTACCTCGACTGGGATGATTATTTAGAAGCTTATATCAAAGGAACATTGGTTCATCATTTAAAAGATAAACTTGATCCGGACACAAGGAAGAAAGCTTGGAAGCGATATCAGAGGTGAGATTGCAATTCAAATATATCAAAGGAACATTGGTTCATTATTTAAAAGATAAACTTGATCCAGACACAAGGAAGAAAGCTTGGAAGCGATATCAGAGGTGAGATTGCAATTCAAATATATCAAAGGAACATTGGTTCATCATTTAAAAGATAAACTTGAACCAGACACAAGGAAGAAAGCTTGGAAGCGATATCAGAGGTGAGATTGCAATTCAAATATATGAAAGGAACATTGGTTCATCATTTAAAAGATAAACTTGATCCAAACACAAGGAAGAAAGCTTGGAAGCGATATCAGAGGTGAGATTACAATTCAAATATATAAAAAAAACTTGGTTCATCATTTAAAAGATAAACTTGATCTAGACACAA
This sequence comes from Pachypsylla venusta, assembly GCA_012654025.1. Classification (NCBI taxonomy): domain Eukaryota; kingdom Metazoa; phylum Arthropoda; class Insecta; order Hemiptera; family Aphalaridae; genus Pachypsylla; species Pachypsylla venusta. The sequence goes on from CM022883.1 coordinate 7,219,153, forward strand.
GGAAGAAAGCTTGGAAACGATGTCAGAGGTGAGATTACAATTCAAATATATCAAAGGAACATTGGTTCACCATTTAAAAGATAAACTTGATCTAGACATAAGGAAGAAAGCTTGGAAACGATGTCAGAGGTGAGATTACAATTCAAATATATCAAAGAAACATTGGTTCATCATTTAAAAGATAAACTTGATCTAGACACAAGGAAGAAAGCTTGGAAGCGATATCAGAGGTGAGATTGCATTTCAAACCTGACTCGCTAAATACAGAAAAGGCTCGTATCTAATTATATTTTTCCAATATTTCAAATTTCAACGGTTTTATCACTTTCAAGAGAGACGCATCAATTTCTCTTATCGTAAGGCGTGATTTCTTCAAATCCAATTAGGACTTAGTTAAAAATAAATCTTGCTTGACATCCTCACAGGCCAAAGTCCATCTGTATTATTATGTTTGTATATTCTCAAAACGGGATACTATGTCAAGTAGCATATTAACAAAATAAATAATAAAACTGACTATGTTTTCACTTGACTAAATATATTTAGTCAAGTGAAAACATAGTCAGTTTTATTATTTATTTGCTATTACACCTCGTATGTTTGTGTTACTGATGTAATTATATGGCAATGATTGGCATTGTTCTAGGAGTTCATGTCAATAAATAGCCTGATGTAATTATATATCATTGTTTGACATTATTCTGGGAGTCGATGTTAATTTGCCTTCGATGTTTGATGACAATTTAAAACTTCAAGGTCATCAAATTGTCAAGAAAACATTAAATTAATGGAAAACAATCAAAAATTTCAAGGACTTTTTCATTGGCCCCTGATTTTTTCCTTTTGTAAAATGGACCTAATGCACTTTCTAATTTTAGCGATGCAGCTAAACTTATCTAGAATAGTGTTTCTTAACCTTTCTTTATAGATCGTATTGCACCTCTATATGAATTTTCCCATCTCCATTTTCATTAAAAATGTACAATAATTGATCAATTGAAGTGAATTCTAGTTTTATCACTACGATTGTTCTTTTAATGTCATTTTGTACATTTGTCCTATCAAAGAACGCCTTGTCCGAGTTTGATTGATCTTGGTACGGTGTGTTTTAATATGTTCATAGAATTTGCTGATTAGTGTTTGTATCCTATGGGGTCATCGGGCCACCTAATGTTCATAATATTAACTGAGTAAGATCTACAGTTTAAGGAACTGCTAGTATTAGGGTTCCGTACCCGTGCGGTAACGCTATTAAGCCTAATATAAGTCTCTATCTCAAAAACAGTTTGAAGTAGTCAGTTGAAATTTAACAAATTGTACAACCTCTGTAAATTGTTCATTTTCAGGATATTCCTAGCGCACCAGTGCATCAAGGGACTTCTATTTACGTTACTGTTTCTTCTCATTTGGAATGTCATAAAAACTGTCTTTTAAAATGTTATCAAAGTATAAGGTAGACATGAAGATGATCTAAGCAAAAGCCATCCGCAGAATACCAGAGAATCTGCACTAGAATGGTCTCAGGGAACGAACATATAAATCTAGCCAAGAGTCATTCATATTTCACTCGAAGAATATTGCGATGAGATTCATATCATTCGACTAACTAATCATTCAACTGACTAGTATGTTTTTGAAATGGGTCATTCAACTGACTAGTATGTTTTTGAAATGGGTCACTCATCTGACTAGTATGTTTTTGAAATGGGTCATTCAACTGACTAGTATGTTTTTGAAATGGGTCGTTCATCTGACTAGTATGTAATAAAGGTTGAAAAATAATACATCTTCACTTGATTAAAAAAAATTAAAGATGTTACAGAGCTAACTATTTTCGTCCTCTCCTGAGAACGTCATTGGAGCTAGTGTCACAGAAATGATCTTATGAGGTATTGGAGTGTGCCTTGAGTAGAGAGCATGTATTTGCGTGAGAGCATGTGTTACCCTCCCTCTCTCACACACACAAACACATGCCCTTTACTCAAGGCACACTCCAATACCTCATAAGATCATTTCTGTGACACTAGCTCCGATGATGTTCTCAGGAGAGGAGGAAACTAGCTCTTTAACATCTTTAATTTTTTTTTTTTTAGTCAAGTGAAGATATAGTATTTTTCAACCTTCATTATGGTTGTACTTGACATAGTATCCCGATTTAATCAACTGATTAGTATGTTTTTGAAATGGGTAGTACTTTGCGACGGGACTTCCTAGGCGGTTGGGGATATAGCTTTTTTCAGTTCAGGAGTGAATATGGTTTGGACAATTCAATTGCTTTCGTCAAAAATTTGCGGCCGCCTGATTCCCGGTATGGTGACTTCCCCCGGCCGCCCCAGTCCCCTGACCTATCCCCCTGTGATTCTTTTGAGGGATTACCTGAAAGAAAAAGTCTACATCATAGCAAAATTAAGGACCCTGGATGAAAGAAGCCTTCACTGAAGAAATCAATTACATCTCCCGGGACATGTTGAAGAGTGCTATGAGAGACTTCCACAAATGACTGAATAATAATTGCATTGCAGCAGATGATCGCCACATGCTTGATGTAATCTTCAAAAATTGAACATAAATTAAAAATCCCTATTCCTGTGAACAATTTGAGACAAATAAAATATCCGTATCTTGAAAAAATTTCTGAGTTATGATATTTTGAAATCCATCCAATTGTGTTGAATGACCCTGTATAAAGCTTATATTAGAACAATGTTGCGAGTGGTGAAATCTTCTGAAAATATAATATAGCACGCTCGCTTTGTTTTTTTTTTTTGGCGGTGCTTATGATAACTTCAAAAGTGATTTGTCATTTTTGGCTAAACCGCTGTACCAATTTTGATGAAATTTGTTTGATTAGCACAACTCTGCCCCGGCTGGTCCAGAATGCCCAACATAAACCTCAACAGATTAGATCTACTGTTTCCAATAGTATTCTATGACTTCCCATACAAAAATCGACCGTAACTCGAAACGGTTGGAGAGTTTTGAACTTTGATATTTTTACCGGGGTCCCAGTCTTTGGTTTGGAGGGGGGGGCATTCCCATCAATTGTTCTACATATCTTATCGTTTCTAATAGTATTCTATGATTTCTCTTAAAAAAATCGGAAAATCGGCGGGTTATAGAGTNTTGGGGGGGGGGGCATTCCCACATATTTTTTTTTATATCTCTTACCGTTTTGGCTAAACATTAGTATTGACAAAATTTTATTTTGGTCGATCCCGGATTCGAACCTGTAACCCTGGAATGGCTAGTCACAATTTTGCAAAATATGTCCTAAATGAAGGAGTAAGATGTCACCTAAAACTTTCTCGTTTTAGGTTTGATAGGTCGTCGCGACAAATTTCGAGAAAAAATGTCATTTAAGTAAAAAAAAAAAACGTGAACTTTTCTGCTGTCACACATTCATTGTATGTCCCTACTCGGTGTAGTTTAACATTAGAGGGATTCCCATCCCTCTAATGTTAAGCTAACCTAGACAAAAAACTTCCCAGGAATGCATCCATCAACTGTGCCGTATTTAATTGCAATCGGATAAGTAGTTTCGGAATGCACAAAGGACACACAAACACACACACATACAACTGATTTTTATATTATAGATATAGATTAATAAATCATTATTTATTTATTTCACATAATCATATATTTATGGTTACCATCAAATGTGCTAATTTGATTATTGAATCTTTAGTATCAATAGAATCAGGATCTATAAAACAACTGCGCGAAATGCAGATCACAATAAAACCATTTATTTGAATGCAGACCTTACCAACCTAGAGCATAATTCCGGAGTGATCCTTTTGGGACTGTGTTCTTTGGTCTGAAAACATCATGAATGTCATCAGAAATGTCAACAAGAACAAGAATCAAATTTGATAATCACCCCAAACATGATGATATTTATTTTCAGGTAGAATTATAATTCTCGGCAGTGTTGTTGTTTTTTCAAAAAAAATAATAAAATTGAACAATTACCCTTCATGAGTTCATTTGAATGTTGGCAGTTGCATCACCCATAACAAATTTTCATTCATTCTTACTCGAACTTCTGTAGTGTTTTCATTTTCGTACGTATTTGAACTGCTAATTAGATGACCAAAAGACAAAGTCTGGTTGTCTGTAAAAAAAAAAACATATAAAAATATTGTATTTACATGTGAATTTTACACAGGCGTTCACAACCAAGTTGAAAACCCCGAGATTTTTTTCACTTGTAGAAAAGATGATAAGAACGAAAAAAAGATACACCAATTTGATTGAATATTTTAAAAGGTCCAGAAATTTTGATGAAAATAAAAAAAGATAATCTCTTTCTTAACGTGGAAAAGATCGTTCTTACTTTACCTGCTTTACGTAAAAAAACACTGTTTTTGTCGGTCAGCTTTTACTGGCGTATCATGCATACATTTTTGTCATTTCGTAAAAAAAAAAAATCAATAACAAAGAGATACGAATAAATCTGGGGGTATTTCGTTACTTACTTACTTTCCGTGTCCGGATCACCATGTATTTGTCAGATCTTGTATTTCCAAAATGTTGCAACGGATATAGCTTTGTCGTTTGCCGCCCTCAGGTCTTCTAGACTCTAGAGTACACGGTTCAGGGAGATTTGGGCATGACAAGAGATGAGCCTCGTCTTGGGTTGCGCCACATTCACAAATTTCCTCCTCTGTGTACCCCCACTTCTTCAGGTTTGCTTTGCACCTCGTCACCCCCGTCCTGAGCCGGTTTATTGTTTTCCATACAGGATATGGTGTCTTTCGGCTAATTCTTCCTGTAGGTTTGGATTTCCTGTTGTTTCTTCCCAGAGTTGCAGCCTTCTTATTTCAGGTGTGGCAGGGCATGGTTGTGTCTTCTGGATGAAACTCTTCCGTGATCCCAGTCGGGAAGCTTGTATGTTGTGACCATGTAGGGGATGTCGTGGGTCGTTGGTTTGTTTCAGCCTCTCTACCTCTGCAGCTACTCGTCTCCGAATTTTGGGTGGAGCTATTCCAGTTAGCGTGTATATTTTCTCAAGTGGTGTAGGTTCGAGACGACCGGTTATGCTTCTTACAGCATAGTTGATTGCAACATCGGCAGCAGAGAGGCTTAAGGACATAGCTGAGGTTCTAAGAACATGCGCTTGTGCTTCCCATGTTGTGCCGGTTAGTCTTAGAATGATGTTGTTTCTAGCCGATACTTTCTTTTTTGTTTCAAGACAGTGTTCCTTGAAGGATAGTGTACGATTAAGCTTAACTCCAAGATATTTAGGTGTGCAATCATGTTCTAGATTTTTTTGCTGCCATTTGACTTTCAGCTTTCTGTTTGCTTCACTATTCTTTAGATGGAAAGCAGATACAACTGATTTAGTGGGGTTGGGTCTAAGGTTTTTTTTCATCTCTAGAACCAGTTGCATACCCTCCACTCTAGGTCTACTTTGACTAGAATCGCTATGAATTTCCTACATGACTAGGATATCACTTTGTACACGATTGCACAATTGCACATATTCGCCAATAAAGCTTCTTTGGGATGGATAGACCTTCAATATTTATTGAAGTAACTTTGAGGATTTTGGTGATCCGGCGTTGGGAGGATTGAGTGAAAACTTCACTAAGTTGGGACGCCAGCGCTACTGATGTTCTGCGGCAACTGGTTCTTTTCGTGTCTCTGGGAAAATCTCATTAGCTGACAACGGAGGTACTGTAAGCGCCCTATCACCAACTAAGGGGTGCCCCGGAATAAGAGCCGTGGTTCTATTTTTGTCAGCCATTAAAATTATGTCCTAGATTTTTGGTCCGCTTCGGACTGGTTAATCTTAACCCTCCTTTCTCCAAACTAGGTTGGAGCTGTCAGGAAGACCTCCTATCCATCAACTGGGGAAGCGCCCAATGGGGGGTCCAGGCAACCCCACCCGGGGAGGGGGGGTATTTCGTTGAATTGAGCCTATAATTTTCGACTTCAATGATTGGGTGGATTTAGACTTGTTTACATAAATTTATAAACTATATCAAGTCATTGGGTTAGTTTTGTTATTATCTTCCGATGCCCTACAGTGGACAGTGGTCCATTGAAAAACTTACTCAAGTTCCACTTGAGTCCAGATGTGACAACATTCTGTGAGGGCGTTCCTAATGGTATAAGAGCCACAGTTTTCTTTCCCTCTGTAAACTTTGAATCCAAATGTATAACATGTTGAAAAGGAGGTTTCAGCAACCAGGAGATGGACAGGTCACCAACGAGATAAATGGGCAACTCATTTTTATACAAAGTATTCAAATTTGACATGAGATGATCAATTCTCCCAGAGTGCTCAACAATGCTTATCAAATGGTCGATCTGAAAAATCGAAATTAAAATGGCTATCGGGGTTTCCTTAGTTTACACAGGGTGGGCCAAAAGTCACCACGGGGTGTAAAAATCTATTAACTTTTTTGATTATATATTTTTTTTATTTTATTTTTCTTCTTCAGATTATAAAATAGAAAAAATGGATCTTTTTACACTATTTATGGAAAATAGTGTAACTTAAATGACCTTCGTTTTTAGCTTCGCAATGATGAGTTCGTTTTAATTTTTTCCATAACGTCTTTCAAAATTTGTGGCTGTAGCGTTCGAATTTCTGCAACAATGTTGGCCTTGAGTTCAAGGATTGTCTCGGGTTTGTTCACATATACTCGCTCCTTCAAATAACCCCAAAGAAAATAGTCGGGTACTGACAAATCTGGCGAACGCGATGGCTAATTGATTTCTGGAAAATATTCGCTCTTTAAAAAATGGTCTTAAAAGATAATTGATCGCAGAATAATAGAATTTTGAATAATAAAATTCTATTGTTCTGGTTGTTTGTTCAGTTTTGAATCTCCCCAATATTTATTATCCACGTATTATTTATATAATCTCAAAAAAAAAAAAAAAGAANAAAAAAAAAAAAAAAAAAAGAAAAAAAAAAGCTATTCCAAACTCACTAAAAAGAAATTTACAGCAAATACCAGGAAATGCAAAAGAATGGGAGATACAAAATATAGCTCTTTGTGGAACCGCACACATATTGCGGAAATTTCTAAACGAATAAATGAAAAAAATAGTACTCCTGAGGTTAAAACTTTTGACCTGGAGTACTATTTAAAAAACAGCTAAAAAGCTAAGAAAATTGACGAAAACAAATAATAATAAAAAAAATATATAAACGAAAAAGTTATTAAATTTTTAAACCCACTGGTGACTTTTGGCCTACCCTGTATTTGGGAGTAAAGTAAAAAATAAATTTCGGGTAACGATGAGAAAAATGGAAGGATAAAAGATAGAAACTACGAAGAGGCAAGACAAGAAATTAAAGGGATAGGAAAACTAAACAACTCAATAAACAATAATGTCACTGTTGATGATATACCTGAACTCTTTTGGTAATTTCTAATATAGATTTATCAAAATCTGTGGCAGATTGATCAGGCGTTGGAACTATTTCTACATCCAAATTCTGAAGCTTTTTTAGATTCACTTCGGATACTGAGTCAAAGTCTCCAGTTACCACGTCTGGCTTGTATTCAATGATATCCAAATTGTTTTGAGAAAGGTAAGATATCCATCGATCAGTTCCCTTGTCGACAGTACATCGAAAATGGGCTGGAACAAAACAAAACAATGATTATTTGACTGTAAAAAAATCACCTACTTAATTTTGTTGTGCTGATAAATATATAATACATTCGTGACACTCAGTACATTTAAAGGTGTTTTTTCATGTAGATTTTTAATCCATTTAGACCCGAAATATTATAATCCTCCAAACTTTTTGGATATTCACAGTTATACACAAAAGATTCCATTCTGAAAACAGCGGTAAAAGTAAATAGTAAACCCTCGTACTAAACTGGCACACTTTTTACGTGTAATTTGAGCACCATTCGAATTACCCGGAAATTCTTACCATTTTTCCAAAGACGCTTCACCACGTCCACATTCAAATTTATCGGCCTATTTAAAATTATTATCCCATATTTGGTTACTGAGTTTGACGGTATCAAAATTTGATCAGGGTACCAATGAGTTATTTCAGATGAACTTACTCCACCCATTTCAGCAGAAGCTTTGATAGTTGAAAAATAGCTGACATAGTTGGACAATATGATGTAGCAAAGATAGGATTTCATAGGTTTGGTAACTTCGATCATGGTGGAGAGAGATAGGAGCTTCTCCTGGAACATAAACGTTCCAAATTACTGAAAAAATTCCAAACTACTGAAAAATACGTCGTCTAAGTGGCGCAGGGTGAAAAAAAATCAATTACTTATAAGCTATTAATTTTTTTTTTTTAATTTGGCGTTTTTAAACGTCTTTTTAACATCTATTGGTCATTCAAGACGGGGGTTTTACCCTCCATTCGCTGGAAACTTCTAAAGTAGCTACCCACATTGACCTCACCCAGCCTGGGTTGGGCCAGAAAAAAGAGCCAACGATACGTGGTGTTCCCAAGCGGTCATCCACCCAAGTAGTGACCAAGGCCGACGTTGCTTAACTTCAGTGATCTGACGGGAACTGGTGTATTCAACGTGGTATGATCGTTGGCTATAAGCTATTCTACTTGCTACCTAAGTTTTGTGTATTTTTTTCTTTTCAGTTCGCATAATGCAACGCGGAAGGGGAGAAAGCCAATTTCATTAGATGATAATCCTAAGCCCGTATGAATACAGAAGGTTTAGTGTCAGGAAGGGCTTTTAGGTGTCTGGATAGCGTTAAAAAAACATTTGTTCCATACCAAAAATGAAAAGTCATCAGCTAAATACAGTTTCTATGGATAATGTGAGAAGCAAGCGAGGGTTACCATGTAGGCACGGAACTAAAGTTTGCGGTATGATAGAATTAAGGAGAGAAAAGCCAACACCAAATAGAATTGGGAAAAGGTGAAGTTAAAGAAGAAGAAGAGTTCGTATAATAAAATACGCCCATTCTAAGTCTTTGTTATGTGCGAAAATTAAGGTGAGATTTTTAAAGGTTGCATGGTTGCACGACCCCCAAGCAATAAGTTTTTGCTGTGCTCTATCTTCTTCTTTAACTTCAACCTTTCCCAATTCTATTAGGGGTCGGCGTTGCCTTCCTCAATTCTACCATGTCAAAATATTTTGTACTTTGCCCACCCTCGCTTATTTCTCACAGCATCATAAAAACTCATATCATAAAAACTGCGTAGAAACTCGCATTTCGTTGATGACCTATCATCATTGGTTTAAAACTCACACCAAACCTTCTATATTTACACGGGCTTAGGACCCTCACCTAATTAAGCTGGTTTGCTCCCCTCGGTGGCTATATTTTTGCAAGTCCTAAGATCTACTATGCAGGAATACTTTAAATCAAGGTGTCCATACTTTATAAATAGGTTTTTGGTGAGTGAATATATTGAGGTTTTTGCATCTTAATTATAGATGTGTTCTTGTATCCAATTTTCAAAGATGATCAACCTAGACGTCTTTTTTTTTTCATTATTAGTTTTTATACAATTATGTGTCTTCTCTACTTACAATTTTTTCATTGCACCCACAAAAAATTTTGGCCACGGTTGCCACGGAACTCTACTATCTATCTGAGTACATTGCGCTTAAAATACGTAGAAATAATTTTAATCAAAAACCTTTTGGTTTTACGTCATTTTATAAAACACAATTAAACTTTATATGCAATTGCAAAAGACACACATAATCTATTGCGAAGGTCCGACTTAAAAATGAACTGCTATCAGTAGATACCAACAAACTAATAAAGCAGACTTTCACTTTATCAGATGATATTAAGTTTATGCAAGCTACAAGTTTTAATGGAAATTCAGTTTCAAGGACATTCATTTTAAAAATCTATGTATTTATTTTGCAGTGACGTTTCGTGGTTTAAATTTTTGGGGATTGCAATATAGGTTTAGGGTGCTGGTTGACAGCCGCATACTTACCTATCTTATTACATAGCACTCATTTTTGTACATAGGTATGCAAACATGTGAACTATGCCAAAAGATAAGTAAGTATGTTTACGCCAGCGAGGATATTTAGCTGGGATGGATTATAAATATACCAGAAACTAGAATATGTGCCTAAACACATTGGTACTTTTTTTAAAAAACATAAATATTATTCAGAAATAGAAATAATTTTAATAAAAATCCTCATGACTCACAAAGATGCCAATACTGGTTCACTTTTTGAGCTAATCTATGAGGAAGATCGAGCTAATAATGGCACATTGGGCCAGTGCCTCCAGTTTATAAAAGAAACCGAGGGCTTCAAATTGCTTCACATGAGCCATAACATACTTGAGTCAACGCTTATAGGTTGGATATACCCGCCAGATCACTGGGGTTAAGTAACGTTAGGAGTTATGCATATCCGATTGTAAGCCTGCTCAGGAATAATAAGTATTGTTGACTTTATCCGGCGGCACTCAGCCCCGTGAGGAGCTATACTTTAATAAACTTATTTGTAGAACGAGGAGCCATCCAATTTTCACATCTACTCTAAAAACAAATCCAAAAATTCTTCATAATATTATTACGGTAATAATTTCAAACAAACTTACCATGTTTATCACAATCTGAAATCAATTATTTTTATCATTTTGAAAGCAATCATAATCATATCTTTCTAAAAATTGTTTTATATATAGAAAATTGACAATATCGATTCAGAGTTTCAGATATTGTCAATTATCTATATATTTATATCTTACGATTCTTCTAATAATTTTAATTAATAAAAATTGTTCTGTTCAATACACAATGTCTTGTCACTAATACAAGTATTTAAACTTAATGTATTATATCAATGGCATGACTTATTTCGGAGCGTGTATCAATTGTAATAATTGTATAACAATAACTTTATTTTGTGTATGGTGCATGTAACGTGAATAAAACCAAATACTCTATTGTGATAACGCTATTTTTAAATAATTCGCGCTCTTATTCTTTGATAACGTTAAGATGCGCCTTCAAACTGAAACTAATAAATTCCGTTTTTATGAAGGCGTTTTTTGTATATATGTTTTTCACAATAATATAAAATACACCAGTTCCCATTAGATCACTGAAGTTAAGCAACGTCCAACGAGGTTGTTATATGCGGGTGTTCAAATGGGTTCGCGCCCTCATGATGCTTGCTATTTTATCAGCCCAATTCAGGCTGTGTGAGTTCAATGTGGGTAGCTGGTTTGCAAAATTCAGCGAATGTTATGTAAAACTCCCGTCTCAAATCTCGTATAAGCAATTGAAGTTAAAGAGACGTTAAGCCAAATAAAAAAAATATAATTTCGATGATAGTTTGTTCTATTCGGTAGAATCCGGCAGATGATAAAGCAAACGAAGTGAGATCTAGTTTTATCACCATGATTATTCTTTGTTGATCTGTTTGTGTTTTTGTACGGCCATTATTCTTGAACACCTTATCCACTTTGATGAAATTTATTATGAACATTTATTATATCCATATAGAATTAGATGTCAGGCCGATCAACGACTACTTTAACTGAGTGAGGTCTAAAGTTCACAGAAGCTACTAAGAACACACCAAGTTTGGAGTTCTATTCGTGAGGCTAAGTCTATGAAGGTAGGTAGGTATATTGTTGTTGTAGCCGTGTTTCTCTCGAAATCCATCGTTCATCACATTTTATAGATTCATATTTAGCCAACGATCATACCACGTTGAATACACCAGTTCCCGTCAGATCACTGAAGTTAAGCAACGTCCGGGCGTGCTCAGTACTTGGATGGGTGACCGCTTGGGAACACCACGTAT